>OY294067.1:55532476-56066273 GCA_958510875.1 Endomychus coccineus | reverse complement strand
TCTAGAATTACAATTTAATAAATTTTGAATGTTAATTCTAGATAACATGAAAGATGCGGTAATAGCTAAACTTGCATCATCTTGTGAAGACTTATACAATGAAGCTATGAAAGTCTTCCAGCGTGAGAATTTGAAGCCTCTTTGGGAAAGAGACTGGCTTCCACTGGTAAGTGTCTATATTCATTTACATTCTCTTCCTCCATGAATGATCAGTAGAATTCAGCAAGATTCATGAGCTTTTAGAACATTACCAATATTTATTTGTCAAATGCATTTTACATTCATTATTTTTGGCTTACAATTTGCTGCAAACTCATTTAGTTATTCAAACTAACAATTTTGAATTTTGATTGTGACCAATTATTTTGGTTATGAATTGTCACCATTGTTACCTTATCAATAAATCATAAAGAACCAAATGTTTACAGTTATCCTATACCGTGTTGATAAATCTAATAATAGACGATAAAGAATTTAATCATAATAATGTCATAATATAGATAAGAATAGAGGTATTGGATTTGGAATTTCCAAGATATACAGATAGAAAGTTATATTTTTATTAGAACATGTAAACTTCACAGTATCTCATCATACATTGCAATCAGTGGCGGCTCGTGAACTTTTTAAGAGAGGAGGCTGGACATGAAATGTTTTTGTAAAAATATACTCTATTCAGCCAATTAATTTAACCTTTGCGCAGCGACCGTACCGGCTACTCCAGTGACAAAATTAATTGTTGCCCAACAACGTGGAGGTATAGAGTTTCTCTTGGCAAAACATTTTTTTTGTTAGTTATTTGTTTTTTATTTTATTCAAATTCTTAATATATTTTCTTTTTTTCGGAATTTTTCATATTTATTTTTTTTAATTAATTTTATTAACTTTTTTATATCCTAAAGTCTTTAGTTCTCGAAAAATTATCAATAATATTGTCATAAAATGTATCATTATGTTTTAAGTGTTTTACTAAATCTTTTTCAATAGATATTAAACTAACATTGTATAAACGATTTTGGCCCACTGTATTTCCATGTAAGTTTTGATTCGTTTGAGAGTAGAAAATGATCTCTCCACCAATGCCGACGTGACAAGAATGGTGACTGTCAAACAAAGTAGTATAAAACTGAGTAAAACTTGTTGGCGTGACTGTCGTACTGGCCTAAAACATCTTTATTCGAGTATACAACGCATAATTAATTGTGCAGTGCTATTTTGTCAAAAAATTTATATTTTAGAACTAAGTTATCTAAAAGTCTATTGCGACACTCTCTTGAAAAAGATTCGAAAAATCTTCTATTCCTCAAGTCGAAAAACTTCAATTCATGTAAATCGGAAAATCGAATCTTAATTTGACCTCTTAATAGTATCTAAAATTTCATGGAAAAGTTGTTTTTATAATGTATTTTCTTGTCTACCAAATTATGTTTTCCTCCTTTTCGCAGGAGGATCCTCATCAGTTGGAAAATTTTCACATAAAATATTAATATGAAATTCTGTATTACAGAAACTTGAAATTTTAACAATGAGATGTTTCAAACGATCTCTTGAATAAATTATATCGGTGAATTTATGTTGTAAAATTTGAAAAATAAGATCAGTTTGTTCAAATATTAATTCAAAAGTATCTAGAAGAAACAAAAATTCTTCATTTTCTAAATAAGATTTTAAATCAACAGCAGCATTTAATGAAACCTGATATGTTGAAAAGTCATCATTGTTTAATATAAAATCAAATGTTTCAATTAATTTGTCTTTATTTTTATGGATGGTAAACACTGCACGTGATGTAAAATTCCATCGAGCTGGAGCATTACAGGGAATTCTGTTTTCTACTATGTTATTTAAAACTTCAGTTCGTTTGGTTCTAACTTCCTTAATGGAACTACGTGCATTACATACTTAAAACCAAATTCATGTTGTCTGCGTAACAATGGGTGAAAATAGCCTGAGGCGATTTTATTTTTGTTTCAAGATCGTTCAAATGTCCCGCCATTACGCAGATCCCGTTAACCATAAATATATTTTATAATTGTTAGTATTAAACGATCGATTTTGATATTTACCTGACATCACTAACTAATCCTTTCAAATCCGGTAAAGAACGTTTATTTTTATAAAACACTTTTTTGTGATATGTTAATCCACTAAATGGATTTTCTAAAAAGTCAGCAACAAAATCACGCACTCATTTTGAATTTCAATAATTTTCCTAATAGACAAATTCTAATCTAACCTTACTTCGCGTGGCGTCACAAAACAAACACCGACGCAACACGCATGTGTCACATTCCATACTACCGAGCATACTGAGCAGTGAGCTGAAAGGCCGGCGGCTAAAGAGAGAATTCTTTGCTGGCGGCAGGCTAGCCTACTGAGGGTGTTGCCATTTTATCTATGTTCTACGGTACTTAGCAATTGAACTGGTCGGAAAAACGGCAACTGTGTTGAGCAACAGGTGTTTACTGTTTAAGGTTTGAAATATATACAGAGTCTAGCCTCAGGGCACTGTTGCCAGATTAAAAATAATTACTGAGAACGAGGAATTAATTGTAATGTTGAAAAAATTATCAGAGAAACAGGAAATAAAATGAATAATCTACAAGATAAATTGGTGAGGAGGCTGAGCCTCCTTAGCCTCCATCGAGGAGCCGCCACTGATTGCAATACTAAGCGCGTTCTATTTGCAACCAATGTGAGGTGATGGGAGTGTACTCAATTCAGCTAATCCTTGCCTGATATCGTTTGCAGAATAGAACATACACTCCTCAGATAGCTGTCAAAATGTAAATCGACATAGATGTTAGTCGGCAGCAGTATATTATAAGAAAAAGATTAGAAATGACCCCGCGGCATAATTTAATTGTTCATTACAAATTTTATGCTAAGATACAAAACTTCATGTATTAAAACTACTATAAAACGGTCAACTGCGGGGCTCCAACTCTCTAGTGGGTGTAGTTCTGTGATTTTAACTGGTGAGCACTCCTTCCTCACGTTCCTCACTACAGTTGATTGCAAATAGAATGGTACAGACAACCGAGGTGAGGTGAGTGAAACTGAGGAATAGTGCAAATAGAATGAGCCTACTGCCAAGTCACATATCTAGTCATGCGCAGAACAACCGTTTATGGCTGCCTACAAAGTAAACATAAACATAACCTAGATGTTCCAAAGCCGAAAGATATTTATCACAACCCACCCCCTAAATTTGTGTTCATTCGCGATGACGTCAATGTCTGAGAAACGAGTATCAAAATTTATCTTCAAAGCACTCAAAGCTTCTATAACAAAATCGACGGGAAACTCAGTCTCAGGAGTGACTCAGGCTGAATATTTCACATGTTTTAAAATGTGTGAAACATTTTTTACGTAATTGTGATTGAAACAGTACAATTTTCTGCCGGAACGATTTGATATTGGTGTATAAATCAGGGAGAAGCTGGTTTACTCCTTGCAATTTCAAATTCAGTTCGTTCATATGTTTTGTCAAATCGACATAGAATGCAAACTCCACAGCCATTCGCTATTTTGTAATCCGGTAAGAGGGCGATGCTTTTCATTCTAAAAAATTTCGAAGTTCAAAAAAGCGCCGAAGGACTTTTCCGCAACTAAGCCAGCGTACGGCAGTATGATATAATAAGTCATTTTCTCTAATCTCTTCAATAAACTCGTGGAATTGTCGGTGATTCAGCCCAGTGGATCTGATAAAATTAATAACTGAAATGACTGGTTTTAGAACTTCAGATGAATGATACAATGTGAGACTAATGGTTTTGAACCACCATCATTTTCTACAGCCTTTGTAAAAATAAAGAAGTGGTTGCTCTTAACCACTTCTTTATTTTTACCACACATGTTTTTGCCTCCATTAGTAAGTAGTAATAGATTTCAAGTTTTTCCATCGAAGGTTCATTTTATTAATGGCATTTTCAACTCGCTTACAAATATCTTCCCCAGTAGTAATGCCGTGAATACTATCAATATCAAGAAGTTCATTCACTTCATACCTTTTATCTACTCGAATAAAAATCCACACCTGAGCAATATCTGACACATCCGTTGACTCATCCAAGGCTAGAGAAAACCACTCGGATGTCTGTAGTGTAATCTAGGGTCATACTTTTACTATTGCATCAGGTTTTTTATTCGTTGGCAATATTGTTTGTTTCATATGGATTATTTTGTTTCGTGAAATCAGAATCACTTAAAGCTATGCCTTCTGTAATCTTTAGGAGTGTTTTAATTTTGATTTCCAATATGTCCTATCCTCCTATGAATAGTTTAGATGTGTATTTAGTTGATATATGTTCCTTGATTCGGTTTATTAAAAATTTTTATAGGTTTCTCATTCAGCTGATAAACATAGCTGTTGGTTAGCTACTAGCTGTTGTTCGCAAGCTACGCCCGAAGAAACAGGTAATTCCCATAGAAGGAATCGTCGGTTGCGCCGCCGCGATGTTTTCTCCAAGTTTCAATACTTGATGAAAATATTTCTATATTATAGAAACCGCTAAAGGCTTGGAAAGACGTAAAATTATACTGTCATGAAATTTTTTTGAATTGACAGGGATATCTATGATACGGAATGGTCTGTCACGGACAGTATGTGACTGTCAATGTATCAGCTGTAAACTGTCATGTAAACTTTGCCTGTCTTGTGTTGTCTTATTTGACGTGTTTCGGCTTTCGCCTTCTTCAGAAATTTAATTTTTGTTTACTATTGAAGTGAGTTGTTTTTGAGGGTTCAAAATTCAGACTGTTCTGTCAGATATCTGGAGTTATATTCTTAATTTTAAATTGATAATATTCATCAATAATGTGTTTTTCCTTATTTATTTGTTATCTCCTTATATATTTATAATCTTATCATACATGTGTTTATCTGTATCACAGGAAGTTACCTGTTCTTGTTATTTGCCTTGTTTAACGAAATGAGACTTTGTACTTTAGAATCTTAATTTCTTTAGGAGTGAGGTATGTCTTCTTAAGGGGACGCTGATTTCCTAGACCATTCAAGTTTTCGATCAACGTTTTTTGAATATCCTGCATCTCTATAAATAAATGTTCTATTTATATTCTCTACTTGTGAACTATGAACCTGAACGATTCAGTTCAGAGAGTTTAAGAATTTATAAAAATTAAAATTTATGAGTAGGTACACTTTAATAGGTTTCTTAACTAGCGAAACTTGTTTTCTAAACGTTTTAGCTTTAGTTCATCTAGAGTTTAAACTTCTATTACTCAGATCATTACTTCGCGATCGCAGAACACATATGATTGAGCCAAGTGGGTGGGGGACTTATCTTATACTACTTAGAAACATTCTGAATGTTTGTATTTGCAAATCACCTGCCTGTAGTTCAGTGACATCTAACTGTAAAAAGATACTATCTTCTAAAAGAAACAAGAAGACTGTTTCAAATTAACAGTTTTCTCTAAAGTTTCATTTTCATTTTTGCGAGAGTTGAGTTTCATGTGTTTTTTAAAATGTCAGTCTTGGTGAAAAGAAGAGACATTTTCTATAATTACACAGCGGGAATTATGAGATGTCAAAAATTGTTCATTGGCCGTAATAGCACAACGCAAGCCTGGCAATGTTTGGTGTAATCTTTTAAAAGATAATCAAAATTGCTGTTATTATTCACAACAAATTGTCAAGTTGTAGAGGACCTTCTATTCTTCATTCGGACTGATGAACTCGGGATTACATCTTCTTTATATGATTCTGGACCATATTCATTTTTTTACCAAACAAGATTATATGCAGCAGCATAGCTAGTTTGTTGGGCTGACATTTTGAATCACATTTTGACCACCAACTTCCAAAAGACAACAAAACTAAAAAAAGGAATATGTCAAGTAAACTGCAGTATCAGTATAATTTTTGCAAAAATACCCTTAAAACTTTAACTGCTTGAATTACTTGCCAGACAAAAATTGCCGTAGTGTAAATAGTCGCAGCATAATGTAATGTAATAAACCTTTAAGGATAATAAATAATAATCATTGCCTATGAACCTTCTTGATAATGAATAGTGTTCTTACTAGAACTATTCCCGAAATACGCTTCATATTTCAGATTTTGCGTTTGCGCAATTATATTCCTTGTTAATTATATTTAAATGGTTTTTATACCAACCAATTGTTACAATACTTTGCAAACGATCGATGACTTGGTAGAAGTGGTAACATTACCACTTACTGATTTTTGAAACATGAAATATCAACAAACTGTGACACCTGTGTATTATGGTATGTTACCTCTAATTCACTAATGTGAAATTGTGATAACAGCCTCATATCAAATTGTTATATTAAAGAACTCAAGAAGTCAACCAAAGAAAATTCAATAATAAGAGGTTAATTACTACTATCAACGTGTTCTGGTGGATGGTACTTTTTCATTACATTGCACATTTTCCGAAAAAGCAATTCGGCACGTAGAAATCATTTTCTTAATTATGTTGTATTCAAAAGGTATCTTTAGTGTTATTAAATCTTAGCACTACATATTATATATATTGCTGTATATCAACTTTGGCTACATTCAATTTTTATTTATATATTCTCTATTCCAGATTGCAGGTAAACAAGCTGGCTTTCATGCCATAGCTGAGTATCACCAAAGCTTAGTTTGTAAAAGCAACAAATCTGTAGGTGAAGAGATTTCGAGATTGGAAGTAAGTGTCCTGAATGAAATGTTGCGAATCAATAGTTAACATGAATGCAGTAGTTCCTTTTTTTATTTCGTTGTAACTCCCAAATATAAAGTATTTCTTTTCTAGTATGCCGTCGAATTATTTAAGGCAGCCCAACAGAGATCTGGAAGAGGACTGTTCCAAGAATTATTGAATAAAGCTCAGAGGAATTTGAATGAAGCTAAAAAGGATAATGATTTTATTTATCATGAAAGAATACCAGATGTGAAGTCTTTGGAACCATTTGGTAAAGCCCAACCAGTAAAGTTGACGCCTGTAGGACACCCGTTGAGTCACAATTTTAGAGGTAGGTGTTCAGTTCACCTTTAAAGAAAATTGTATTTTTATCATTATTGGAATAATGTGATTTATCAAATATATATAATTTTTTGAGCCAAACAAATGTATGAATCTAAATGTAAAATCATATTTCTTTTCAGATTTGTTCAGTGAGTTAGTTCCTGTTGTAATTCATCAAGCTATGGCAGCTTATGATTTGAGGAAAACTGAAATTGTGAATACAGAAATTGGTCGTCTAAGAGAGTCTACACAGATGTTGAATGGGTAAGTAGTATATTCATTTGCTATTGTCATCAGAGTCAAATCATTTTGAATGGGTTCAGGATTGGGTTTTGTTGACTTGTAACTCTAGTTGATGATGTTGACTTTTACCCAATGACTATACCTAAGATATAAGTGGACAAAGCATCGCCTATAATATTACGAACTAGGAGTTGAGCCAATATCGTGAGGGTTCGGGAAAGAGAAGACGGAGGTGTCTCCAGTTTTGATCAATTTTATCCAAGGGGTACGAGGTAGCTACGAACATTCTGCTCAATTTAAAATTATTTTCATCATTTACAGATGGTCGCCATGTTACCATCATTGAAAAGCCATTTTGATTTTGTTCAAAATACGCGTATTATGAACCGTTTAGATTTTATCGTCGAATATATAGTGAAAAAACGCCATATTTGAAAAATCATCACGACATTACTGTTTGAAATAAATCGGAGATATGTATCCAGTGTTTTTCCATGTCTTGAATTTTTATTCGAGTGCTTATACTTGGAATTACCTATACAGGCTGGGTTTTAACGCAAAACTGTGAATAATTATTTAAATAGCATTTTTGATAAGCTTACCAATGATATAGATTTGTGTAGTGTATTTTGAAAAAATTATAAAATTTTATTAAAAAACGTTCGTTTTCTTTCTTTCGTCTTTTCTTATGGGTAAAATTTTTATACAGTTCACCCAATGACTATTGAGGATATAAAAAATAGTGACTCATGCATTTCTTTCCATCGTCCAAGGAACGTTAGCTAGACTCATATATGTTAGGGATTTGGCAGTTGATAGAAAACAGAATGGTGTCAAGTTAATATGTCAAAGTTTAATTGCCTTCAATTATTTTAACAACCTTATATAAATTGTCAATATTGAAATTCAAGTGCCGAGAGTGTCTAATAGATTGAATAATTTTGAGCCTGTCCTGAGGAGCTAACGGTTGCCGAAAGCTCTGCGTTTATTCGTGTTTCTGTGATGCGAAATCTATTCGGAAACCATGATTATTCAACAATCCCTGTCTATGGAAGTCTCTAGTTCCGGGTTTCCATAATCTTATCGAGGGTGTTGCTTTAGAAATCGTTGAAAATCAAGTGTGATGGTCAAAATAATAAAGCATTGGTCAACCTGATAGCGTTACCTGCCAAGATAAGTTCAGTTTCTGTATGAACCTAACCTTAACTAATGTTAAAAATTGTTCTTGGTCTGAAACTTTAAGGCATACTGTAACCTCCTTCTGCTTGAATGGTTAATTACAAGTGGAGGAGGTTGTCACTTACTGTCCTTTTATGACAGTAACTGACCTGCTCTGGTTTCTTGAGGGTCCAGGTTCCCTTTTGATATAGGTTTTAAAATTGCTATTTCTCTTTCGTGTGGATTGCCAAATAAAACAGATGTTTCCTTGTTCAACTAAGTTTATTAATTATCCCTATTTACATTTGGTATATTTACACTAGCTATGTACAATATAATTACAAAATGTTGCAATCCTCAGAACAGGCCGTTTCATGCGTTCGTTTTCCGTGCATAAAATAACTCGTTAATTAGATGTTTTCCTTGTCGTCGATTAGCGCCAGGAATCTCCAACATCTGCGTGAGATGATAGACAAGTTTTTGTCCCTAGGTCTAGGGAATGAAACGCGACAATCTAAATGTTTAGTACACCTTTAACTTCGACGGAGCGTGGATCGTATGTTTACTCTGGCCTGTATTTCAGACGTAATTTCTTACGGAGCGGGGCATTTCGGACCGGGTTCATTTGTCAGTGATCTTCGGCTATGACTGAATTAGTAATTTTACACGTCGGTCTCGGGAAGTATCACAACGTAGCCTCTGAAATCATTTCGCAGGAGCTGAATCGCAAACGTCCAAGCTACCAGGATTGATTTTTCAGGCTGTTCCTGCTGTGAATTTATTCACAATTCTACAAATCGGTATCGGGAAATATCTCAACTTAGGCCGTTGAAAACAATTCGCAGGAGCTGAATCGCAGACGTCCAAGTTACCAGGATTGGTTTTTAGGCTATTCCTACTGTGAATTTATTCACAATTCTACAAATCGGTCTCGGGAAATATCCCAACGTAGCCTCTAGAAAACAATTCGCAGGAATTCGCTGAATCGCAAACGTCCAAGCTACCAGGATTGGTTTTCAAGCTATTGCTACTATGACTTCATTAACAATTCTACAAATCGGTCTCGGGCAATATCCTAACTTAGCTTCTAGAAAACAATTCGCAGGAACTGAATCGCAAACGTCCAAGCTACCAGGATTGATTTTTAGACTATTGAATTTATTAACAAAGTTCGAATTTGGAATCGGACTTACGTACTGGAATGTTAATTCAATAACTTGAATGGATTTTATACGGCAATTAATACTCACTTTCTATCTCTCGGATTTGCACAACGGCAACGGCTTCGGGTTGCTTCGGAAAATAAATTACAGCAGCTCAATCTCGATGCTTGTCTGGCAAGTAAGTCCTCTTTAGCTATGAAATGGGCTGGCTTTTATACAGATCGCGGCGTGTGACGTAACGTGAACAGGTGACCGGCTTGCGAATTCTGTTCACCAGTTTTTATGCATAGATGTGCACGAAGTTTGATCTCTTAACTTTGCCAATATAATTCGTCTCTATTGAATATTCAAATTAATTTATAAGTAATGGAGAATGCTTCATTACAATACTCAATAAGCCATTTTCTGACATAGTATATTCAATTCAATATTCTAATTCAAAGTAAATTCAGCAGAATTCGCGATTTTCAACTTTTACTGAATGGAGCTAATTCCAAAGTTGCATAATCAAATTTCGTCATCATTCTTCATACCTTCAAATAAACACAATTTCAGGTTGCTGGCGTCGTTGAATTTACCGGCAGCGATAGAGATTACAGATGGAGGAACCAGTTTGCCACCTTCTATTCTTGAAAAAGCAGTAGCTGTTAATCAATTGGGTGGGATTAGTGAGTTGGAAACTATGATCATTGAGCTTCCAGATTTACTTAAGAGGAATAAGGATATACTCGATGAAGTAGGTGTGAAGTGATTCTTGATTGATCTTTATTCTCAAATTGAAACTATTTTCTAGACCGATCGTATGTTGAATGAAGAAAAGCAATCTGATGATTCTTTGAAGGCACAATTCAAAGAAAAATGGACTAGAACGCCATCTGATAAGCTAACTGAAATGTTCCATTCCAACTCTGCTAAATATAGACAAATAATTAACAATGCTGTCACTGTAAGTTTGCATTTTGAATTATCTTTTCTGCTAAATTTCTGTTTAAATTTCAATCTTTTGCAATTGCTGAAAGATAATGTTACTACCGGATAAAATTAATTCTGATATGCAAAGAATGGTTGATACTAATAATTTTCATATATTAGGCAGATAAAGTAGTTCGAGAGAAGTTTGAGGCTCACAGAAGTGGAATGGAGTTGCTGAGTAAATCGCCTTCAGAATTGGAGTCTGCTATTCCTCAAGGATCTTCTAGTAATATATCGAATTCTGCGGCCGTTACCACTCTGAGACAACTAATGGAAGAGGTAAGAAATTTTTTTTTTGTTCTCTTATGTCGTTTAAGAAGTTTGAGAAATAAAACTCGAATTTACACTTGTACTGTTTAGTTTTTAATAAATAATGCTAACAAATATTTCACCACACAGGATTATATAAGTGTAGGAGTTCCAACTGAAGCTTCATGTAAAATTAAGTCGAATATAATCAAAAGTTTAATTTTCACTAATTTAATAAATAAATAATAAACAGCTTTTTGCGCGAGAACTTGAGATCTTCGGCTGTTGCGACCATGGAGACATTTGATCAGCATGACTTAGGGTATATTTTCCAGTTGGTTTCAACGAGTTTCACTGAAAGCCATTTCTCTATCAAAAACTGCGGGGTCTTTTGGCGAAATCTGTAGAAATAATAAATATAAGATGTCCGATATCCTGTTGAACGATCAACAAATACTTAATAATTCTCCTTGTTAATTAGATTTACTTTTTGCTACCAGTTTATCGTTTAATCCCAATAACCTATCATTAAAGTTATATACTAGGTTAGCTCTTTTGTAACAGTTACATTTATTTATTAAATTAGTGAAAATCGAACTTTTGATACTTATTTTATTAAAGTTTAAAATTAAGTCCTTAAATATTACAATTCAAAACTGGATGTGACGCAAAAACGGGATGGGTACGGAAAATGGTTGGGATGGGAGGTTATTTACAAAATTATTGATAAGTGGTGAATTATAGGTATCAATCTAGTCATTTAATTATATTACGCTAGCTGTACCCTGCCACGCTTCGCTGTGGCACATCGGGATCATGGGTATTCGATCTAAACCAATGTGTGAATGCTCGAGGATATTGCTTAGAGCATTTCTCATCTACCATGCATGGTGAATTTGGATTTAGTGTACCACATGTACCACATGGTCCATGTATCATGTTTTCGATAATGACTGCATGCAAATCCTTATCGACGTCAGCCCGTGGAATCTCAGCGCATATCACACCGTCGATTTCGTCTGAAGTTATTTTATTGTAGAGCCAGATTAGTATATGCGCATGTGGCAATACTCTCTTTTGCCATTCCACTGAATACATCCAGCAGCGCACAGATCCAAATACTTCATGTTTCACGATGAAATCCATCAGCGATTTAAGCTTTTGTCGGAAAACACGTGCTATAATGTCATGCCTATCCACGTGTGATTGCCCAGGAAGTAACAGCTGCCGTATCTCGTCCCAAGCTGGATTGCATGTGAAAGTGATAAATAGATATGACAATTGCTACTTCGTCTATAGTTGGAGCATTATATTTCCGGACATGTTCTCCAGCGGGAGTTTTGTCTGCGTGAATAATAATTTTGTGGGTATCTGATCAATTGCTGTTTTGAACAAACGAGAAATCCAAAATAGGCAAGTTTTGAAAACTATTCAGTGGCGTAGCACTGTGTAGCTACGTACAATTTTGACAAATGTTTTTGGAGTCAAATGATAGATATCTTGAGGAGTACTTGAACTTGATTTGGTCAAAATCGCTGCAACTGTCAGAGTTACGATAAAATCGAACTTTGAAGGACTGTTTCTCATGCATTCATCACACAAGTTAGCAACAGCTATGATGCAAAGATTAATCATTAAATAAAGATATTCGATAGAACGCTATTTATAGTCACAATAGTATTTATAATTAAACTATCACAGATATTACTGAAAATAAAGGTTATGATGTAAAGATTATAAATAATATGCCTCAAAATAAAGTTAATATAAAAAGCCCTAAACCTCATTTATCCACAGATTAATAATAATACTAAATGTAATTTCGCATGTCTAATGTATTTAGGAGGTAATAACAAATTATCTACTCATATAATAATTTAAAATCTATAGAAGATAGACTGAAGAAATCTGGAGTTTATAGGCTGAGGTATGTTCTAACTCAAAAAGAGGATGAATCACATATTGCAACATGATCACAATTTCACCTTAGGCTTATGATGCAGCCCGGATTTGTCTCATATTTGTATTTTGGTATGCAGACTTTCGTTTAGCAAGAAATTCTTCAAAAGTTGTAATACTCATTCTTAAAGTTTTATTAAAAATAATATTAGTCTTTCTGTACCTCATCAAAGGAAAAATGTTGGGCGGCTCTTTCTTCCTCGATGCTTGTAAATAATGAATCCAAAAGGGAATTTTCCCTTTGTTTTTCTGATTTTTCTTCACCTTTTTAACAAGAAAGAACATTGCAACAGCTTGTTCAGCTTGTTGTACAGCTGATATTTCCTCCATTGCCGTCGTACAAGTATTGCAATCCTCAGAATTGTCTGAAAACAGATGTTGCTATTGACGGTAAGTGGACGTGTGTGAACGGCTAAACACAAAGTGGCTCGGAACTGGCGTGGCTGGAAAATTGACCGTATGAACCTAGCCGTTAATCCCGAGATTTCACATATTCAGAAAAAATGACATAACTCAAAATTCTAGATAGAAATTTTGATACATAATAGTAACATAGTTTAAATGACCAAATCGATACCTATAATTCAACATTGTCATCAAATTTTACATTTAGCTTCAGTTGAAAACTCCAAGCTTTGAAAATGTCACAGGGTGGTGAAACACTTTGTCAGGATTAATTAGAAATTAAATGTTTCAAGTTTCAGTGTAAATTTTAAATCTCCAACTTTGGAAAATTTTAAAATCATGCATGTTGACTCATTTTTCGATTGGTAGATTATCGATATTATAAACTGGAACATACTGTATATTAAAAATATAGATTCCCCCTTATAACATGCGACAGATTTGTTTAATAATGGCTGCAAAACTCTAAATACTCTAATATATGAATACACGCAATTTATAAAGTATTCTATTTTCTAGGTGGAAACTTTGAAAGCTGAACGTGACGTTGTAGAATCGGAACTGAAAAGCGTAACTATTGATATGCAGAGTAAATTCTTGTCAGCTCTTAGTCAAGATGGTGCTATTACTGAACCGGCCCTTTCGGTGGAAACGTTAGGGGAAACTTATGGGCCTCTGCAAAAGCAAGTTAGGGAAAGTATAGAAAAGCAGGAGAGTCTTTTCCGGAGAATTCAGGTACATATTTTATTTTAATATTCGTGAATAAATGATGCCAACAAAATTTATTTTGTTTTAGGAAGCAAATGCTCAGTTCGTCCAAGAAAGGGGCTCCAGTGCTGGAGGAAGAGATGGGATGTTGTGTCAATTGGCAGGAGCCCATGATGCTTTCAGAGATTTGCAGAATAATTTGAAAGAAGGCACCAAATTCTACAATGATCTTACTCAAGTAAGTTACATATAATCAATGACTAGTCGATCTGAACTGAACTCATTTAATTTTCAAAAAACGCTTATTTATCTGTTCATCTATAAACGGGTTGTATTGCAAATTTAGAAAAATTGTGGAATTTATTGATTACACTATGTAACACACTTTTTTGCCTAACCTTCTCGATGTTTGCGTTCGACTCTATTTCCAATAATTAAAAGCCACCTTAGAAGTTAAAAAGTTTGCTTTTGCGCTCAGGGCGAATTTTTTTCCAAAAGTAAAACTTCGCTGTGGATATCACAGAATAACTTTTTATAAACTTGAATTAGCACCAGTCTATGATATATCAAATTATTCGCAATTGTGTGGAGAAGTGAGATTAACAGTTAAAAGCTGCATGTGTAAGACTGTTTGGCTGCTATTTGCAGAAAAGTAAAAAAAATGCTAAATTTTCATCAAATTTGACGTAAAAATCGCCAAATAAAAAATCGTAGGGCCAAATTCAGATTCAAATACCATTTTTTCCCCATTTTTATCTGTAGAATGACTCGTTACAAAGAGATTGATACCATTCCAAAGTACATATGGACTTTAATCAAAAAGTTATAGCGCGTTAACCGATTAAGTTTTATGAAAATTCTCAGATATTTAACCCATCAAGGCCCAGGCAAAACGCAGCCTAATTACGGCCAAACTAATTACGCAGTTCATAGCATAAGTGGGAAAAAAATTACCCGTGTTTTTTTATGCCGAAATAATTGTTTAAACAATTGTAAAAATCATCGGAATTCTTTCGATTTGAGGGTACCGATCGACTTAGAAGAACAAATTACTACGAGATATGGATTTATCCTCGCATTTTGCACAATTGTTTATTGTTAAAACGCTAATAAACAATTCAGCTGTTGAAAAGTCCTTTAGATCCATGCTCAGGAAAGTGCAAAAAAAATGAAACTTACTACGCAGATCATAGAATCAATGAAAAACAATTACCCGTGTCTTTTTGTTTAGCCAAATTGATTTTTTAAACAATCATTGTTTAAACAATCAATTTGGCCAAACAAAAAAAAACGGGTAATTTTTTTTCCACTTAAAATCTTGAATCTTGAATTTACCACAAGCCCCGCAAGCTGTTCGTTTTGTTGTGAATTAGGTTTTTAAGTTACTCAGCTGACAATTTTTTATTCGAATTTAATTTATATAATTTTATTTTCGGTCACTAAGCTTTAATACAAATCAATATTTCATAGAGTCCACGGTTTTATAAATTAAAATAGAAAAAAGTACGTGATCTTACATCCGAAAGCCAGTTCCTTCCCCACCATACTCAAAGACAGCTTCTGTGTTCTCCGTACGCGTTAAAGTGTCCGTCCACGTCATAGAGATCTTGTGTATATGATGTGTATATATATCTCTATGGTACATGTACGCCACATCATCATTGATGCTTCAAAAACATCTGCTCCTCTTTTTTCACCTGCTTTGAAAGAGGTACTGTACATATAATAAAAGATATTTGAAATTCTTTATCATAATAATGGTCTGAAATTTTTCGAAAAACAAAATAACAATTGAAGATTGTCGCGTGAATATGTAAATTTTTCTTTTTTCTGAGTTTTCCAGAAAACTAGTTGCTTTTGATTTTATAACCATAAAATATTACTCAGCGACGACCATAAAAATCTATTCTTTGACACGTTGGACGAGGACCGAGACAGGAATATGAAGAAAAACGACGCAATTTTTCTTCTTTTAGTAAAAATTGTGCCGAAACACATCACGGCATTTTATTATTTCAATACCACAGGCCGAGAAAAAATTTTGTTTGTTGGTAAGATTTGGTAACATTTTCCGGGTTTTCCAACAAACCCGGATTTTCCATTTTCCTACTCCAGATTCGAGTTCAGCGGATCAAAAAACCTCCGATACTAAATTTCAGAAACTTTGGATAAAAGTGCCTGAGATATTCCATTTGTTATAAAAGATATTCCATTTGTTAATCGAAACTGGTTTTTCATTGTTTGTTAATAGTAATAGTCCCTTTTTTTTCTGACTAACAATGTGTAAGCCATCCTGAAGACGATGCAAAAAGAATTTTGCATTTTCGTGCGATCCAGTGGCGGAACTTCAATTTTTTGGCCCCCCCGTATCATAAATAATTAATATTTGGGTTTGTACAGTTCTGAAAACATGAAACAAATGAACGTACCTACCGGAGGGGACGAGACGGTTGTAAAATTGGGAAGTACATACATAATTAAATAATATAAAATAATATATAGTGGCGTTAATTAGCGACGTAACACTGTCACTGATCAACCTCCCCAAACAATTTTCGACAAGTGCTCTGAAGAGTGTCAGAGAGGGGCCTTTTTCTTTGTTTTCAGGCAGCCGAGTCAGGGCGTCAAAACAAAGTAATGACAAACAGATGTGGGAGGTTGCAATACTTGCTAAGGGTTTTAAAATGTTTTGTATTAGAATTGTTTGTTTTTTTTGCGCTTGCTGGTAAAGTCGGTTATCAGTTTCGAGAATGTTTCACTCTTTTCATGATGCATTTGGGCCCCTATAGCTCTGGGCCCCCCCGCGTTGCGGGGTCCCGCGCATTGTAGTTCCGCCACTGGTGCGATCTATAAAATTTTAGATGTTTTTCACACTTTTGACAAGTAAATTAGATCTAAAGAACAAACTTGGTGTGGCTTGGAAATTGCCTTGACTAACCATTTTACTATTTTATATGTGGCACAATTAATGTTTGAATTGATTGGTCTCATGGAATTCGTCTGGGTATGAATTTTATGTAAGGAATAGAGTTTGGGAAGATTAGACTGCCAAAGTTTAATTTTGAATTTTATTTTTGAAGATTTAAAGTGGTAGAGGATTTTAATGTATGTTTAACCAAATAAAACGCATTTAGATAAAGAGTTTCTGGAAATCTGTTCATTGATTAATTCTTTGTTTTAGTTACTTGTCGCATTTCAAAATAAGGTGTCGGATTATTGTTTCGCCAGAAAAACTGAGAAGGAAGAGTTGATGAAGGATTTAACTCAAGAATCTAGCAGAAATTCACCTTTCCCGTCGACACCATTCAATAAACCTGCTTATCATGCGGAATCCAGTAAGTGAATATACCGTAATAGTAAATTTAAAACTTTGTTAAGCAAATCTTCTTGATTATATGTATATTTCATTTCACACAAGTTTTAGCATTATGAAGGGAAAGGCCCACGTTTGTACATTCTGCAGTGTCCATCATATAAATCCAGAATTGGAACACTGGGTTTCTGTTAGCTAAGATGGAATATTTCAACTCAATGCAGATGCGGAGACGCTAACACATTGCATGAAATGAATGTATCCACCAGATTGATATTTAGAAATCTGAATTAGTATTTTGGCAACTAACCATGTTACAATATTCAGTCTAACAATACAACATCTATTCTTTTGAACTACTGAAGATGGAAACATAATTGCTAAAATACTTATTTAAACTTCTAAATATCAATGTGGTGCTTGGATATATTTATTTAAGGAAATTTTAGTTCGTAATGTCATTTTCTGTAAGCATTTACAAAATAAGACGTTAATCGTTACACATCTTGAAGTTGAGAGCATAACGAACTTTACTGGTGACTTACCTCGTGGGTGATATCCCTCTCTTCATTATGCTCGTAATGGTCTCAATATACCAGTGGCGTAGCTAGGGGGAGCAAGTGCCCGGGCGCCGTATCCAGGGGGGCGCCAAATTTGGAAATATCTAAGTTTATAAAAATCTGTCGGAAAAAATTTCACGGACAAGAAATTCACTATAAAATTTAGAGCGCACAGCAGGATAACATTCTTCCCGTAACTTCATGCAGCTAATCAAGAGGCATCTGTCATCACTTTCTTCGGCACTATAGAGGTTTTGTACGTGTTCTTCTCTCAGTCAACTATACGGTGCAGTGAAGAGAACAGTGAAACAAGAATCTCAAACCAGGTGGAGTGCTAGGTATGACGCTGACAGTGTCGTCTTTGAACATCTGGATTCTATTTTGGATCTTCTCGAAAAAATGAGTGAAAATCCAGAATTGGCGCCGGAATTTAGAAATGAAGCGGGAAGCCTTGCACACACATTGCTGACGTTCAACTTTCTAAGCCTTCTCTACTTTTGGGCCCAAGTTTTGCGGAGAATTGAACGCGTTCAAAAAAGACTGCGAGATCCTGCAATCAATTTTGCAGATGCTGCCAACGACCTCGATTCTCTTCAACACGACTCATCACACATTCGAGACGATTTGTGTACTGCCGTGATTGCAGACGCGAAACAAAAATGTGACCGATGGGGAATCAACGTTGAACGGAGGAGAAGAAGACGTCGCCGAATGCCTCAAGAGTTAGCTGAAGATGCAGGCCTTACAGCAAAGGAGGAACAACGTCGCGTTTTTGCGAACGCTATTGATAGGCTCCAGGTTGAGTTCGACAATCGTTTTCAGCGTCTTCGTGATCTGAACAAGTAGTTTGGCTTCCTCTTGAATGTTGCAGAGTTGATGAGTGGTTCAGATTTCGATTGCGTGGAAAAACAGCGCGAAAGTTTCGGAGAATTTTACGCTACTGACGTTGACGACACTGGCTTGTATAACGACATCGTTGACTGCAGAATGTTACTACGTTCACGGGAAAATGTCATCGATACCCCCATCGAACCACTCTGATTTCTTATACAGTACGGTAAATATGTTTTTCCGAATTCAAGAGTTGCGTTAGACATCCTTCTAACTGTCTCCGCATCTATTGCAAGTTGTAAGCTGTCCTTCAGCAAGTTAAAGTTAATATTAACTTATCTGCGGGCATCAATGGAGCAACAAAGATTGTCGGACTTAGCTCTGTTGAGTATAGAGAAAGAGTCTCTCGAATCGATTGATGCATCACGCATAATAGATACGTTTGCATCAATGAAAGCGCGTAAAATACATATCTAAATTTATTGTTCAATGAATATATGTAGTTTAAAAGAAAGGTACTTAAAACTATTAAAAACTGTGTTCCCTTTTTTATTTCATTAAATATATTTGGCAATGTTGTATACGAAAATAAATATTGTTAAGAATCAAGGGGTTGGGTCGTGGGGGGCGCGCACAATCCTCGCTACGCCTCTGCAATATACTCATCGTGCATTCTCTACTGCCTTTAATAATCGTTTCACATTTGCCGAGTTGACATGTTTAACATTATTTTTTTCAGAAACTTCTCCTAAGGGAGATACATCACTTGGAGTTCGGTTTAAAAAATAGTTTTTATCCTAACTCTATGACCGCCGCTGAGATAGACGCTTTTCAAAAAGAAGTTGATCGTTGCAAAGTTTTGATTAGAGCAACCGTTTTTCGAAATAATTCAGTTTTTATGTAAAGTCTTATAAACTCAACTACCCAGTTTTCAAATAAGTGAATATCTCTCCTTTCATACTATTATGACTATCATGGATCTCTTCAAGTAACTTCTTAGTTTAGATTTAAATTAGGTAACCCCACATTAACATTAACAAGTTGTTATCAATACTTAGCCTCTAAAGCTCTACTTAATTTTTAAATTCATTTGATAATTCATCTGGTCAACTATTTCTAACGTATAGATAAACCTTACTTAAAGTAGAATCTGTTCTAATTTCTTTAATTATTTCAATAGAACTTATTGTAATTTTATCTATTAAGAAATTGATATAGTCATATTTTTCTTCAGAATAAGTAGAAGATTCCACTTAAATTGAATAAGCCATCCATCCGCTCCTCCTTTTTCCGTTCCTTTGATATTTAAAAAAATTCAGTTATCACCACTTGAAAATACTGCCCATCTGCTGTATCCCTTATGTTCCCCAAAAATAAAATGATCTGAACATAGGATAAACTTATTACTTATTAGGTATTGGTAACATTTGAAAACGGTCCAAAAAATTGCAAGCGCTTCTTTATGTATCAACGAATATTTACACAATTACAGCACCTATACCAACTTTTGATGCGTCACAAACAAAGTTTATTGTTAAACTAGGATCGAAATGTGTTAAAGTTTGCTCATAAGCTTTTGACATTGGTGGGTGTTAATTTACATTTATTGAGTTTATTTTTATAAATAGTATCAGGAATTACTGAAATTTCAGAAGCGACTTCCATAAGTAATGATAGGTATCTCATTTGCAAGCATTTGCACTTTGAAATGTTTAACTGAACTATCACTTCTGATACAAATGTTTCTATTACACTAGCTATAACATTAGGAATCTTATTTGTAACATATTCAATATTTGTTGTAACATTACTAACATTATGATGTAACAATATATCATACTCATTATAACATCTACTTAGACAATTTGATCTAGATATCTCTTCCATCGCAACGTATGATCGCTTATTCCTTTGCATAAATAGTTTTGAATTTCAAGCCTTAGTTCTATCACAAATCTTGTTCAAGTTTGTTTGTTTGTATTGCAATCACTAATTTACCAGTTGACCAACTTCAAATTCTATTAACTTATTACCTTCATGATACTTCATTTGCCCTTCCCTAGCTTTAATTTGAGCCTTCTGCTTAATAAAATCGAGTCGTTTTAATTTTTCACCCCCAATGGGTGGGGTTGGGGTTCCCAAGAGGTTTTAAGGTGTATGAACGATCCTGAGAACCTCCTGAAGCTAATGCAAAAAAATATTTTGCTTCTAACTTATATGTTTTTTTTTTAAATTATAGCTAAAATCCCGGTTCACAGCCTGGATTACTGACACTTCTTTTGAATAATGTTCTCATATTAACTGACATAACTCAACATTTTGGGTTAAACTGGGTCACAAAGACCTCTCAAAATTTCGTATGGTTGCTCACAATGATTCATAAAACTGGTACCTTGGTTGCGTCCTCCACATAATTTGCAATAAAGTATTGGTCCATCCTTTCCTCATATGAATTTCAATCACTTGAATTCTGTTAACGAACCGATGTTCCCTCTGATGATTTGTGTTTGTGCCATTTCAACACGGTACAAAGCTTAGCTGCAGGCTAAATCCGGAATTCCGACCGCTTTTGAACGTTTTTCAATTCAACATATACCTGTAGAAGGTAGAGATATAATATAGATAATACAATAACATAGATAGACAATCATGTGTACATATATTACACTCCCTCAGGAATCGTTACTGAAAAAATAAAATGAGGCATATCGACTTATTTTTCATTTCAATGGACTATCAATAGTAAAGTTTGTAACACGTTTTTCAACACCTGTATATGATCATTTAGTAGAATTTTTTATTAAATTCATCGTTACTTTCCAGCGTGTTTTGATAGCTCAAAAAGTAACCCCTTTGGTTATCGTGTTGACTCACCTTAACTAAAATTATATTTTCCCATGTAGCCGATAAGAAAGATAGTCCCACCACTCCGACTCAATCAAGCTCTTCACCGCAACAAGTTCCATCAAATCTTCCATACCCAGTATTTGTTCAAGGGATGCCAGTACCGTACGGAGCTTCGGCCACTACACCATATCCGTCTTATGCTCATCCTCCTATGCCTCAAGGTTATAATCCTTATGCCGGTGCACCATATCCAGGTAGGAAATATTATAAAATATTGAAGGATTCTTTATACTTGTTGAAATATATAAAAGTGAGTTGAATTATTAATTTTAGAAGAATCTGTCCGGTCTAAATTTCAAATAATATGATGATCGTATTAAAGACGATTTTTTTGAATCTTATTGCGACAGCATCTGTCAACTCTCCCCCACTTAAATCGTTTATAGATGGCATTGTGTTTTATTATAAGCTATCGTTCTAAAAAATTTCTGGTAGTGATATAAGTAGACCAAAATACCTCCTTGGGTGGACTAGAAAGTTAGCCTGATTCAGACCCAGCACAGACAATTAAAATGTAAAGTAACATTTTACTACACCACTATTGTTAAATTGTTACACACTGGGTTCCCTCTTATACTTTCTAAAAGGACGCACGTTACACAAATAAGTACCGTTCACATTCGGATTTACAGAATTTTTGGTTGATAACTTATAGTCCAGGCAATAAGCCGGGAAAAAGGACATAATAAAAAAAAATATATAGTAAGCTAGAATTTCAAAATTGTATTTGCATTTTGTTCCTAATACCCCATAGATCATTCATGACTATCAACACCGCGGGGGTCGACCTTTTTACCCCCCCCCCCCCAAAACGGGGTTTCAACCCCTCAGAGGAGCATTCTTATAAAAACAAGAAACAAAGTGTAGAAAATTAATGAATTAAGAGCCGAAAATGACCCCTAGTATGTTTTTTGGGTCGCTGATCATGATTCCGCAGTTAGTTTTCTCGGAGAAAACTCCCTCCAGATGGGAAATTTGGAAAATTTATATATAATATATAATTTTGTTGCAAAAATGATCTCTAGTACAAAGTTGGAATCGAAAGCGGAATTGTGATCAGCGACCAAAAATACCTACTAGAGGTCATTTTTGAACAAAATTATAAATTATATATTATATATAAATTTTCCAAATTTCCCATCTGGAGGAAGTTTCCCGAGAAAACTAGCTGCGGAATCGTGATCAGCGACCCAAAAGACATACTAGGGATCATTTTCGGCTCTTAATTCATTAATTATCTAAAATTTTGGATTGTTTTTATAAGAATACCCCTCTGAGTAGTTGAAACCCCGTTTTGAGGGGGTAAAAAGGTCGGCCCCCGCGGTCTTGATAGTCATGAATGATCTATGGGGTATTAGGAACAAAATGCGAAAAAAGTTTTCAAATTCTAGCTTACTATATATTTTTTTAATTTTCCGGTTCGTTGCCTGGACTATTAAGTACCAACTATATGAGGTACCAATGTGGAATCTAATATAATATAATTTAGCTAACATCTTTTATCCACTTACATTTCAACTGTGATGCAGGCATTATCAAAGACAACTAAGATTATGAAAGAATGTGAACTACTTAACCATCAGGTTTGGGAAAAGGTTAATTACAACCAGTAATAAAGGGTCTATTATGCTAATTCTAATGAATGAACGCAGATAGTTTCTGAAAATAAACATCAAATATTCTAGGCAGTCAATATCCTGTTAATGAACAAATAATTACTTATAATACGCGTTCCTGGAGTTAACTTGAGGTGTATCGAAGAACTTTAATGGGTTGTTTATCGATAGGAGATGAATGGAAATTCAATCAATTATGTCTATGTTTATACATTTGTATAGCCTCCAAGGTCATAAGAAAGGTTCGTCGCTGTATTTTAAGAGTAAAAAATCTGATTTTGTAACTGTATGACCGGTTTGTAAGACATGGTTTGCTACGGCGGACTTATCAATTTTATTTCTACGAATATAATCAAAATGCTCTGGAAATTTTCCTCTTAGTTAAGCGAAAATACATTAATTTTATCACAATCATTGCACTGGATATCATTGATTAAAAAATCCGAAATTTTACTGAACGTGTTAACGATCAAGTATTTTAATTTAGATTTGCATTTTAACATTAACTCTTTTCAATGTTAATTTATTACCGAAGGTAGGAAGTGAATGATTTGACTCTTGATGCGGGTGTACGTATTCATTACTATCGAGCTCTTTGTTTAGTTTGCGTCCACTAAGAGGAATATTCAATAATTGATGCTTAAGACTTAACAAGCAATTTTGTGAATCCAGGGTGAAACAGAATCGGCCGGGATATATTTGTCGGTATGAGTACATTTGTGAAATATACACCAAATGTCAAAGCATTGCCAGATTTGATTATCTTAACGTCCAGAAAAGGAATTGCGTTGTCAACCTACGATTCGAAGGTAAATTTAACAGAAGGATGTTTATCATTTAGGACGTTCAGAATTGTAGCTATGTTGAAGTTTTTATCTAAGATCGCAAAAAATATCAACATATCTGAACCAAAACTTTTGAGTGACTTTTCCAATTTACTAGGGAAAAGGTATGCTAATATGGGGGGCCAGAGGATTTCCTTTAGCAGTTCCATGTGAATGTTTGTAAAATTTCACATGAAAAGAAAACATTAAGTGATAAATATTCCGTGACTTCTATACCCGTCGTTCAAATCAGTCATTTATATTCCTATCTTTGCTAATAAACTAACCGATACATTCTAGAGAGTTCAGTAAAATTCCATTCAGGTATTGATAAATTAGGTATATGTAGATTCCAGTGCAATGAATGTAATAAATGTTGTGTTTGCTTGAACTAAGTGGAATAGTTTTCTCAGGTGCAAAGTGCATTTTTGTCATGTTCGTAGTAATAACATTGATAAGTCCGCCTTCCACATCTTACAAACCGGTCATGCAATTACACTCTTAAAATACAGCAACGAACCTTTCTTAGGGACTTTGGAGGCTGTATAAACGTATAAAAATAGAGATTATTTATCGAATTTTGATTTATCTCCTATAGAAAACAATCTATCATTACAAGTACTTCGATAAACCTGAGATCAACTCCATGAAAATGAATGTATAAGTAATTATTTGTTTACTAATAGGATTATCGACTACCTGGAATATTTGATGTTTATGCCAGCCAAGAAGTACATGTAACACTTTCATTCTATAGAATTACCGTGTTGACCGCCTTTTAACTGGTTGTAAAAAAAACCTTTCCCAAATTTAACCTTTAAGTATTTCTCTTTCTTTCATAATCTTAGTTTCGCTCTCTAGAGCTCATCAGCAGAACGAGGAAGCTACAATGCTAGAGGTTCATATATTTGTCGATGTTTGAATAGCCCATGGACAAACATCTTAGTGACACCTAAGAATCTTACGCAATCTACCTTAAAGTAGATGTCCCACTAAGATAACCTAATGTTAAGTACAACGTTGATTAAATGGATATCTCGTACTTCACTGAAGTCACGGGGAATGGTAACCTAGTGCCAAGATGGCGAAATATCTTGATTATAATATCTAACAAGAAATTTGTTAATTATTTCATTTGTTGTTTATTAGATCATTAGTTACTATTTATTCAAAATTGTCATTAATATTAATATTTTAGCATCGTCTAATAATTTCCCTGGAAATTTCTCACAACCTGGAGCTGGGTATAATCCCTACCAGCAATCCCCTAATGCTGGTTTTCCACAACAAGGTGGTTTTCAACAACAGGCCCCTTATGGATATCAAAAACCTGGACCAGGAGGATACCCACAACAGCCTCCACCAGGAGGTTATCCACAACAGCCTCCACAAGGCGGTTACCCACAACAACACTGGTGAAATAAAGAGGTGGTTCTAGGACTCCCAATATTTACTCTTGTTTGAAGCTAAAGGTTGCAAGTGATATGCCTATTTGTTTGAATTATATACTAATCATATTCAGCAAAGGGTATGGGGGTCTTGAAGTTATTGAGATTTGATGAAAAGCCAAAGTTTTAACTTTCAACATTGCCAAATTCTGATGTATCAACTAATAGAACAATTATTTTTTGTATTTTAGGTAACTCTGATTTCATTTCACAAGTGAAGAATCTAATTGTTAGAGCAGATTCCAATAACATTTATTATTTTTGAAGAGACATGACATTCACAATTCTCTTTCAGAAAGAAACTCTTCTCTTGTGATGTAAAATCAGCGCTACCTAAACTTGAATGGATATAGCTTTTCATTGAATAAAACTGAAATTAAATTAAATGCAATTTTTTATTAGGAACTGATAAATTTTTAAATCATTTCAATCAATGTGTGTTTTGTAAATCTGTTGAATTGTGTTATTGTTATATAATCATTGTTTACTTATTATAATAATTGATGAGGCAATGTTTGAAAGTCGATTGTCAATTTTATATTATTTTGTTGAAATTATTCACATATAATGCTTTCTCTTCTCAAATTATATGAGTTATATTATATCATTTTATCAAGCTTAGTAATTTAGGGGATCAACTTTTAAGAGTAAATAAGTCATTGTTATTATGTATATGAATATTAAAATTTCAAGCAGGTGGCACAAATATGGGGTTTGGTCAAAGAAGATGGATGTGAAAGCTATCAGAAATACTTCAAATATCCAGAATAACTCATGTGAAGTGAAAGAATTTTTAGAATTCAGAAGTCAGCACTTGAATTTTGGTCAAACAAATGCTATCTTTAATTGTACTTGCGTATCCTACGAATTTTAATGAGGTGCTAATTTCACATGTAACTTTTTAAATTATTCAAATGGTTCTGCAAATAGAATAAATTCAATTTACAAAACTATTCATTTAGCAGAAGTTATCAGATCTGTATTTTTCATTGTCAAAAGGTTTGCAAGTTTAGTGCATTGCATTTTCAATAGTATTTTACCACTAATTTTTGTACTGTTTATATTATGCAACAAACAAATAATGTGATACAAATCTATATCAGTCTTTTACCAGCTATGAGTTGTATAACTTTATATTTAAATAATTTACTTGTTTTTGGATGATAATGGTTTAGTCTAATTATATTATAAAAAATACCAACTGTTAGGTTTGAATATTTTTGTACTGTTTACTTGATATATTCTTCATTATCAATTATTATTCAATATTATAAGCTATTTAGTGCCTATTTTATTGTTATTATGCATAATAAAAATATATTTATAAAAGTATCTTTTTCCATCCAAATACAACGTGCAATTAGTCAGTGGAGAATGAAAAAGGACGTACAGGTTGTTTAACATTCCTTGGATGATTTCAAGAAAAAAGTTTATGGCGCATTCCAGGTCATATTCGCACTTCATTCCAGATGAGGTCTTTGGATTGCACTGAAATTTTGCAGGTGGTTTCTGCCTCAGGAAATATTGGGTTTCCCAAAGTTTCAAGCCATATACTTCAATAATGCGCCGCCTAGAATATTTTTAATTTTCTGTGGAATTTTATTGATCGAAAATGAAAAAACGGCATTTCTTCTGTAGAAACGCATTACTGAGGCAAGAACATATTCCAAATCATGGATTGCAGAATTGGATAATTGTTTCGCGCATGCGCGTAAAAACTTTTTTCTTCAAAAACTCTTATCTCCGGTGTTGCTACTCCGATCGGGCTGAAGTTTTGTGTGTAGGCAGCTAAAAGTGAATACTTCAAAATGGTGTATGAATGGTCATGCATAAATTATGAAACAAAACCGCTAGAGTCAATTATCTGTATTTTCAAAAATTCCTAGGCCATTTCTTTCAAGTCCATGCTGATGGGTGAATATTAATCTCTTATATGATTCCAGATTCGAATTCCTCGGAAAATTTCCGATCGATTATGTACTTTTTAAAAATTTTTTAAGTCGATTCAATCGATATTGCGAGCATGTTTTTTTCAATATTCAAATTTGTTTGAAAGCGCAGTGTACATTTCTTGATAAAAATTTAATTTCTTCTTTATGAAAAATAATCAAATGAAATGAGTTTTAATACTGAAATTTATTATTTTTCTTAAAGAAACAGCTGTCGTAGGCATAAAATAGACCTCATGAGCGCGAAATGATTAAACATGCCTTTTCACTCAGCAAGGCCGCTTAAGGCAAGTCAAAATGAGTATTCCATCCATGTGTTGTATTTGCAAGGAAGTGTAAATTAAATTAGCCGAGATGTAATCTAGTATTAATGGTAATTAAAGCCTGCAATTCCAATACTATTCATTCTGTCCTAATGGATCCTGGTTACTTACTCCACTGAGACTGCCTGGGGCAAAAGGCTATTCATAGATAGCACTGCGATAAGCTTTGTGTCGAGGACCATAGCAGAAGTTCTCGATGATGAGTATTATCACAGCCATAGTAAGTATAGAACGCCAACAAGTTAACATTACGTCACAATTTGAACAGGCACTTTTTCAATTTAGCTGATTATGGATACTTGGTGGCTGAAAGGTCCTTAGTACTAGCATTTTTAGTGCATAATTATCGTATTTCTTAGTTATCCACATTTGTGCGCTCTTTTAGTTTATATAATAACTAAGAATCAAAATAATATTTGCAAACACTATTCTGAATACATGTATGTAATAACTGAAATTCAATAGAATGAAAATCAGAATTCGTACTTGAATAATTGTTATAAAAACTTTTTCTCGACTATATCGAAATAGGTTCATTAAAGGATCTTAAATTGAACCATAAACAGCTACATTTTACACAGAACTTTATATTGCATAGGATCTGACTCAATATGATTCATATTGCATTTGTTGCCTAGCAACCTATGCATTATGAACCATTATTGTTCGGAATAAACGTCATCAGTATTTCTGTCTACATTTTCATAATTTATTACAATATTAAACGGGTAATTTGTCTTAGGAAAAGTATAGATAAAACCCACACAAAATGGCTATTTCGCACTCATACAAACTGGCAAAATAAGCCTCATTTTTTGTTTACTGCATAGTATACTATTATGTATTAAAGAAAGTCATTATGTACCTATTTTACTTCCTCGCTCCCAAATTATATGAACATTTATTACGGCAACCATATAATTACTGACCACACCCTTGCAGTTTGCTTGGTCCTATGATTTGTTTAGGATTTCAGAGTCATCACTCAATAAGTATATTAGAAATATTAGTTTTAGTATTCAAAAACGAATTTCCTTAAAATATTTTATTAATGAGTTTTAAAAATATACATCTAAACTTGATCGAGCACAAATTCTTTTTTTATTCTTGAATTTATTCAAAAATAAATTATATTTTATGTAACTATTTGAATTGAAGGTATTGTTCTTCTCTAAATATTTTGAGAATGATGCTAGAGTTACTGTGATAGCTTCTCGATTCGGTGTACCTTTGAAACTACCACTGGTATTACTGACCACATCGGAATATAAATCGCTCAGAGAAAACCTTTCCATAGTGCTTGGTAGACTCCTACTTTTTTTTAACGATTCATCCATTTTGATTTCGCTTCCAAGGGATAATCTTCTATTTTTGGAACAAGTGGAATTATTCTTGAGTTGTTGCTTCATTTCTAAGTTTATGAAGAACTCCATCGCTTGGCTGAAGAGATATCGATTGATTCTTTCTTCATTGACAGACTCGATGCTTCTGTTGATATTTTTCCTGGATCCAAATATGTGAGTAGTTGTGTGGAGAGACTGTGTCACATTACTTGCATCTGCAGGATTTCCTGTGAATAACATACATAAATGTGTCAACATCTTCAGTTCCATCAGATTTCATATATTCTGTTTATTCGTTACCTACTAATTTAATGCATTCCTGCTCATAATAAGTTGTCGAAATACACATGGATTACTAAAATACGATTGTGGAAAAATGTAATACTCATATTTCAATAATTCAGAAAGATTTTTTGACAATAGTTACATGCAACTTTGAAATTCAAGTGAGATATGAGTTGTCCGGTTTAAAGGAGACAATCTTCATTATTTTTAATGACATTAACAAGCCGTATGTTCTTGATGTGCTCTATCGAATGGTAAGGCTTATTATAGATGCAAAATTAGCAATGTCCCATTACTCTGCGCTTTGGAAATGATAGTTAGGAACAAAACCGCATATTAATCTGCGGTGTATACTGGATATAAGTGCAAGCGAGCTTTTACAAAGACGGGGATAAATGAGAAGTTCTATTCAGAACGTGCCTGTCTGACGTTTAGCCGAACAATATTATGCATGTTGCATTTTATTCCAAGCTGTTGTGTGTTAAGCATAAAATAATTATCTAAATATGGTGCTAGAACTAGGATTGAAATGAACTAGGTACTCAATTTATTTCATTATTAATGGAACAGATTTACGCGATATTAAAAATTCTCAAATCATTGTTTAACCGTGCTTCTATCGCGAGTTATTCCCGTTACTAGAGTTGGCTTGCGCGGATCGCATATAATTAGATACAATCCACTGTAGCACTTTACTTGCACTTTGGGATTAAATGGAAAAGCTTAGAGTTGAACTCACAGGAGTGCTAGAAGCTGGTGTTGATATTAACCAGAAACTGACTCTGGAAAAAATGTTGCTGATGGTAGTCAAGCCCACTTTGTGAATTCATCAAAGAAATTCCTACCATTTTAATTTAAGCTGCACATGAAATATGGCTAGGAAAAGTAGAATAAAGCCGAAGTATTTTTTGAAAAAGTTTTTTTTTCCATTTTCTTATTATTATTTCAATCAATATTAAAGAACTAGGTTTTAGCGCGAGTTCAAGTCTGGTACCGCGAAGCGGGAAGTAAATTTGTAAATCTTGTATCAATGATGTAAACATTTTTCTGATGAAATACATTATAATTGATGGCATGAAATCACTTACGATTACAATCATTAAGCACCTTTTTATTTTCAGCATCCTGGGTCAAATTAGACTTTTTGTTCATAACATTTCTTGGATTAATTTCACTATCTCGTTTAGAGTAAGGCGTCTTGTTGCCCATTTTTTCCATATTATAGCGATCCTTCAGTAGCATCTTTTTCCTTTCTTCGATAGGGACGAAAAAGATGGGGTTGTCTTGATCGTCTTTTTCAATGGAGATATTTTCCAACTGGTTGTAAGTCGCCATTGATAAAATATCATCAACTGATTTACTAATTTCTAGGTAAGAATCATGGTAAGTATCCTTAAATTTATTTTCTAAAGTTGTCTGGCTGGAACTACGAATATTTCTGGAGGATTTAATAGACCAATTCCTAGTGTTGGTTTTCGGTTTATCTATTGCGCTATTAATGGACGAAGTAGAAGTAGATAAATTGTTCCAAAATTCTCTTTTTGCCAAGTAGGATTTTCTAAATTCATTTTCTTCCTCAAAATCTGTTGTAGTACACTTTTCATCTATAAATTCGCTAGCTCTATTGTTAGAAATATTCGGTAGACTAGATGTATTTAAGAACGTCAGGTTTGTATCACCATAATAAGAACATTTCTTGGTGAGGGAATCGACTATATGCGACATCTTCAGATTTTTAGCACGCAAAACTTCTGTAGAATCTCTAGCGTCGAAATTTTCTTCCTCAGAAAAAAATTCATTTGCACAGATACAGTCCTGTTTTATAAAACGTGTCCTTTTTTCTTCTGTAGATCCATTTTGTGTTGCTTCTGGGGAAATATGCCTTGAACATATTGGAGAAGTCACTTGAAAGGGGCGATTAAAGTATAAAGCCGAATAACTGTTGTAGGTGTGTTTTTCGAGTTCACTCACATTGTGGGCAATAGTTGATGTATTGTTTAGGTTATTATTATCATCATGAAACAATTTTGGTGCCTTCTCTTTCACAATCAACAGAGATTTTTCATTCTCATTTGGAAGACTGTTTTCTATAATGTTGAAATTTTCGGTATACACGTTAATTAAATTAGATTTTCTCTTCGTTTCAAAATTTTTTATTTCATTGAGTTCAGGGTTTGAACTTTTCGCAGTCTTTATTTGAATATTGTTCAATAGTAATTTTTTAGATTTATCATGATTATTGAAAACTGAGTTTGTGTAAGTTTGTGGATCAACAGGAACCGAGCTGTCCAAAAAATAATTCGGAGAAATATTGTTACTGGTCCATTCTGGAAAATTCCTATTATTCTTCGCATTTTCTTCATTAGTTGATAGTGGTCTCAACTCATCGGCGCATGTTACTTCAATAATATCCTGACATTTTTTTTGTTCGGTTTCAATTCTTCCATCCTGTCCCGCATTGATTTCATAAAAAGACTCATGAATTTCCTCTATAATTTTCTTCTCTATCATGGGTTCTTGATCATTGTCATTAGAACATCCTATGTTTCTGGCATTGTTTGTGGATAAATTATATGTGGAATCTTGGAATAGTATAACATCACCTTCTTCCAACATGTCTTCTTCTATAATCGCTGAATCGAGATTATTATTTAACTGATTGATTTCTAATAGAGCACAGTTTAATCCAGATGTACACATAGTAGCTGGTGAACTTTTAATCGTTTCTTTCTTTATTCTTTTTGCATCCATGTGGTTTTGTAGAATTATATCAACTTCTTGTAGTCTTGGACCAGTTATATCATGTTCATTATTTTGAGGTATGAAATTCAATCCTGAATCAATCTCAGACATTTCAGAACTGATATTGTCATCAATCTCAAGTTCATCATTGGATGAATTGAAATTATCTCTTTCCTCAATATCATCAAGTTTTTCAGAAAGAATTTTCTTGGACTTACTATTGCAAATAGTCTTTTCAGCGATCGGCTTTAATTGTTCTGTCTGTACTCCATATGCAGTAATTAACACTGGCAAACTATTGGTTGCATAAGGAGACGTCGTGTCTGGCATAGTCCCTTCTATATCATCTCCAAGTTTAGCATTTCCCAAAGAGGTATTAACAGTTAGAACAGACGTAATATGATGATCCAAGTCATGTCTTGGAGTTTGGTTGATACGAATACGGTGGTTAGGGACTAATTTTTTATCATGAACAAAATCTATGTTTGAGGACAGAATTTTTCTGAATATTGTTGTGTTGCTCTTTACAAATTCTTCATTCACAGTTGAATGGTTTTCGAAGAAATCTTTCAATCCTGAAATATTGTTGGTCACACTAACGCGGAATGGTGACCCTCTTATAAGTTCGCCGTTACAAATGAGGTTTATGTCAAACATTCCACAGTTATTTGGTATATAAGTAACCCTGGCTCTATCGGTTTCCATGTTGATATGTATCGGTATGTCGTTATCAATAACATTTTTGTCAACGGTTACGGTAGATGCAAAATCTAACGATAATTTTCTCAGAAAAGACTTTTTAGTTTTACTCTCTTTCTGTAATGTTATGCTCTCGTCGACATGATTATTCAACAGAAGCCTAACCGTGGATGTCGCATGTGAAATACGGAATCCAGGAATAGTAGCTGAACCGTGAGTGGAATATGGTCCTTTAATATGAATCATTATGCTGTTTTGATTCTTATTGCTTCCGGTTGAATAAACGTAAAATTCAGATTTCCGATATTTTTCCGCGGTGCTTATGCCCATCCCTCGAACAACGTATTGAGATGACCAGTTCGCACTATGATATTCTTCTGAAGCTAATTTGATAATCGCTTGTTGTAAGTCGGTGATATATTGAAGGAATTTTCTCTCTTGTTGTGGCGAGAAATCTCCATTGAAATCAGCGTCTGTAAAAATCTGAAACAAAAGTATTCGGATTTTATAAAACTATAAAAATAGAAATAAAAGAAAATTAAATACTCTAATCTAATAATTCTATAAAGCATTGATTGATGTACAGTGATTATAATTGCCATAACACCCTGCTATAGTAGTAAACTCAGTCGAAACGCGACGAGAAAATGGAAAACAAGTACCTACATTTTCACAATGAAAAGTTTATACTGGTTGCTAGGAAATTGTTTACAAACACTGATGCACTGGTGTTAATTATAGTGGACAAAACGCTATAAAAGTTGTCTTTTTCATTCATTGTTTAATGTTTTGGATAGGTAGCTTACGTCATCTCATTAGTTAAATCAATTGAAAGGTGATTTTGTCGTTGACGCATTTTTTAAGAACGAGTATAATCATGGTGCAATGCTTATTTAGAAGTCGTTTCAATCTTAAGCACTAGAAGCTGTACCATGTCGAAATGAAGTGAAAAACCAAATTTTAAGTTTTCCAGCAATTGCATCAGCGTTGAAGCCAAAACTACACGAAACATCAAAAACTGTTCGCATTCCGGAAAACGTGCGAAGAGCATAGAATATTTTTTAAAAGATATTTAAGGAAAGCAACATCTTCAACAATATTTTTAACACTTATGTCAATTTCATTTCCTTACTTGACAACACATTGAAGTAATTGTGTTATCGTTGATCATACGATAGTGGGAAAATGTTATACATATTGCAATAATTCGGAAATATTTTTTGCAATATTTACATGCAAGTTTGAAATTCAAGTGAGATATGAGTTGTGCGGTTTAAAGGAGGCAATCTTAATTTTTTTAAATATATATATATATATCTATAACGGGGAGGGGGCAGGTCGGATCAACTTGAAATTTTGACTGGAAGTTCCTTGGACATTGACAATAAAAGGGTACTACTTTGGTTTCTTAATTTTCAATACAACCAGAGATATTAATTTTTTGTTGCTAAACTACCCTTAAAAATGTAAAAAAAACCTTTTTGGCCAAAAAAAAAGGGTTGCACCCACTTTGGGAAATACAAATTTCAGGAGGTTGTTGTTGGTACCCTAAAAAAACTTTTCCCCCGGGTCGCTATGCATCGTAAAATTTTCGCCAACCTTGCTTATTTTCTCGCCAGATTTACTCTACTAGTTGTAAATTCGTTTCCCAGTATACCCATTGAGCAAATTTTCCTCATCAATAATTTGGTTAAACGAAATGATTATCTCATATTATGTAATGACTTGCTAAATACATTTGAAGCTCTCAAAATTACTTTATTCTTGTCAACAAGAAGAAATTATATAGAAACAAACGGTTTCTCCCATGGGATCACCACTAATATCGGAAATTTTCATGGATGACATCGAAACAACTATTCATAAATCTCAATTTAAACTAGACATTAAATTCTGGACTCGTTATGTAAACATTCTCACCTTTGGCTAGGAACAATACGGGAACTTGAATCTTTTAATAAAAATATAAAATTCAATTTAAAAATCGGAGAAAATAATAGCATCATCAACTTGTTAAATCTTATAATCACGAAAATTAATAATAAATTAGACTGTTATTTGCCATGAGCCCACTCATACTGACATTATTATTGACACATCACCTTGTCTCTTATAAACACCGATCATTCAACTCAATAGATCAGTCAATGTTGCAGTATAGTGTGAAATTTAATACATATTTTAGTTGTTTAAAATATGAATAAGTAATAATAATTATGATACAAACGGTGCCTCATTGAGCTTTGAATCGGTATTATTTATTTGTATTGAATTTGCTTTTGAGTATCAGCTGTTGATACCTGAGGTTATAGCACCAAAATAAAACTTTAAAATAATAGAATTTGCTGAAGCTGTCCGTTACTTTGTGATATTCCATTTTTACAGATAAAAAGAAATTTACTTTGTTAAATATCACTTTGTTTAAAAGAAAGTTGATTGCAATTTCGAACTTTACAGTTTACATTATCAACATACAATGTATATGTATATATGCATATAAATATTGAAAGTTTATTCGAATTGACAACATAACTTTGAGACACGAGTTGCAAAATTTCAAATCCGTACGACTAATAGGAAAGGCTCAATCGCATAAACGATGGGTTACATACAAACAATACTTCCCTCATAATATGTTGATATGTATATAGTGAAAGAATTAAAAATCAGATTCTAGATGTTTTCATTCAATCACGTGCGTTTAAAAGATTGTTATTCCGAATTTAAAATTCCAATTGAAGAGTCACTATCGAATGATAACTTTAAACCAACCGGAGAATGTTTTTTTTTATATTTGAAGGAGAATCTGATTCTACAAGGCTATTAACTTGACTTACTGGCACTACTTGAAGGTACTTGTACGCCAATGCTTGAGCATGTGTTGGTGTTTTTTTCCAATGTCTATGAGGATTGGGACACGCTCCTGGAATAGCCGAGTTTATCAGAGTGCATAAAAGTGAACCATCTCTCCATAATTCGAAAATGCCACCAGACAGTGTTTTCGATTGTGAGGACCATGTGCTTGGAAGACATCCACTTGCCCATTTCAACAATTTTTCTCTTCTGCTGAACGAAGGACAATATACTGAAAAAATGACAGGATTAGTTTCATCCAAATAGCTGTATCGTTATTAAAAGGTATGAAATTTAATATTCTAGGAACTATTTTGCTGCGTCGAGATTTTTAAAGAGAAAAAGTGAGATTTTCTCGATGGGTGAATATCTACCCAAAATGGTCTGCATCATAAATCCATTTTATCAAATAAATTCTCATAGATCCCAATAAATCCTGTTAAATCAACAATAAATCTTCAAAAATCCTCTTAAATCACTATAAACCATATAATCATAGAATGTATGAACAATAAACTCGTTTTTACTGTGTTTAATTATTAATATTTCCCTGCAAAGTTAACTAATAGTTTGGGAAATATCGGTCAAAATTGTCATATTTGTATAATGACGCCAACAAGAGATTATAGGTATGTATGTTTATCTGCTTAAAAACGGCCCATACACTGTACAACTCGTAAGACAATTTGTTCGACCCGGGTAGATTCCAATCGTTTCGACGGTCGAAACTACCCAGATTTTACTAATTGTCGAAATTCAACTTGTAGATGTTGTGAGGAGTTAAGAGCGTTTGTTTGTGTTTTAGATCAGAGAAAAGTAAAATTTGGATGTGTTTAACAGTAGCTCATAAGTTACTCCTGATCGAATGAGAACTGTTCTAGCTGCTCTCCTGTGGAAGACGGAGCAAGTCGGAGTAATGTGTTTGATTGGCAACCTAATAAATAACAGGCATAAAATAAATTAATTGTTTACAAAGTTGCTACTGAAAAAGAGTGGGGCGTAAGCGAGTATAATACAAAGATATACAATTATACGTAGGTATGAGAAATATTTCGGCTCAGTTATTACTAAAAAAGAAATATGAATATACATCGCTTTTATGTAGTATATATAAAATTCTCGTCAAATAGGTCACACTAACACATATGCTTATTATTTTCGTCTTTACGTACGTTTCGGTCTCACGACCATCATCAGAAGACGTATCACTGTATAAACGTGAATTCTTAAAACTAAAATGTGTTGGTGTGAACTATTTCCCGAGAATTTTATGTATAATTCATACCTGGGTTGAGAATCATTATTAAGCTTTTATATAGTACACTTTAGAAATAGCTTTATTGTTTTAGAAAAATTCTTTTGACTCGGCTTGCTTAGGTTGGCCGTAGTATTATAACACTTGGTGCAATAGCACAGAATAGGACACAATAGGTAGAGCTGTGGCGTACTCAAAGTCTTATTTTTTATTTTTAGGGAGTAATTTTCGTTAGAGTTTACTTAGCTATGAAGAAACATAATAAGAATAATTCAATATTTTATATTTATCATTCACACATTCAATTTTAATCCACTTTATAATTTATACTTTCGTTTATAACATAATATATATTGGATACTTTAATAATTTATCAATGGTGCAATAACAATTACTACAATTATTACTTGAAATGATGAGCTCTGGTGATAGTGCAAATTATAAAAACAACAAATTCTTCGTTCTCATTGTTTGATTTCACAAGTAAGTGGTAAAAATTGCAGAACGAAGAAAGCGTTCGTTTCTAACAATAATCGCACATACGGACCTAATGACAATAAATTTACCTCGGATCTCACTATTTGCATTACCAAACAACCAAAACACCAAAAACAAAATGCCACGTATATACGCACACGTGCATAAATAATAAATCATCGTAAATCCTCGATAAATCTTCATAAATCCCGTAAATATATTATCAAAATTTTATAGTAAATCACCGTAATTCTTTTGGGCTGTAGACCATAAATAAATGCCCTAGGATTTTCTGCAATTGATTTCCGAAATTTCTGGATAAAATTGAACAACTAAAAACGCAGCGACATATATGGTCCAGATGTATCAACAGAAAATGTTGTGATTTAATCTATTTTAAAATCCTAGGTCTATTGTGTGGCTCTTATGATGTAAATTCAAGTATACAACAAACTGCAACCTCCAAGCAGCGTTTTTATAAGTGTGGGTCTCCACACTCAGGTGGGTCGTACAGCGGTATCAAAGGGGTCTTGACCAGTAAACATGAAACAATTTGAGGGAAAAGAAATACAATTATTCATTCATTTTAAGTTCATAACCACTCAGTTAGCAGACATACATTTTGCATTTATACTAATATGTAAGTGCACATATGAATAAATAAAGGATGCATCCTCCGATACAATGGCTATTAACGCTGATGTTCCACAGGGACCTGTCTTGGCACCAGCTTTGTTTATGCTCGATATCAACGATCTGTTGGAAGTGACCACCTGTTTCGTTCACAGCTTTGTAGATGATGGTACACTTTATACCGCTTTCTCATCCAGAGTCCCGTTACCATCTAATGAAGTCATAGAAGAGAGGCAGAGACAGGTTGACGCAATTAATGGAGATCGGGAAACGATTTTGAACTGGGGATCTGATGATCCAGTAGAGTTAGCAACCTAAATTTAAGCTTGCATCTTCTCCAGGAAGGCGAATCCCACAATCTCTAATATGATGATGTCAGGTACAAGTATTCCTATTAAGTCTTCCATATCCATGCTCGGGATCACCATCAACAGCACCCTCTTATGGCATGATTATGTGAGGTCCCTTGCAAAGACAGCTTCACAAAAAGTTAGTTTTCTATTCCGTGCCAAGAGCTACTTTGCATCCCAGCAGCTCCTCATGATCTACAAAGCACAGATTCGATCTGTCCTGGAGTACTATTCGCTGAATATCATGGATTCTATTCAGAAAATAGCTGATCGATGATGTCACACATACGTTTCATTGTCCTCTCTAGAACATCGTAGAAAGGTGAACTATGTCTCCCTTTTTTATAGATATTTCCATGGTCGCTGTTCATCAGAGGTCTCTTCTTTTGTGCCACCATGAGATATTTCAGATAGGCGGACTAGATGAGCTGAAGCGTTCATTGTCAAGCTCGAAACCTGCCTAATTTCTTCTTCCCTATGCTTATAAAGTCCAAACCTTCAAGAAAATTCGAATGCCTATCTCCTTTTCCAACATTCCCGCTGGCTCACACCATCACGGACATCATAGGTTTTCCTGAATGGTACACCTCCGCGGATAGCTAATCTTGAAAATTCTTGGCTTCTTCTTTCTAGGTATTCTTCTCGTGTAGTCAAATTATAGAAAAAAAAAGTGCTTGTTTTTTCTGTAAGTAGTACTTAAAACGTTGTCTTTTTCTAGTTGTAGTCAATTTCTATGTTTAGGTTTTATGTTGAGCATTGGTTAGCTCACACAGATAGAATGTAGCGAATGGAAGTATCACCCTTGGAATTTTTCTTGAAAGCTCTGGTTATTCTCCCATTATTCCCTCATATATAAAATCTTGGGAACTAGGTCACATATATTAACACATATGTCTATCACAATTTCGTCTTAACAATAGTAGTCATTTGTTGTGGAAAAGTTCAAACTTTGGATACACTAACACTATAAATAAGAAATAATCACCCTTATCCACTAAAAATACTGAGGACCTTTCGGCTACCAGGAAGCCTTCACATAAGGGTGATTATTTGTTATTTATAATAGTTAATGTGACCTATTTCCTGAGAATTTATATACAATTCATACCTGGGACAAAAATCATTATTATGCCAAATATTTTCTTTATTCATTTGAGAATGTGAACCGAATCGAATAGATAAAAAAATGTTCTTGGATTATCAACTGGATGAAGATACACGATACTTAACTTGTAATGATTAGAAAAATTGTTCATACCATTGCTGTTGACTGCATTATTGTCACTTATAATACAGAATATTTTGTATCCAATTTGTTCTACTTTCAAAATAATTGACAAAACTTACAATTACTGCTTTACTACTAGGATAATCTTGTTGTTATTGTTGTTACCATGAAAATTTTCACAGGGACAGCCGATATCCATTCTTTCCGTAGTCCATTATCTTTAGGAAAACTAAACATTTGAACTTTTGGCCGATTGTTGCAATTCCCCTTGCAGTTAGGAGCACTATATTTATTCGGCATAATTAACTAACAAACGTCAGTACGACACAAAAAAACGAGAAAAATCAACATTCGCATTGGAAGCTATTCTGCAACTCACTTTATTCAGTCATAACACATTTATATAGGTTTATTTACAGGTAAAAACCCTTTCCCATCACACAAGACACCTAAGGAACAGGTGCAACATATAATTTTCCACAACACATAGATATAACTTTGTTAAATTGTAATATTCATCACCCAGTATCGTCTACTCGCCATTAATACTAAACGTTCCTGTCGTAAGTTTCGTCTCAAGTCTACGCCTCTTGTTGATGGCGTCACACTAACTTTTATTCTCAGCGTATAGACCTTCTATTATAGTGGGTATTTGCTCTAGCGTTTTTTTTTCAAGCGCTACAACTTTAATTTTGGCAATTTACGGAAAAAACAAGGTGCTAGAATGACGGAAAAATGATTTTTGGTAATTTTGGAGCCCTATACCGTTGAATATACGAACTTCACGGCTTTCGTATTTGAAAATATGTTCGTTCTAGCCAGGCATACATGTAGTGAATCATGTATAGCCATTATGGTAATTCAATTGCTCAAACCGTCAAATTCAAGTAGCCGATAATAATTGTAATCCTATCAATGGTCATTATTGGATTTACCTAGAACTCTAGAATTCCTGCAACTGCAATTTAGTAAGTGCTTACGATTCAGAATATTGCGGATATGTAAGTTATAACACTCAAAGCGTTGAGTACACATTTGATAACTAAACTTATGCGAAAATTGAAGGGCATATGTTATGAGAATTTTCAATTTGTTTCGAAATTATAAATTACGAACTAGACATTCTACCACGCCTATCCATTTCTATCTAAATTGCAAGTTCCAAGATAAATAGCAAACATCTGATTCCTATAAACGTTGGTATTAACTAAGCTCGCTACTCTTTGATTTGAATTTTAACCAACTATCCATTTGATTTTATCCGGTAGTTAATTTCACGGAACCTTATTCAAATTTAGTTATACTTGAATGATTTCATCTTGATGGCTCCAAGAATCTACGACCTTACACTTTGATAAACTCATCAGATGGAACATTGGGAAATTCCTAATTACTTCATTTAGTGACGGCCGCGTGTGCAATTTTTGACTCACGCTCATGATAAGGCCCGGATTCGTCCTTCATCAGATCGAACACCGATCGATTTTATTTTGTCTTGATACTGGGCCTTCTAATTGTCTTCTACTTAGTCCAGTAAACTTGACGTGATTACCAAATTTTTTTCTTATGGACCGATTTTGATGATGATGTGAGGGCTCATTCGATTCGTTTGGACACGTAGATCAAAGCTTACCACTTTTGGTCCTTAACAAATTGTTTATTTTGTTAATAAGCAATAAATAGTGGAAAAAATATTTTTAACTCTATTTTCTATTGATTTCAAGCAGGTAGTGTATTTTTTCATTTATTTGACCGATGAACAGTGTTTATTCAATGTTTATAATGATTTTTTAATAAATAAACAATTAACAAAAAAAATCAACATTTCCTAAATATTCGAGATTAGAGTTATTTTCCCAAAATTTGGACCTTTTAAACACGAATTTGATGTCCATTTTTCAATAAGTTGCTTATACAATAAGTTAATAAGCAATTTGTTAATTATCAAATAAAATAATAAAAGTTTTCTAAATATTCGACATTAGAGTCATGAATTTGATGTCCATTTTTTAATTATTTGCTAATAGCATTAGTTAATAAACAATTTGTTAGTTAACCAATTAACAAGAAAATAAAAGTTTTCTAAATATTCGAGATTAGAGTAATTTTCGGATAATTAGGACCTGTATAGAAGTTTCTTCATATCAAGGAAAGGTTGTATTCTGAATAAATAAAAAAAATATTTCAAATTGTATTTAAATTAGTTTTAATTAATTGAATTATTTTTATACATTATTCGTTCTCATCATCACCATTTTCATCATCGCTGTCATATTCATTGTCAATCCTATTATGATCACATTCGAAAAAATAATCTTCAAGATCTTATCTTCATGAAGATTATTTTTTATAAAATTATTGGAACAGTTCCCCATACAATTTCCGCATGCTGGTGAATAATCCAAATCTTTTCGCCTACACCCACATTTACCAGTGCAGCCTTTTGTGCAACCACCTGAAACAGTTTCAAGAACAGCTTCTGTAACTGGAGTTTTGTTCATTTTAATCGGTTGCAAAATGTCATTAGACATTTCCACCCCAGTTGAATTTTTTTAAATATTTTGCTATTTTTTTGCCACTATTTATTGTTTATTAACAAAATAAACAATTTGTCAAGGACCAAAAGTGGTAAGCTTTGATCTAGGTGTCAAGACGAATCGAATGAACCCGCACAGATTAAAATCTGTCCATAAGAAAAAATACGCTTGCCGCCGTAGCTTGTAGAAGTAGTCGTAGAAGCTATGAATGAATCAATGTTTGATGTCTTCAGGCAATTTGAGCTAAAAATCGGTTCTGTGCATCTGTAGCGACTTTTTCTTGCCCTGTTTTCAACATTCCCCAATTCTAGGAATCTCGAAAATAATCTACTCCTTGGGAAACACACACTGGGTGGTCAATGTCTCAGGTACATAACCTGCTCCACAATACAACATTTTTCTTCTCTATATATCTGATAATCCTACAAAAGGTATTCTTTAAAGGTTTTCTTAAAATTACAACTGAGAAAACACTGCAACTTTACTTCTAAAATATAAAACCAACACTACACAAACAATGATACAATATTTCAACAAACCAAACTTTTTTATCAGTAAAAAACATTCTATGTAAATTTTAACCAATGAAAAAACTGTAAAATACTGATTGATTCTATATAAGTTGGGTGGGTGTATTTGGTCATAGTTGTGTACACAATGTATTCGAAGTGTCATTCGAGAAACTATTTTGTGCAACAAATTCTATATCTTGAATAACCAAGAGAAATCAAGTAAATTCAATGTCATATTCATCTGAGCTAACAGATGAGAGAGACATACTGAAGGATTTAAAAACGATTCTAGGAATCTGAATGTCTTTTTGTCAGGATTGTTTGGTAATGTATGGTGTACCAAAAAACTAGTTTTTTTCTAAGAACAGCCTGTGATTTTGTTCATATGCTGATTCCATGAATATGAGCATGTCATTCCTGAGATTAAGAATTGCTAAGACATTGATGACCGTATTAGTGAAAAGAGCAATTTTTCATCTTTAGTTTGTGTTACGGCCCTGGATTAAATGAAAGCCAGCATAATCGATATAGTCTCTAGAGATGTTAGGGTATCTTCAATTTCCTTTACGAACTTGGAAATTCCTAATTGTTAGAATCCCCAGAATCTTTCTCAATTTCTATTAATCACATTATTTTTTATTTATTCATTCTAAGTAATTTGGAGCAAACTTTGGTGGTTGTCAGGTAAATAAGGCTTGATTGATATTGCCCAATTATCCCTACTTCACAAATGGAATGTACTTACATAATTTGTACCAGTGCTAATTCAGTACTAGCATGTTAGGTTGAATTAAGTCTTCAACATCATTGTTAAGATTTATTTCGTTTTCAGTTATAAATACTGTGTAAATATATATCACAAGTTCAAAAGTGATTTTCAATCAAATATTGTGGAGTCTAAAAACCATTAAAATTAAGATTAATATAATCATAGATGGCATCGCTCAATGGCGTGAAAACCCTTTGTTTCTAGCAAATCCAAGAAAGCACCGCGATGTAGAAATTTTGTTTGTTATCAAAAAAGGTGGCTTTGGATTGAAATAAAGCATGATTCAATATATTTCTACATTTAATAATTCAAAATTCGCTCCATTAACTTTTCAAAATGGGTTACACTATGTATTAAAAATTCAATATTCCATAGGTAGTACGCGCTTAGATACTTAACAATCACTTCCTTCTGAGGATGCATCTGATTCATGTGTACAAAAAATGAAGGTAGAATCATAGAATTTTTAGAGATAAGAAACGATTCAATTAGAAGAGATGAATAGACACGTATATATTTTATTGAAGACCAAAGTCTTTCAACAAAAAAAGGTTGTGAACTTTATCAACATCAAATTATAGGACGTGTTATTATTTGATGTAACCTTTCTGGGCAATAATATTCTAACCTTAGAAAGGGATAATCGAATATAATTAATGTAATAAACAATCAAAATTGGTACTTAGCCTTGGCTTAATTACGTACGTTATGAAATCTAGATGGGCGTATGATACCCACAACATAATTTTGATGAAACATAATTTTTCTTGGTAGGGTGGAACTACCCCCTACCTTCTACCCTTTAGAAGGTTCCGAAGAAGCCCCTGGAAATTAAATAGATCATCATTGGGTGTGATGTCGGCATCTATTACTGAGCCAGAGACGTGGAATTAACTAGAAAATCAGTAGTCAAGTAGTAAATGAAAAATGTTCACTACCAATCGTCGCGATAGATTCGGATTTTGATGAAACATGGAGAGTAGTTTGAAAAGATATTCAGTATGCTATGTTTGACGCCGAGTTATTGGCCATAAGCCGTGAGGTCAGAAAAGCGTGAAAACGTGTCAAAAAACAAATGGTATTTTTCTACTCTTGTCATTTCTTCGAAAAAATGCATCCCTTCTGCGTTACAGCCCCTTGAAAAAAATTATGTCAAAAATGAAAAATGACCAATTTTGGGCAAAATAAATTAAATTTTTTATTTGGAACTTATCAGGTTATAGTAAATATTTTTGCCCTATATCCGATATATTCACGAAAAACTGGAAAACGTATAGATAAGACCTAAATGAAAATTTTTGAAGTGAAAACTTCTTATGGCGCGTTGGGCACTTTTGTGGGAGAGCATTTTCAGCCGTTCTCGCGACAGATGAGATTTTACCCAGATATACTCCGCGTGTATTCTTATAATATATGTACACTATACGCGCTCTTTGCATGGGCATTCGTTCGTGCTCTCGCGACAGACGAGATTACATACCTATGTATACTCAGAGTGTATAGGTATGCGAGAGCGCTGCATGCTATACGCAGTCTTTGCATGGGCATTCGTTCGTGCCCTCGCGACAGACGAGATTGAGAGTTTTTTATATTTATTTTATAAATGAATATTAAACGGAAAATTTATTTATTTAAATATTTCATTTGACTTGTGTTGCTGCTATGGTATTGTGTTAAAAAAACAAATCTAAAGTGTAAATAGAATTAATAAAAACATTGTTGTAGTGCTTTTGTATACTATAGTGTTACTATATTTTGTATACATTATTAATTGAATTTTTATATGAAGAATTTGATTTAACGATGTCCAATGATCGCAATCTTAGCACAACAAAATACAAAACTACTATTGATGCAGTATTCACAAGATATATAAATAGATTTAAATCAAAATTGTTCATTTCATACTTTAGTTACCATAGACCTATTGTTTCAGTTTTAGAATTTGATGAAAATTCTGATAATAATGATGAAAATGCTGATAATGATGATGTAAGAGTTGTTGAAATTATGGATGAGAATTGATAAATTTTGTATTTACTATTTACTAATATTTACTCATTTAAATAAAACCATTTCCTTCGAATATAGTTTCTATATTATTATACTTCATGTCTATTCAAAAAGTGCCCACATTGCTTTGATAAACTTGATTTTTTATGAACAATTTCTCATGTCGCGAGCGCACCTAAAAATGCTCACCCAAAAAAGTGCCCAACGCGCCATAAGTTCAAGTTTTCACTTCTGCCTGCACTCCCGGAGTGCGCTTACTTTTTTTTTCATTGAATATATTTTTAACCAAAATATATATTTTCCGAGATATAGGCGGCTACTTCCATCATCGGCTCCCGTGGAGGTAATGTTTTTGTATGCAACATCTATAAATGCTCCAAGTAGGCATGCGCTTCCAAACAAAAAAATTGAAATTATGGTATTATTAAACTAAATAGGATTATTAATATCTGCCAAATCACCTTAATGTTCTGCCCTTGAAGTTGATTAGTTTTTTAAACGTTATTAATGTTTTGTCAAACAACAAGTTAATAAATTATTTCAACTTGTTATTTTTTACAAGCCACACATTTTTTAATCGTCACCACTTCCTGATCTCCATCGTAAAATAATATCGAATACAATTAGCCATTAAGTGATGAAAATAAAATAACTATTAAAAGTTCGATTTCCACTAGGTTAAGCTACTGTGTTAGCGAAACTAACATTTATTTATTAAACTAGTGAAGATCGAACTTCAATAGTTATTTTATTCAAGTTTAGAATTGATTTTCATCACGTAATGGCTGATTTTATCCAATTTTCGAAAGAAGATGATTTGAGTTTTTTAGTTAGTATTTTGTAATATTTATTTGAAGAAGTAGTGCTAGCGGAACTATAGTCACAGTTATTTATTAAACTAGTGACAATCGAAATTTTAATAGTTATTTTATTTAAATTTAAAATAACATACTTATAAATTAATTCATGATGTAATTTGAGATAATAGTCAAGTGTTTATTATCTAAATTTACAAAACAAGAATATAGTGATACCTAGGCCTACATGCAGCAAAAGTTATTGATTACTCTTTATAATATTATACTAATAAGTAATTAAATATTTTCAAATAATTTCTTAGTTTTCTTTGCATACAATTACTTATCCAAATATTTAAATACTTTTGAGTATTTAATTACTATCTAAAGTAGTTAAATTCTTTTTATCAAGTGATTAATTACTGAAAAGTATTCAAACACTTGAAGTAATTTTACTTGTACTTCAATATTATCCATATTGTAAAATTGAAAATACTACTATGTGGTTAAACAACATATTGTTTCATTTAACGATAGCATTTTTTACTTAAATATTATTATTAGTAATAAGAATTTAATCACTTTTCTATAGTTGAAAGTAATTATTTAAATAGTATTATATTATTTAAATGCTTTGCCCAGGTCTGATCTAGGAATACGTACCGTTGCTCATTATTTTCGTAGCTTTCGTGGAAATTATCCACTCTACATTTGAATTATATCAACATTCATGGATTAGGGCAGCTGACTTTACAAAGAACTTCTAAAAATACCTGCGATACACGAGAGATAAAATTAGATCAGTCCAATTGAGCGAAATATAAAATTTTCTGCTATCCCTTTGTTCAATCCGCATAGACAGTTTAAGCTACTGGGAGGGTCGGAGCATGGTGACCCTATACACCGCTTACAAAAGACTCACCAGAGAGATAGCTAATAGCCGGAAAGAGATCAAAAAGATGTATTCCGGCCAAGTGAGGCGTAAGAAATGTGTACAGATACCGTTCAATCATTTGAACTGATGTAGCCATAATCAACATCTCTAACTTCTTTCAAATGTTTCTAATATGAAATGTTTCTTCAATGGAATTGTCAACATTTTATCTTGTTCATTTTATACAATTTCAGTCAAGAACAGTGCTGTTGCGTCTTGAATATGGGTCACATTGGAGAGCATCGTCCTTGGTCGTTACAATTTACAATTCCACAGGCTGAGAAAGACCTTTATTTCAATAGCTTGGGAGGTATAACAACTTTTTTCAATTGTTTAAGAAAGTCAAATGGGTAATACAATTAGACGTTATTCAATATTTACAGAACATATGTAAAATTGACTCAATCTCACATTACACATATAAAATTGTAAGTAAATAACTTAAAATTACATCATTTACAATCGCCGTTCATGAATACCTCAACGTTGTAGAAGGCTTTATTAAATAGTAAAACTTTCAATGGTCTTAAATATTGCGACACAAGATCAATAGTTAGTTATTCAAAATTGACTCTTCTCCTCTCAAAATGGTTTAGCATTTACATGAAAATTTTCATATTCCGGGCATAAACAGGAAGGTTCCTGCAGAGAAATCACTTCCTCGAGAAATTTAAGGTAAAATCATAGAAAAGATACCGCACACATTAGTAGGGAAAGTAGCCCCCTGTCGAATTGGCTGAATTTTTGATATGTTATAGTCCAAGTCATTCCGAACAAAAAGTTCCATGGGCACAACTTTTTCTATAGGCTGGTTTTGGCGCTAGAGGCCAATGAAAACTTTCATTTGTTCTTCATTGTTAAACAACACGAAACGTTATCCTGGATAATAATCATTTTTTTGAATAATGAAGATCTAAACAGTCATTACTATGACATACTGTTAAAATTATTTTTTCTACGGATGCTATACAATGTGCCACTTCTCTCATCGCTTTCATACGTTCAAAACGAAAGATTTCTCACGCAGTGAGAAATATCCGCCAATACAGTGAGATATAATTTCTCACAGTGAGAAATAATTTCTCACTGTTATCACGATGACCCAAGTCAGTCATGAATTGTTACAAGTCAGATTGATATGACACGTTCTCCACGTTGACAACGCTACGCCGACGATTCGCGTGCAATATCCAAGTAGCCCATTGTTGGCGTTTCTATAACAACAAAACCGAAGCACTGCATAATTATTGCTGTCAACTTACCCAACGAAAATAGTTTTATTGTTATTTGTTATAATATAAACAGTTCAGATTCATTAAATATTGAATATAATGGAATACGAAGATTTAGAGTCGGTAAATACACCTCCAGAAATTATTCAGAAAGCAATAGATGTTTGCAATAATTTGCTACCAAGCACATCAAGAGAAAAATATGAAATCGATTACAGAAACTTTATGGACTGGAAAATGAAAGCCAAGATAAATTCTTGTTCCGAAAATACCTTGTTAGTTTATTTTGAAGAGTTGTCAAGAAGATTGAAATCATCAATATCATGGTCTCAGTACTCGATGCTAAGGAGTACCTTAATGATTAAAAACTGTGTTGATATATCAAAATACGTAAAACTACGTGCATTTTTAAAACGCAAATCTGAAAAATATGTTCCAAAACAGTCAAAAACATTAACTTCTGATGAAATTCAACAATTTTTAAAAGATGCACCTGATGAAAAGTATTTGCTGATAAAGGTATGAATTGAAAATTTTTAAATTGTTATCGGAAAATGAATGTTTGGTTTTGATTTCAGGCTGCTTTAGCTATTGGCCTTACAGGGGCATGCCGTTGTGATGAACTTCGAAAATTAAAAATTGATGACATAGAAGATCTTAATTCGGCTCTTTTAATAAAATTACCCGATACTAAAACCAAGGTTCCTAGAAATTTCACAGTCACAGGAGAATTCTACCAAATTTACAAAAAATATGTGAAGCTTCGACCATGCACAAATGAAACACGTTTTTTTTTAAAATTAGAAAAATAGCAAATGTACGAAACAGCCTGTGGGGATAAATAAATTTGGCACCATGGCGAAAGAAATAGCGAAATTTTTGCAATTACCGAACCCTGAATTATATACTGGCCACTGTTTTCGAAGGTCATCTGTGACTATTTTAGTTAATGCAGGGGCAGATCTTTTAACTTTAAAACGCCATGGGGGTTGGAAATCCAGCAATGTTGCTGAATCTTATATCGACAACTCCATAGCTAACAAAATGAAAATTTCAAAAAGTATAGTAGAATCCATTCAGCCTCCAGTGTCATTAGAACCTGAACACAACAATGCTGTGGAAGCTCAGTACGTTTCCCCATCAACTTCAAGTTCGACCGCAGCTAATATTTCAATTACCGAAAACATGTTCAAACAAAACAACCTACCAGGAATTACTTTACAAAATAGTTCAAATATAACTGTTAATTACTATTTTAAATAAAATATAAAAATGAGTTAATGACATACAAGTATTATTGTATATGTATTTTAATTCTCAATACTTAAAAACAACGCATCAGTAGAAAAAGTACAATGTACAATTCGTGAGAAAACGACATATTTCTCACTCGCTTGATTTGCTGCGCTCGTGAGAAATATGTCGTTTTTCCCACTTGTTGTACAATATACTATTTCTTTGGTGTTGTTACATTTGGTCAATTATACAGTGTGTTCCAGCTACTTACAATTTTTAAAGTGCAATAATTCGAAAATGGTTACAAATCGTCTTAGGGATCTACAATGGAAAAATGTTAATGAATCCTATTCTACACCGTATTCTACATCACATAGTCGAAAAATATAAGGAGTGTTCCTTTTAAAAGAAATCGAAAGTTATATTCGAAAAGTTCCGTACCTGAAAAATATTGTTCGACCATCCTGAATAATTTTAGGCCATGAAAAAGAATGAGAAATATTACAAGTCTGTCTATAAAATGGCCTTAAAAAGATTTTCTTTCTAAATCTATCATCTTAACGTCAGGGATTTTCAAGGTATGCATCTGCAAATGGACTACCTAATTTCGACCAAAAAGTCGTAACGTCCAAGTGATTCAGAGACAATCAATAATAGTAGGTGTAGTGGTGAATGGAAGTTATGTAGATGTTTGAAAAATTCACTAATATATATATCATTATCATTATTTTTATTATCATTATTAATGATATTTCTTTTTAAAATAATGCACTCCACCTTCCAACCCGATTTTTTTCGTATCGCCCTGTAAATGCAAAACATTCTTGTGCTAGATTCTGTTGTCTAGTTAACTTTCGTTTTCAAATCGATATCACAATAGAACAACTCTAGAAATCGAAGGACACACTATTGCCCCACCCTGTATAAAAATATAGTCCAGATTTCTTTTAAAAATTGTTTATTCATTCTCGAACTTGAAGGGTACCTACTAGATAATATGAAAACATTGCATCCCTTTACTGCAGAAAACACATTTTTCTGTAGATGGCGTTGGAAATGATGTCAAATCAAAGTTTCTAGCAAGGTTTTGTTTGTTTGTTACTTCATGTCAATATAAAGTTGAATATGGCGTATAATTTCGCAGTGAGATTTGAATGTTTTGTTTGTGAGTACAATGGAACACCAAGGCAAATGGTACGTTTGGACGAAGAAAGCAGATCCATTGCTGAACGTCGAAGGAATGAATTAGAATTGCCTCAAATACCTTTTATTGAACAGACTAGGATTTGCCGAAACTGTTATTTGAGTATTCTCTCAGAGATACAAGCTTATGAAGAAGATCCCGATCCAACTGTACTTAAAGTTTTGTTGCGAACCTCTCATACGTCATGTTTTGTATGTGGTAGATTTGAAAATCTTGGTAGAATGTCACCTTCGGGTAGGTTGGATGTATTTCTGAAGTCCGGAATGTTTGCACCTGACCGCGTCAGAATGTGTGGTGGTCATTTGAATGAGGAGGGACATCTTCTGCCACCTTTTATGAATGTGCTTAGAGGGATAACAAGACCATACAATTTGAAAGGTAATGAACATCTGTTAGTATCGTTACGAGAAGCTGTGCTGAACTATAAATCAACAAATAAATACAATAACGAGGATAATTTTACTGATGAAGAGTTCCAGGCGTCAACTCCAATAAAAAAAGTGCAGTTTACAGACCTCTTTGAATTTTGCAATCGCGTCAATATTCATCAGAAAAATAGAGCAATAGCGAAGAAAGATTTGTTATGTTTTTTGTGCAAATTACGACAAGGATTCTCCGATCAATTCTTGATGGGCATGTTTTCTTATTCCAGTCGTCAAGCTGTGAGCTTGGCAATTCAAAAAGTGCGTGTATCATTATTACAACAATTCGTTCCACAAAATGTAGGGTATCAGCATATAGAGAGGGGCCAATATATTACTAGACATGTTACGAATTTTGCAAACACCCTTTACAATCCTGAACCAAATTATCGAAGAGCAATAGCTTATATTGACGGGACGTACATAAAAATACCCAAAAGTCGGACATTTCAAGTATTACGTCAATCATACTGTGTACACAAGGGTTACCATCTTTTGAAACCTGCATTGATTGTTGCTCCCAATGGTTATATCCTAGATGTCCACGGTCCTTATTTCTCTGATTCAAGAAATAATGATGCGGCAATGTTGAGACATGAGTATGAACGAGGTTTAATGGGTCTGAGGAACTGGTTCCAAGAAGGTGATATTTTCATTTTAGATAGGGGATACCGTGACGCACAGAATTTCTTGGCTGACTTAGGTATAGTAGTAAAAATACCCGTAGCACTTGGTGGTGGACAACATCAGCTTACAACCGAAGAGGCAAATTCATCTAGACTAGTTACGAAAACGAGATGGATTGTAGAAGCTAGAAACGGTCATATAAAGAATATGTTCAAATTCTTCAGAGATACTGTACCAATGCCACAAGTTCTGCATATAGGAGACTATATCAGAATAGCATTTGCGATAATCAATAAGTATCATGAACCAATTTCCATGGAAGGAGCCAATGCTGAGCTAGCTCAGATAATGTTAAACCGTGCCAATGAAATAAATGAACTCCAGTTGAGAATAGAAGAAGAGGGTCTGCTACGAAGACATGGTAGATGGTTTCCAATGGAGGAAAACCAATTACTAAATTTTCCAGTTCTCAGTTTGGAGTACCTACGAGAACTAACATTCGGAATTTTCCAGATAAAAATAGCTCCATCTTATGTACAAGATAATAGACAGGATTTGGGAAACGTTTTATTTGAATTCGACGACCGTATTGAAATTCCAGGTCTATTGAGGATGAGAATAAAATCTCGTCATCGAAATAGTATCAAATACCAACTGTGGATCAAGTACAATGTCAGTTTGGAAGGTGTGCCAATTCAGGGGTACTACTGTACGTGCAAATCAGGAAGTCGTACATTGGGTACATGTTCGCATGTAGCTAGCGTACTTTGGTACCTTTGATATGCCCGTCATGCTGCCAATGTTAAGTATCCTTCGACCGAAATACTTCATACCGTATCTGACGCTGCAGAGAGACATAATAATGAAGAACCTTCGATTGTTTAGACTGTTTATGGCATATTCTCCTTGTTTCTTTGTTCATATTCATATGTTCTCAGATGGAACACCCTGTAAATCATTAAATGAATGATTAGGGTTCAGTCGAGAGTTTTTCATTTGGGTCAACGATACCAGGTTCAATGGGTAAGTTAAATGTTACATATAATATATTTATTGAGTTATAGCCCATTATTTCCTTCCTATTATATTTATGCTGAATGTGCGAATGGAGGCTTTGTTGACCCGCTAAAAGGAGTTTCTCCGCCACACTCCTTGAGCATCAGTACAATTATCGGATGTTTTTACGTACTCATTCGACACAACCCTATCAAAATGATAGACCAATTTTGTTATATTCTTGAGTTTCATCATCAACTTGAAGTATTATTTTGACCATGATAGCTGGAACACACTGTATAATTGATCACCTATAGTGACATCAATGAACAATACTTCTAATAGTATCTCATATTAATGACTGTTTAGATCTTGATTATTCAGAAAAGTCATTATTATCCAGGATAACGTTTCGTGTTGTTTAACAATGAAGAACAAATGAAAGTTTTCATTGGCCTCTAGCGCCAAAACCAGCCTATAGAAAAAGTTGTGCCCATTGAACTTTTTGTTCGGAATGACTTGGACTATAACATATCAAAAATTCAGCCAAATCGACAGGGGGCCACTTTCCCTACTAAAGTGTGCGGTATCCTTTGACATAAAAAATCAATCAATAATAAGAGATCGTCTTCTGTAGTGTAATGGTTTGCATGGTCGCCTCTCCCTCTATCGACCCGTTTCCATACCTGGGTATTCTAGTAGTTGCAGTATCAGTAGTTTGTCATTCGAAATCCATACTTCATGATTGATTGAACCTATGGTTACCACCTCCACTAAACAGTGGCTGAGGGTACGACGTATTATTATTAAATATCGGTAATGAACCGAGGTAGAATACCTATTTAGGTTCAATTACTAAAAATACAGTGTCCAAAGTTGTGAAGTAATACATATAGGAACAATTATTAGTCAATAAATCGGATCACAATGAAGATTAACAATAATTTTTTGTATAACAGAAGAAGTCACTAGCTACTGGAGGGAAAAACACAAACTATACTTTCATATTTTTAATTTGTCATAACGACATTTGTGTTGACTGACGTAGCACACACAACATCACAAGGGAGATTATTCCACTCAGAAAAAATTCTGTTAGCAAGGAAGCCCTGACGTGATTTTGATTTGAATTGTTCCTTTTTAAGTTTCCAATCGTGACCTCTCAAACGTTGATTCTGGTTAAGACTGAATAGGTGATTAAAATTGCACTCGAATAAACCATTTAAAATACGGTAGGTCACTATCAGATCTTCACGAAGTCGACGTTCCATAAATGTTGTTGCGTTCAGAATGCTTAGCCTTTCTTCGTAACACGGTCTGTGAACTCCAAATGGAATTCGAGTAGCATAGCGTTGTTCAGACTCCAAAGTCTTTGGATCACGGGACCAGTCGATACTCCAAACCGGGCCTGCGAACTCAAGAATGAGGCGTGTATATGTGGTATAAAGTTTATAGAAGTGATGAGGGGAAATTTTGTGAAATACCTTAGAAAGTAAGTAAACAGAAGTTTTTGCTTTTTTTGTTACTTTTTTCATTTGCTGGGTCCAAGATAAATCTGCCGAGATGGTCAGTCCAAGATCCTCGTGCTCGGTCACCGTCTTTAATTGGATATCATTCAACTTGTAAATGTTGTGGGCGTTACGCTTTCCCATGTGCAATAAAACACTCTCTTGAATATTCAGAGGAATCTTCCATAATCTACACCAGATCGATATTTGGTTTGAATCTTATTGAAGAAATTTCTATTTTTGGATACGGCTTACGTAAATCTTGTTATCATCGACATAAAAAGACATCATCGACTGAACATAGTTACGAATATCAGAGACATATAAAATAAACAAAAGAAGCCCCAGTACTGGCCCTTGGGGCACACCAACATAAACGTCATATTCGAAAGAGCATGTGTTGCCAATACGCACGGCAAATTTTCTATGAGCCAACCTCACAAGGAAGGGGTTTTAGACGGTAAGAGCACACCCAGGGCCCCCGAGGCGTCTATACAAAGAAAAATTCTCAATATTTCTTGATATAATTAAAGTGTTATTATTAGCACTTTATCAACTAAAAATACTGTTACAATACCAAGGCCATCATCAGAGTAAACTAAATTAGAAAACAAAATGTACCTGCTTAAATACTGTTTGGAGTTAACACTGCAAACAAGGGGTTACCCTGAGCTGGAGATAAATCTGATTTCAATAAATTGCTCTTTCGCTTATACAATTCCATCCCTTCTATATTACCTAGATACTTGTCCGTACTGTGTGATAAACTTTCTTGAAAAATAGTGTAACCTGTATTTAAGATATGTTCTGTTAATGCTGATTTTTCACCATTATTTTTCTTTATATGGGCAAAATGTTCTCTATAACGAGTCAAAATGCTCCTTCTAGTTTGACCCACATAGAATTTGTGAAGCATTTTAAATCGTTATAAAGAACATTTTGCCCATATAAAGAATAAATAAGAATAATAGTGAAAAATCAGCATCAGCAGAACTATATATTAAATACAGGGCACACCATTTATTCTCACTTTCACTTTCAAAATACAGTACGGACAAATTTCTAGGTAATTTAGGAGGGATGAAAATATGTAAGCAAAAAACAATTTCTTACATTCAGATTTAACTCCAGCTGAGGGTAACCCCTTGTTTGTATTACTAACCCCAAATAAGTATTTAAACAGATACATTTTGTTTTCTAATTGTTTACTCTGATATTTTTATTGGATAAGGGTGATTATTTCGTACTTTTTATGATATAATTTTGTTATCGAATGAATATATTGTATACTAGCAATTTGCGCCGAAATTCATCAATTTTACAACATAATTTAATCTTATATTAGATGATTAATCAACCTAACAGCTCAAACAATACATGAAAGGATTGAGAATGTATTTAATTCGGGAAAGACCTTTCAGCTATGTTCACTATTTTATAGGGAAATCCATTTAGTAGATTGATTACGAGTATAGAATTTGATTAAAAGTTTGATGAATTAAACTTTTAAAACCAATTTGCTGTAATGAGTTAAGTGAAGAAGCTGTTCGTATTTCTATTAAGTAAGTTACCGATTTAATCCTCATAATAAAATAATATAATTGAGTTAACGATAATCTTTTTACTCAGGATGAATGGAATACAAATTTCTGACGCGAATACTCCGGAACAATGAAACTTTAATTAGAAAACAAGAAATATTAGGTACAATGAGTAATTACTTTCGAAATAAACTTTAATTTTCTCGGGAATTCAGGTCCTCTGAGTAATTTACTAGGCAATGTGGCATTATTATATATTAACAAGTTTCAAATTATACAAGATGCTATTGTAATTCGAAACCCGAGATCTCCGAGCAACACAAAGCTAAATTGATTTTATTTTCAAACAAAGTGAGCAAAACATAGCTATGAAGTTTCCGTGATGAAAGCCCAACAATAGTGTAATTGTTCATGATTCTTGAAATTGAGTACACTGTCATTGAGTCAACCTCCTCGACAAAATTTTGTGCTAATCCACCCTCTTTTCAGACGGCTAAACCTCATCTACATCGATTAGTAACGTCATAAACTAATAGTTCTAGATACTAGATAGCTGTTTCGCTCTCCTCATAGAGCTCATCAGTAAAACGAGAAAGTTTGCAACGTTACTGAACTATCTCTGTTGAAGGTAGACATATCCGACAAACAGCATCGTAAAAAGATATCTCAAGCTATCTACGAATAGATGGCCCACTAAGAAATCAAATAATGTACGACATTAACTGATAGATATCTGGAACATTACAAAAGTTACGAGGAATATAAGACTACTTAAGTGTGCTAGATGGCGACATCAAATTAAGCCAATGTTAGAAATTAGATATAAACTAGTGCTTTCGATTCAATTTTTCCCTAATCTTCAGTATCCCGCCCCTGCCAACGACTTAACTTTTTAATGGTTAGAATTGTTGGCAATTCTATAGTCTAGCCCTTTCGAATAATACCTTAACCACTCTACCCTTTTCGAGATAGCCTTTCTCGGTAATTCAGGCTCTGAGTAATTTACTAGACAATGTGGCCTTATTATATATTAACAAGTTACAAATTATATAACATGCTATTGTAATTCGAAACCCGAATTTCCTGTGCAATACAAAGCTAAATTGTTGCTATACGGTGTTGAAGAAAGTTAGTAAAACATAGCTATGAACTTTTCCTCAATGAAAGCGCAACAACAGTGTTATTGTTCATGACTCTTGAAATAGAGTAGACACTGTCATTGGAGCGAACATACCTTCGTACCAAATTTTATGCTAACCCACCCCTCTTCATAGACGGTTTACCACAAAGTAACTTCTTATACCATCGATTTTTTGAAAAATGATTGTATGGCAACCCTGGTCAAAGGATTATTAAAAGTGACATAGAAACAAATTAATTATTGTTATTTTAGCTTAGAATGGATTTTCATCACGTAATGGCTGATTCTATCCAATCGACAATTATTATATTCAGAGAAGATACTGTGCATCTATTATATTTACCAAGAAAACAACTAACAGAGCTTTATATATGAATTCTCGGGAAATATGTCACAGTAACACATATGCTTATTATTTCCGTTTTTACGTATGTTTCGGTCTCACGACCATCATCAGAAAAAGTGTTATGTCTGAAACACTAATTGTATCAGCCAAAGCGTCCTTATCGCACACTTCAATTTAAAATGCTCACGTCGCCGAAACGAACTGAAACAGGAATAATCGAAACTAGTATAAATTTGACTTAATGACTGAATGTCTGTCATTAAGTAAGATTTATACTAATTTAATCAATTACAACCATTGTCAATTACTACATGCGTCTTTATAATGTTAAAAATTTTAGATAGAATGCTCAAATAACACTACTACGACTATCAAAGTCTGACAGCCTTTTTCTATTACCTCATAAATCTTAAAGATCTGGTTCGAAAGTGGATTCTTGGGCGTTATATGTTTTTTGGTTTCAGTCGTATACAAACTTTGTATGACATGAGCTCGTATATTGGAAGAAAATTGCTAAGCAGTGGATTCTTGATACATATTCATATACTTAAGACATTGATGTGTTGCAATTTCGATTATTCGTGTTTCTGTTCGTTTCGGCGACGAATGCATTTTTAATTGAAATTGTTGCGATAAGGACGCTTTGTGCTGATACAATTAGTTTTAAGAAATCCCGTTTCAGACATTGATACGTCTTCTGATAATGGTCGTGAGACCGAAACGTACGTAATGACGAAAATAATAAGCATATGTGTTAAAGTGACCTATTTCCCGAGAATTTGAATATAATTCATACCTGGCTCAAGAGTCATTATAAAAACATGCAGCTTATCAACTCAACATAACATTACTTTATTTCATAGAGAAAGATACACGTATCTTAACGATTTTTCACCAAATAGATTCTTTGGTAGGATCAGAAAACATTCGGGATTGCTTATCCTAAGGGGATGAACGAGTTCTGTTAAGCGAAATAACCTCCAAGCTATATTTATAAGTCTGCGAAATAACGAACTGAACACTCTATGGCTAGGTTTATGTCTAATGTTTGTCTAGCGTTACGGAAAAAAACCCATATACAGGAAAAGAATCTGCATCTTCATTCGTTAATGTGTAAAATTTTGAAACAACCATAACAACAGAAGATGTTACATACAAATGAGTATTGTGTCAATGCTATCTTCATTTTTAATGCTACTTGTCAATTTTGGAATACCACTCTCTACTCTAAAGGTTAGTTTCTTTACTAACAGGAGTTAGAATTCCATAATTTTCCTTCCAATCGTATGAAATTTCATCTCCCATTTGTTAGAGAGTGAGGTAAACTATTGGTAAGCATCATCGACCATTATCGTGTGTATCGCATTTCATTACTATAGTTCATTTTTTGTGATGATTTCGCGCAAGTATTGGTCTGTCAATCTTTAATGAATCATTTATCAACTTTACTAATGGATAAATGTCGATTTTACTCATTAATAGTATGTATTAAATAAAAGTAACTTGTATCGTACTTTACTGCATAAAGATAAGGTATTAATAGGACACATGACGTGGGTATTACCTGATACACAACTGCGATCTAATTGCATTAGTAATCTAGTAAAAAGATCCCTGCGACCCCATAATATCGCTAATCCGGCCAACGGTAAAAATATATGCGTTGCAACGGATACTTTACTCCATGTTTCCAGCTCTTTGGTACATTTATCTGAAGTGCCATTATCTGAAAGCAAAAAGACAATAAGGTATATTTCACATTTGAATACGTCATAGGGCTCATCGACAGGAAGAAATTATGCTTCTAGAGTATCAAGACACGATCAAATAAAATATCACTGCGTTTATTCAACTGTTGATTGAAAATAACTTTAGAATCTATTTTCAGTACATACAATAAGTGGGTTCAAAACGTTAGATTCATAGAAAGAAACTGATAAAATCAATAAACATTCTTGAGACATTGAAGGAACCACAAATATTCAAGTATTATTGTGAATTATATACAGGATAATTCATAAGTAATAGCCCAACGTTCGGAAGGAAAAAATAATATTTTAATTATCAACAATGGATCTAGGTAAGCTCCTTACTGACTGACTACAGGGTGATAAAGTTTAAAAAAATTCATCCATTTTTTATGCTGCAATACATAATTTGTCTAAGACAAATGTTATTTCAGATTGTTTATCTTGTCTGTTTTTAGAACAGTAAGCTATACTTACTCTTTGTTATGAGATATGGCGTCGGTACGTAATCTTACCGTTTCATTTAATGGTAAGATACATTTACAGAGCAGATTACAAACAATTTCGAGTACCTACTTCACGAAATAACAGTGTCGTTCAAAAAAGTTAGAGCGTCACGAACGGTAAGGTTTACTTATCTCAGACAATATTGGAACATGTTTTTCTATTTAAAAAAAAAAATATAAGTACCTATCTTATCCCTACTTATTCGAAAATATATATAAGAATTCAGAAACTTTTATATTAGCCCGACTGCCTTGCATAATTTTTTAACTATCCAGCTATTATAGATTTCTTAATGCATTGAAGTAAATTTATAAACTATAGTTGAAATTGTGTTTTCTATCAAAATAGACTACGCTTGGGTTTACTTAGAAGCTGTTAAGCAGATTTTTAAAATAAGAGATAGTGATAAACTATCTATTTTATGGAAATTCATTTTAATAAAATGAAATAGAACAATTTTTTGTCTAATTTCCACAAAACATTTTATTTTTCAATGAACACGACACGTTTCGACTTCTACATCTTCATCAAGCCTTGATTAACAAGTTAAGATACAATAATAATAATAATAATAAACCGACTTTATTCATAAGAAAAGGTGAAGTGTGAGCAGTAGCTGTTTTTCAACTCAACCCTGAGGAGATCCTTCTAGGGGATCTTTACAAATAAACGTAAATATAAAGTATAGATGTGAATGTAAAAATAAATATAAAACTATAACAAACATCGTAAAAAATAGCGGAATATATTAGATTAATAAAAGGGTAAAATATAGATGTATGTAATTTACTCCTAGAAAAAGCGAAAATAAGTAAAATATCTACGAGTACCTCTCGGAGAAGAGAGTTTAGCCAAAGAGAATACGCCAGGTTAGAAGACTGTCAGTCACTTAGTAAGTGACGCTTAAGTCTCTTTTTGAAGTTGGAGATTGTATAATGTCTGTACTCACTGGGAAGATCATTATACAATTTGGGTGCGTTGTACGAGAAACTGCGAGTGAAAATGGAGGTTGAATGTTTAGGAATCATAAGTGCATATTTATTACGGGTGTTGGTGTTATTACGTGATTGGAACGTGCAGAGATTTGCAACTAAGTATTCCGGTTTTTTTGAAGTCAGGATCTTATGGGTGATAGTCAGTAGATGCATTTTACGTTGCTTATCCATCTCAACCAGCTTGATTCCAGCATTTTAGATCCAATGTGATCGTATTTCCTTTTACGGTAGGAGGAGCGGAGGCAGGCATTTTGAATTCTTTGAAGGCGATACGAGTCACTTTGTAATAATGACAGCTTAGAAAAAATAAGAGACTCGCAAAGTTTGAGTTTTAGTTGAGTGGAAAGTATGTCTCTATTCGGGAAGAGCTGCCTCAGAACGTTGAACGAGGCTTGACATAGGTGGTTGACATGTTTGTTGAAACGTAATTCTGAATCAAAGTAAAGTCCCTGATTTTTGCTTTCCTGAACCAGTGGGAGAAACTCATCATTCAGCTGAATATTTATGAAGGGCTTAGCGCTATCTTTCTTTTTCTTAGGGCCGAATAACATGACGAAAGATTTGGTGCTATTTAGTTGGAGGTTATGAGCCAATGAGATATCATACAAAGATTGCAGGTTGTCATTAATGTTTTGAATGGCCCTAGGTAAGTTTTCGACTGGGAAAGACAGGTAGATCTGTGTATCATCGGCGTAATGATGTATGTGACAATTATTTGTATGCTGGTAAAAGTCTGAGATATATAATGTGAAAAGAAGGGGTCCGAGAATGGATCCTTGTGGGAAACCAAATCTCACTGGTAAAGCTTCTGATATTTGATCTTTCAGGTGAACACTATGAGACCGACCAGATAGATAGCCTTTCATGAAAGAAACAGTACTATCGCTAAAACCAAAAAAGCTCAGTTTATCACAAAATATAATACTCAATTACAACTTTTAACTACATGAAACAACATTTTTTTTAATACAATTTAAGCAAAATAAAAATGATTTTCAAATTTAATGGTAAGCGACTCTTGATCGAAAAGTTTTCCCCGCTTAGACAAGAGTTTCATTGAACAAACCAAGCCCACTTAGCTGGCTCTCAGATTATACTGTGACCTCCCCGTTTACTTGAATCGCTACTTCAAATAATAAATTTTACATGTAGGTACCGAACATTATTTCACATATTCAAGTGTTCCTGGGCAGTCTTGGAAGCTGTGATTTAGCGTAGCATAAGTTAATATTTTTTATTCGAGTGTGGAAGGGAAGAAAACATTTAAATCACTGGTGACATTTGTGGTGTACCATCTTTAACTAGAACACATCAAAATTTTCAGACTGATATGTCATTCAGTTCTGTTTTGGATGGAAGGCAAGCAACCTTGAAGTTTTTTGTAATCATGAAAAAAGTGAATTTCACGTCTTGATTGAACATTATTATTTCGTGGAAAAAAACCTTCCGTATACCAAAGTATCGCCTGTTATACATTATGAGGACTCCAGACCATTGATTGGAACGATTCACAAGTGGTTCTCTGATTTTCGTTGTGGTGGTATGATTACAAAGGACGCCGAACATTCTGGTCGTCCAATTGAGGTTACAACGCCAGAAATTGTCACTTATAATATCACAAGAGCTTAAATTACTTCCGGAAATTTTCTTGAGGGCACGAATATTTTCTTAAAATATTTGTGCCCAAAAGAAAATTTCCAGGAATAATTTAAGCTTGCGGGGTATTCGGTAAGAAAATTTCACACCATAATTTGGAAAAAAAATATTAATCCAATCTGACATTTTAAATTAATTTCACTGCTTGTCAAGTCCATGTTTCGTTAAATAAAAAATATTACCAACTTTAGTTACACCAAATGCTAAAACTCAGATGGGTATTAGATCAGTCTGTCGCCCTTTCATAATTTTAGGTGACTAAAGGTGGTAGAAATGTATTTTTTGTTAAAGTAATCCATAACACTTCTAATGTAAAAAATATAAGATTAACATGGTTTGTTGCAGTAGGTGGCCGTGATATAGGCGGCCATGCTTTTGACAGATGAGGTTTATATTGGTAAATTACATTGAGTTACTGTATAGTAAACCAGCAAACAAAGATATTCTTATGTAAAACATTTCTTCTAAGCATTTGCGTTAAACAATTTGAGAAAAATGAAATGCTTTGAAAAGTACAATTTATGTAAATACTGCAAAGAGTTGAGTCAAGTGCAAATATGTCATCCAAAATTAATATATTTAACGAATTTAATGGAAGATTGAGACCAGGAAGCGTTAGAGTTGAATGGTTTGTTTACGAAAATCTGCTGCAGATGTCAAGTAAATATGGCCTTTTCGTAAAAGAGATTTGAACAAAATTGTTTCAAAATATTACATATATGTCTTAAAACACAGACATCTAATTAATTCGTTACCTTCCTATTCACCATTAAGAAGAGAGGATGGGTTAGAATTCAAACAAAATTTAAATCTTACTATGTTTGTAGATCCTACGTTTTTTGAAATATAAATTGTTAATGCATAATAATTAAACAAATTTGTGTTTTCCGTTTAATGAAACTTTATAGCGAATAATGAATAATAATGTTAATTCTAATATAATAAGATTCTTGACCCAGTATGAATTCCACCGCCCTTGCTAAGCACTGTTTTGATTATAACCATCAATTTGATTACAAAAATGTTAATATTTTAACTAAAGAAACCAATTATTATAAAAGATCTATCCTGGAGATGATTCACATAAAAAGGGATTCAAATTCTGTAAATCATAGGAATGATATTCAAGGATTGAGTCAGATTTATACTAATTTGATTAATTAAAACTCTTGCAAATTCCTACATACGTCTTTATAATGTTAAAAGTATATTTTAGGAAGAACGCTTAAAGTAAACTAAATTCCAATGCAGGTCTAAAACCTTTTCAAGTACGTCATAAATCTACATCTGGGTCGTGTTATTACAAACAAATAGCTTAGAACTTCAGTTGCTTTGAGACCATAGCAATATGCGTTTGTACATTATGAGAATATTACTTAACAGTGGTTTCTTGTTACAAAAAAATCTATACTTTAATATTAACGATACAATTTTCGATTATTCGTGGTTCTGTTCGTTTCGACGGCGTGGGCTTTTTGATTGAGGATTGTGCGATATGGACGCTTGTGCTAATTAGTTTTAGTTAACCCCTTTTTAACAAAATAAGTCTTCTGATGATGGTCGTGAGACCGAAACGTACGTAAAGACGAACATTTATAACAGAGTGTTAATGTGACCTAATTCCCGAGAATTTTTTATATAATGTTAATTCTTATAGAAATTTTGCATTATTTACAGGTATATCTACAATATTTAATGGTTGTAGATCATATGTTTACCTTTTCAACTGTCAAAAAATTTCCACTTAAATATCGTGGCGCCAAGGAAAAATTTCCGGAATTTTTATTAGTTGCCATGGTAACTAGTCAAAATTGAGGCATCTTATTGGTTAAACAGTAGAGGTGTGAAATTTTCGATAAAATCTATGGTACGATATTGGACGATCGGCGAGTTAAAGTGCACGAGATTGCTGAGGCTATGGTCATCTCAACCGAACGGGTACGGAACATTTTACATGTATTTTTGAATATGAGAAAGCTATCTGCCAGATGGGTGCCGCATTTGCTCTCTGTTGACAACTTGGCGATGCGATAAGAAGAACTTTTTGCGCCCTTTTGTAACCGTGGACGGAACATAGGTCCATCACAATACACCAGAGACCAAAGAACAGTCGAAACAGTGGACTTGCCCTGGCGAATCGAAGCCGAAAAAGGCCAACAAAGTCATGGTGACAGTTTTTTTGGGTTGCACACGATATCGTCCATATCGATAACCTTGGAAAGGGCAAAATGACCACCGGCGATTATTATTGGCTATTTCCAAAATTGAAGAAATGACTCAGCGGAAACAGATTTGGCTCCAACGGTGACGTCATCACTGCAACAAACTTCTATTTTGAAGGATTGCCGAAATCGTATTATTTGGAAGGGATCGAAAAATTATAAAAATGCTGGACGAAGTGTTTCGGGCTGCAAGGAGATTATGATGAGAAATAAAATAAGTTTTGACTAAATAAATCATTTCTTGTTCCATTTTCAGGGACTTTTCACCTTGCCCACATACATGAATTTTTTTTATTGTTATAATTCAAGAATAACATTCAATTAAAGTTTGCATTATGATTTGTATGTTGGTGGGTTAGCTATTCATTAGTCGTTCAGGAATAACTGGTATAAGTCGTGTATACATTTATAGGAAAGTTAGTTTTAAATTAGTAGTAGAACATCGCCGAGTATGGTTTCAGCTGTTGGCAATATCGTTCCTGAAATCTACGAGTGAATTAGGTCAGATTCTATTTACTTCGACATTAATGTGAGAATGTGAAACAGCTTTACGTTGTTACCTAGTGAATGGAAGGATAAAGAGGCTAATGCATTAATTATAATAGTTGTTCAGGTCTAAGGCCTTGGAAACTAACGGATAAGGTTTCTCCTTTATCTCCTGTACTTCGTAATTTATACATGAAGCTCTGGAACGTATTGAACACATGGCTCTATGTTTTAGGAAAGTTGATTCAAGAAAGAGTATGCTGAGAGTCTAGCAGCTAGGGGACAAAGGTTTTAAAGATTTGATATCGTTAAAATGTATTTAATTCTAAAAATTCGTGTTGAAATTAGACGCTTTTGTTGGATATTCGGCGACAGAGATGATCTGGCATAATGAACATTAAGGAATTCATAATTACTAACGAAGTGAATCAGATTTACCTAAGTGAAATATGTTTGTGGTGTTATTACAATCAGTAGTGGCTCGTAATTTTCTCAACGAAGGGGCTAAATTCAGTTTCCACATATAACGAACTTAATAATTGCTCACCAAGTAGTCTACAATATCTTTCTTAATCTTAATTTCCTCCAGCTTATTCATGTCACAATAAGTGGAAATAACTCTTCCAAAACAACAAAACAAAAATTCAGGACCATCTAAACAGGACTTATAATGAACAAACAAGAACTCTATGAACTCAATCCCAACTTGAAGCCTACTCAATACTCACGACTGTGCAGAAAATATCAAGTGACTCTTACAAGGCTCCGTATAGGTCACACGAAGATAACACACCAATACCTGATTCAACGTGAAGAGACCAAGGTATGTAACAGCTGTCACACAATCCTCAATGTGAAACACATCTTTCTAGAGTGTATAACATACCAACCACAAAGGGATGATGCTAACCTATCCAGTGACCTACGAACTATCCTCAGTCCACAAAACATTAATAAATTAGTAACTTTTCTGAAATCCATAAATATATTTTGCAATGTATAAAATTACTGTACCCCGCTAATAAACTAAATTTGAAAAAAAAAAAAGAAACTGAAACAACGGATTTGATCCTAACGATGTACACAGTTTTTGTAGCAATGTTCTGTCAGGATCAGTCAATAGTATGCAAATTCAATTGAGTGAATTGTTAATTTTTGAGAAAATAATAATTGTGCATCCATCGTCACTAATAATGCTGTGTGTTTACATTGTAGTTCAAACACTGGCTTAACGTTTAATTTAAAATTGTTCAGTAGATGATATCATTAATCAAATGATTAGTGTTTGCTTATTATAGAATCTAGAATAAAAATGTGTTAATTTATGTTAATGAAGACATTATTCAAAGCAACTTCATTCTACTAATCTAACGCTATATCACGTAAATGCTTTAAGTGAAAGGTACACAGAAGTTTCTTTGTTCAGAAAACCCGCATAATTTGTCTCAAATCTGAACTCTAGCACGGTTTCTCGTGCAAGCACCAGGAATTATAAAAGCGGTTGACAGTAAATCAAGAGAACATGTATAGAGATGAGCTAGGGTTAATTACAGGCCATCTTTTCTCCAGACAAACTTAACGAGCAGACAGCAATATGCCTCTCAAGATACTTATCTTCAGTGACACCATAGACTTACAAATGAAGCAGATTTAAGTGTGTATTGGTCAAACGATGGACTGATATAATATTGATTGTAAAATAGAATAAGCATGAAATTATGAAAAAATTGCACAGAAACATTTATAGCTTCCGAATTCTTATGAGTTATAACATGAACAGCAATTGAAAATTCAATTAAAATGATGAAATGGTAATTCGATATATATTTAACATTAATAACAACAGATTTATTATATTATGACTGTGCTAAAGGGAATGTCAGCTACATTACAGAGCTTTCTAACGATATTAAAAATATATATGTATAAAAAATTTCTAAATCTCCAGTAGATTTTACTGCATCAAACTCATTCATCAAAACTTTGAATATTATTATACATATCCTAGAACCATTTGTATAACGTATTTCGAGTTAATTTTGAAATTTTGGTAGTACTTGCTTTTAGGTTCTTTTCACAAAATCGAAAAGAGACAACCTTTTAAAAAATAACTCATCCCTCTCATCCCTTGCGAGAGTATATATCGGCCAATGTTGCCAATACATCCGATAGCCGATTGCATGGACACGAATACTTAAAAATTCATCCACCGCACTTACACACACACATGAAAGAAATAAACCATACTTAAAAAAAACTGTCAATATTAGAAAGTATCCAAATTAGGAAAAATAATTCCGTCGGTGATGAAAATGATTTCAATCTTTCTAAGCTTCAAAATTAAATTCATAGAAATATCCTAGCTATCTAAAAATGTAACATAGAACAGTATGTATTAGGTATTTAATAAATAGAAAACACATAAAATAAAAATGTTACGTTCTGATTAGCGATGAAAAGCAAATTTTTAACTACTTCATGATAAGATTAATAATTGGCAATATATAGATACACAGTGATGTATAGTGATTTAATAAGTGCGAGCGAGATCCGACAAAGATATGGATAAGTGGACGTTCTTTTTATACGAGCCTGTGACACTTCTAGATAGACCATATGCATGTTGCATCCGAATTATTATCTGAAGATGGTGCTAGAACTAGAATTGAATTGAATAAGGCACGGTGCATTTATTTTATCATTCACAGAACAGATTTTTTAAAATTCTCAAATCAATATATAACCGTACTTATATCGCGAGTTACTGCCGTAAATGAAGTGAGAGCACTCGGCTTGCGCGCATCGCATGTTGTTAGATACAACCCACCATAGCTCTTTATTGGTTTATCTTCTAAAACAATACAATGTGGCTGCCTCGCTCTTACTTAGAAGACTCGTATACAATGCTGATTGGAACTCAATCTGAAGACTTGTATAATTCATATTAATACTTTTTCATTAATTATAGTCATTTTCTGAATTGCATGGAAACACTAATGAATAGAAAAATTTTTGAGAATGATAGTAATAAACTATCGAAACATTAGAACACACTTTAACTACATTCCTAGTAAAAGTAAAGAGCCTCGATACCAAGAATAAACACGAAATAACTTTCTAAGCACTTGCATCGTTAATTCAAGAACAAATACAATGATCAAATATACTCTCACGATTTAATATCAATATATCTTGGGTCAACATGGTAAAAAACGTAGTAATACAATGATTGTATCGCCCTTGTTATTTTTTTCAAGAAAGAAGTTCTAACAGGGAAATCAAACACCCAAATGAGTGGATATGGATTTCATTACGAAAGATCAGAATATTTTTTAGGTGTAATTGTTGAACCTTCCCTAATGATGAACCAGTTGACTAAAATCACATTTGTAGAGCAAGACTTTAAAATTCTATTTGTCTTCATAGAAATAGAAATTATATTATTATCTATACGTTTATCTGAGAGCCACATTAACTGAAACATTATAGAGGATATTTATTTTTATTGTGTTTCTCTCTAAGCAGTAATGAATGAACCATTCTCCAAAATAAGCAAAACATTAAAAATGTCGCATTATCATTTCGAATTATAGGTTCGTCGAGTATCGAGTGAATGGAGAGCCCTTCTTTCACAAATCTTATCCGAATTATATTCCAAGGCACTGACTTTCGAACCGATATGTTACGCTGACAGGGACAGACATTTTCTGTGGTCTCAATGCACTCCGCATATTTCTTTTTAATCTTTAATCTCATTTGTGTCTACGATTACTCAAAAATTTCAATAAACTGAAACGAAAAGTATTTAAGGAATTAAATTACTCATAATATTCTTCAATTTCTATCATTTGTTCGAGGGATAGATGAAAAGCATTCTCCAACAAATCCAGATACATTTGCCCATTGAGATTTTCGGTTAAATGTCGCGTTTATCTCGAAAACCAAAGGTATGGCATCTTCAGATTTACGACAAACAAAATGCAAAATTTCGCGACGAAATTATGTAATATTTGTAAATACCCACCAAAACATTCAATTTTTGGGAATGCTACGTAATGTACTTCATGAAATACTCGGGGATTTTCACCTGATGGATATTAGTCGAGTCAAATAGGTATTAAAACAGGCCGACTTACGAAAATCGAACGATATGGACCGATTTTGATGAAACAAAGTGCATTCGGTTCGGGATGACGTCTAGAAAAAAGCTTGCCGGTTAGTTTTTTGCGCAAATTTGTTATTATGTTTTTAACCAAAAAATTCTTTCATTAATTTGCAGCGTGAATGCTTTATTAAAGCAATGTTTTATTTATTGAATAATATGTATTTGAATTATTAAAAAAATGTTTCTGATAATATTCACTGAACCACAGAACAAAATAATTTTCACATAAAACGAATGAGAAATTTTACTAATCTGAACAACAGCAGCATCCAACAGTAAGTGACACCTGGTGATCATTTATTATGTATCTACATTACCACGTATACGTTGCTGCTACTCCCGCTCGGTTTTTATTACGTATATGTCCATAGTATATGTAAAAGATGTTGTGTGGAATATAAAAAGAATGAGTAGAGAAGATAGAAAAAATTTTAGATGAGCGGGAATTTATTTCAAATTAAAAAATTAAAAAATTAGAATTCGATTTTGTTTATGATTTAAATTAGTAACGACCCCCTTTTAAGAAATTTTTAAACATTTAACATGAAAAACAACCTCCACAACCCCTAACTGAGGATTTCTGGTTAGTTTTGATGAAATTTTGGAAATTGGTAAATTAAAAAAATAATAACAAATTTGCACAAAAAACTAACCGGTAAGCTTTTTTCTAGACGTCATCCCGAATCGAATGCACTTTGTTTCATCAAAATTGGTCCATATCGTTCGATTTTCGCAATGAAATACCCATTTGACTCGATTATATCGGCAGTTACGCTTATTGACAATTAGTAGCGAAAACGAAGCACTGATGTTCGAAAAATTTGAACAGTAAGACGGATTTGAATGCGGTTTTTTGGATTCGATTCGTTAGAGCTCCAGTTAACTTTGTGAAGTAAATTAATTTATAAGAAATAGAAAATATGCATTTTATAATTGCATTTTGAATTGACCGTGAATACCAAATTCACAATTCAGTTAATGAAAATGAAATGGTCGCCGAGGTACCTGGTGCCCACGGTGAACGGTATCCCCGTCGCCTCCTGGAGTTTTGGGGAAATTCGTTATATAATCAGTCCAAACTCGTCACTCGGGGGGTTTTTGGGATCGCTGAATACGAATATCGCGACAGAATTGGTCTCCGAGGTACCTGGTGCCCACGGTGAACAGTATCTGCGTCGTTTCCTGGAGTTTTCGGGAAATTCGTTATATAATCAGTTCTTATTCGTTACTCGGGGAGTTTTTGGGGTCGCTGAACACGAATGTCGCGACAAAATCGGTCTCCGAAGTACCTGGTGCCCAGAGTGAATGGTATTCTCGTTGTCCCCGTAAAGAAAACTCACGTGCATGGTATTGATATAGTGTACGCACACTGCAGCCCCTTACGGAGAGTTCACATTGTGTCTTCCCCTCGCAAGACACCACAGAGCCGCATCCTCATGTATCGTATCACTGCTACCAACTGTATTAGAAGCTCCAAGTTTAAAAAAAATAAGGTTCAGTAGACACATTTTTTAAGACTGGTCACCAGAATATACACCTTTTGTACAACATTTGAGTGCATAATTCACAAGCGTGTACAAAGTTTCAGTAAAAATCATATGTTAATAACATTAATTTATGGGGACAACGAGGCTACCGTTCACTCTGGGCACCAGGTACCTCATAGACCTATTATGTCGCGATATTCGTGTTCAGCGACCCCAAAAACCCCCCGAGTAACGAGTTTGGACTGATTATATAACGAATTTCCCGAAAATTCCAGGAGACGACGGGGATACCGTTCACTGTGAGCACCAGGTACCTCGGAGACCAATTCTGTCGCGATATTCGTGTTCAGCGACGCCAAAAACCCCCCGAGTAATGAGTTTGGAATCATTTTTATCACTATTAAGCGAATTGTGAATTTAGTATTTACGGTCAATTTAAAATGCAATTATAAAATGCATATTATTTATGCAAATTGAATATTTTTAATTTCTTATAAATCAATTTAGGTCACAAAGTTTACTGAAGCTCTAACGAATCGAATGTTATAAACCGCATTCAAATTCGTCTTACTGTTCAAATTTTTCGAACATTGGCCGATTTCAGTGCTTCGTTTCCGCGACTAAATGCTGATAACGTAAAATAGTCGGGTCAAATTAGACGTTAAAAATGTGAAGGCTCGGAATTTTTTCCAAACAGACCGACTTATTTTTTTTCGCAAATAGTTCCTGGACGGATACTGAACGATATTGAACTTTGAGATCTAGTCGCTCGATCATTTTTCACCTGTTAAACCGGAAATTGGCCAATCTTCATGGGAAATTTATTGTAAAATTTGTTAAATTGGTAAGTATTGCCAAAATTGGCTGGAAAACTCCACTCGGGGGTTTTCAGGGTCGCTGATCACGATTCCGAAGTTAGATGTACCATTTTCCACCGCGGTAGCTAGAAACTGGCCAATTTTATGTCAGAAAAATGGATAAATTAGATAATTTCGTAATTTTTGTTGAAATTGACACTGCTATCAAAAGTCACGGAATTTATCCGTGAATGTAAATTATTTGTTTCATATCAAATGACTTCCGAGTGAAATTTTCTAGCCATTTTCAACAATAATTACGAAATTATCTAATTTATCCATTTTTCTGACATAAAATTGGCCAATTTCTAGCTACCGCGGTGGAAAAAGGTAAATCTAACTTCGGAATCGTGATCAGCGACCTCGAAAACCTCCGAGTGAAATGTTTTAGTCAATTTCAACAAAAACTGCGAAATTATTAAATTTGACCATTTTTGGGACATAAAGTTGGCCAATTTCTAGCTACCGCGGTGGAAAATGGTAAATCTAACTTCGGAATCGTGATCAGCGACCTCGAAAACCCCCGAGTGAAATGTTTTAGTCATTTTCAAAAAAAATTAGGAAATTATTAAATTTGGCTATTTTTCAGACAAATAATTGGCCAATTTCTAGATACTGCGGTCGAAAATGGTAAATCTAACTTCGGAATCGTGATCAGCGACCCCGAAAATCCCCGAGTGAAGTCTTCCAGCCAATTTTGGCAATACTTACCAATTTTACAAATTTTACAATAAATTTTCACATGAAAATTGGCCAATTTCCGGTTTAACAGGTGAAAAATGGTCGAGCGACTAGATCTTGAAGTTCAATATCGTTCAGTATCCGTCCAGGAACGATTTGCAAAAAAAATTAAGTTGATTGGTCTGTTTGGAAAAAATTCCGACCTTTTTTGCTAAATTGACTCGACTAAAATGAGCACACATCGGAAACAAATAGTTTGGATTATTGTTAATAGGTTCCCCACTTCACAGAATTGGAGTCGGCTATCGAAATCATCATCGTTCAGTTCTTGAACTAATCGTATTTTGGATGGATGAAACTAATTTTTTTAGGACTCTCTAGATTGTTGTACGTGACACTTCAGACACCTCGGACAATTTCCTAGTACTAAGCATGGTCTCCATGGCTACATGACCTTAAATAGCAACTTCTTTCGCGTCATCTCTTTCATACACATATTTTTTATTTCCGACTGACCCAGTATCGTTAAATTTGGCAACTATTTGTAATACTTACACTTCGGATACATTTTTTCAGGATGTCATTCATTGAACATAGTCGCGGTTACTCGCGCATTTTGTTATTTTTATAAATAATTTTGATCATTTGTAGCATTTCTACCGTGGCATTTTGATTGTGCTATAAGTTAACAATCGATTTGACACAAATTTAACGTTCTTGAGGATTCATGTTGAATTGATTAAATCAGGCACACGTTCACTTCTTTAAGAAAAACTAAAAACATTTAGAAGAAACATTGCCAACCTGATAAGATTGGAGTTGATGTTTAAGTAAACAGTTTTTTCAATTGCCTCGTTTACTATTCGAACTCACATTTCGTTATGGATGGAAATATTGAAGCAAAATTTTAGGACCATAAAAATACTCAATGAGATCTTCAAGAAGAAGTATCGCACGACACTTCTCCTCTATCCGAATTTCTGGGATAAAAGAAGATAGAAGATATTTCCCCCTCGAATCAAAAATCGACGGGTCCGATTGTTTTTCCAGATTTTCATTTTATATACTGAAATGGAAGTGCAAATCTTTCGTTGGGTCATCCTGTATAAATACTGATACCTACTCCAGTTGATAAGTAACTAGTGCAACAAACGGAGAAAGAGCGAACTGTCATTTTAATGATAACTGGAGTTTATAAATGTTCGATTCATCAAGATCTATACATGCAATAGCAAACACTCTGTACATATTTGATTAAATGTGCCTTTATTGACGACAACTGCATTCACGAATTTCCAGTAACTGTTGTGGACTTTCGAACTTGCATGTTTCCAATTAGTTGGTGCAAATTAATGCAACCTGTCGCTGCTTATCTAATTATATTATATTAATTTATTGCAAGGTGCATTCGCATAGTTTCCAGTTCAGTAAATATGGAATTTTGCGCTGAACTTACTGATGTGTAAGTAATATCATTTACATCATTACATTTGTTCTTTATTCCACTCAATATTTTTTGTTTGTTTGTTTCTTGTTAATTTTGCCTATTTGTTCAGACATTTCCTTCGTATCTTTGTTGATTCTCTTCTTCATGTACAGAAGGATGTTTTAACTGCTATCAAAGATTATTATGAAATAATATTTAATCACTTTTTCCCATTAGGTGATGTTATAGATGGGAGTGAAAAAAGAACGTTTAATTATGAATAATAAGAAGTTTACAATGAAAAAAATCTAGCGCATATATACACTCTAGGTTATTAGTGTGATAGAATTAGCTTTTTGAAGTTTTTAATTCTGAGTTCGGATAAAAAAATTGCTTTAAGTAGATAATTATGATACAAATTGAAGGAACTGAAATCGAACACTTATTGATCGTCGCAAATGGTCCAAAAAAATGGTAAAAATGGCCAAAACAGGTTTTTCACTTCGGACATCGTCAGATTGAGTTAAAAAGAAGAATCTTTTAATAAGCTTATGCGCCGTAAAAAGACGGAAAAAATGAACAGCGGATGAACCCGATTGGTCCAGCGGTGACCCCGCAAATTGCAAAAAACCATCGATTTTGCTCGAAATTTCAAAAATTCATAACTCTCGTTCTTTTAACGATTAAGAGCGTTTTCAGCGCACCAAATAACATAAATATCGACCATCAAATAGAACTACTAAAAAATAACTAAGATTTTGAGTCGTTTTATCATTTTCAGTGAGTGGACTATTAAGTTACATTATTCGGAAATGTATTTTTAGTTGTAACAGTCCAAATTTACCTAACAAAAGATCCAAACCAAAAAATAGAACCAGAGGGCGGAAGCCTGGAGAAGCTGAAAGCATAACTACGGCTCCCAATAAGGAGAATTTAAAGACCAACATCGAAAACTGAGGCAAAACTGATAGTTGCGAAACAAATAAGGATGGTCTTCCAGCATAAAATGACGCGAAATCTGGTCTAAGTGGAGTAGAGTCAAAGGCTAAGAAACCTAGATTGTAAAGAAGCTGGAATATTCTTCATCTGATGAATCATCAAGGTGTGATGTTCCCTTAGCTAATTCGTACAGTGATGAAGACATTTTTCTCCATCATCAAACACCGTCTCAAGATGCAGAATATATTTTCTGCACCAGCTTATTTTCTCAAGATATAACAGGTGAAATATGGATACATTTTTCGAGACCACGAACTGTGTGCCGGTGTGGAAAAGGACAGTTATGTGTGTGATTTCTTTCAGTACTGACATTCTATCTTATTGGTTTCCTTTTTCGTTGTATTTCATATTGGACAATCCATTGTCCTGAATATTTTTTGGTGACAAGAAAAATACCATTAATTTTGAAATAAAAGTGAAGGTAGCGATTAAAAAAATCGGTCTAGTCTTTAAAATTTTGCCAAAAAGGAAACGGTATTCCATAATACTGTAATAAGGGTTTAGTACAGGTTATTTCCAGTATTGAAAAAACAAAATCATATTTAGAAGATTAAAATTTTATGTAAAATTAAAATATCTCGAAGCAAAGTAACAAGAACCCATAGGGGTTGCCAGATGTTTAGTATCAATAACAAATGTTAGCATGAGAAATAGTGAATGAATTTCTAAATAAACACAAATTATCTCACACCCGCTTCAAGGAGGGTGATATAATACCATAGCTGACAAGGTGAAGAACGTTTCAAATAATTTCACAAAAGTTTTGTACTAAAGGAAATCATAAACCTGTCAAGATGAATAACCAATACAGGTAACTAATGTATAATAATAAATTTTAATGTTAACCATCTGGAGATGTTTAGATAACAGGATTGTACACGCCCGTTGTTGATGTTAATATGGAAGTTTTACACGTCTCTCTTTCATAATTTACATAATTAATCAAAATGTATCACACGTAAATCGGAACGTAACATAGTATCTAATCATCAAAATTGTAATTAAATATGGTCTTAATTATAGTTGAAATGATTAATAAAGAAGAAAATCAGTTAGTAATATTTAGGAAAGGACAGATAAGTTTAGAAATCCCCACCGTGAACATTCTGAATGAAAGGCCACTAGGGAGAGGAAAAGAATTATAAACTATCTTACTGCTTATTGGTTTGACCATTCTTCCAAATTTACTAGTACTATCATTGGTACAAAATTAAAATCAAGATCACTATAAGTAAAATGATTGGTTAAACAATTCGGGAATTCTCCCTTAATTGTAGAAAAAAAGACGCATAACCGAAATGCGAAAAACCTTCAGCCATATTTTCTTACTTGAATTAGTCTCTTGAAAATCACGTAGCACTTTGTCATTTTCAATTGAATTAATTTTGATAGATTATTCAGAGTTTTGGGTAAGAGGATGTTTTCGCTAAAATCATAGTTTCAGTTTTATTCAAGTTCAAGTCAATGATACATTCAATCAGTTCATAGCTTTTCGATTCCCTAGGTTCATCCTGGTTGGGAAATCATTTTAATAATCTAAGTTTCATTTCTTTAGTTTAGTTAATTTAGATTCTCTAGATAATTTTATTTTTGTTTCATTATTAAATTATTCTTATTAGTAAATTTATAATATTAGCAATACATAATACATTATAATACTCTTTTTTATTATCTTTAATTATCATAGACATTTTTTCATTATTATCATTATCTTTTAATTGTTGCCTTCCTGTTTTCGAATCTATAAGTGTCTAGTGAAATAAAAAGGGTAAGTGTCAAGGATATTTTTCACACTTGTTCTAGCTAATAAATGATTGGAATCAAACTACAACGTGTCATGGTTGTCTAAATTGAATGGCCATACTATAGATGAATAAATATTGGTGAATAGGAATAGATCTCAGTTCAAGCTATACATAATGATAGTCATTACGTTATATTCACATAAGTCTTTTTGATTCCAAACAAATAAGGTACTGACAAAACTGTCATCCATCATAGATATCTGAGAAAATAGGAACGCGTGCGAGTTCTATTAGATCGGAGATTTACTTCTTGGCGACTTTACAGTAACTGATTCTTTGCATAGTAGCAAATACTTATTAGGTAAGCAAGTTACATCTCAATATTGCAATTGATGTTGGAATAAATTGATTTTAATGAACTGATAAATCTGTTTGCAATTCAGTAGATCAAATGATATACTGTTTAATAATATACACAATAAAGCTTCTTCAGTTGACTATACCGATTACGATTGCTATGAGTTTCAACATTATTTTGATTGATAGCTATTTTCGATATAAGTTGTGAAATTGTGTTTTTAGGCACGCGACGGGAAAATTGTTAACCGAGGCCCTGGCCGAAGTTGACAACACGTCGAGGGCATAAATCAGTTATTTTGCAGCATGTATTTAACAAGATATTTCGTAAAAATTTCATTTAACACTTACTGAAAGCAACTAAATATTCTTGTCTGTTTTGTAAATAATTATTGCATTATATTGAATCAGCGATATACAAGTTGGCTATTAGGTGGTTGCTATGATAAATTGAATTGTTTGTTGCTAGTATGAGACAACAACAAACGTCATTAATGTCAAATGATGTTTTTCTGGACAGGCAGATGATGAGAGATATCTATTAATGGAAGTAGTCTTTATCATTGGTGTATCTGGAGCCCTTTAGGAGAGATGTACTGGGTTATTGTTTATAACTTTTCTATTATTTTACTTGGAAAAAAAAAGTTGTAGATGCCGACCAAAGTTTTTCGTGTTAATGTCAACCTTAACACAGGATGTTTCATAAAGCCGCGGCAAACCAAACCTATGTTTTTTTTTAATGGAACACTGTATTATAAAATTTTTGAAATCTACAGCTTTTTATGATTCCAACGATTCATTTCAGCGATTTCCAAAAGTTAAAGTTATATAAATAGGAAATCTAAGGTTGCCATGAGGTATGGAAAATCATTTCATAACATGACATTCTATTTAAAGTCATATAATTTTTATTGTTTTGACTTTTATTATTACCGGTGTTATAAAAATGGTTTATACCGGGATATCAAAAATTATCTTGGTCAAGGGTGGTTGTGGAATCTCAAACGTGTGTCTTACTTTACTTTTGAAATAATTATGTCATAATTAATTTGAAGTTTCTAAAAGTGCGAAATTTCGCAATTTTATACGAATATTGTAACACTCAGAAGTCTTTAGCGCTTTGGACTCCGGTATTTTCACGTGGCCTATCGAAATTAGAGTGTTCGAATTATCTAAAAACATAATTGCATGAACGCCAGACGTCCTATGTAATTAGCTACGAACGAAATCATTTTGACATATGCCTCGAGGAGCTCGCTGCGCGTATGTTAGAGTTTATACATTTTACCTCGGTCTTGTTAATTTGGGGCCGTTTCTTTCCCCGTGCGACCGGCGCCAGTTGTAATAAAGTGTTTTTGGCTATGGGCGGCTAGCTTTTACCCGCTTCGTGTATATTTTAGTCGCGAGAAAATTCCCTTTGGTACGTCGCACGTTAGACGTGCGTAGCTGAGATCTGAGAACAGCTCAAACTGTTTTAATTAAATTTTCCTATTTAATGGACATTTATCGAAAAAAGAAGGGCCGTCGGGCACGGTCCGATACTAAATCTAACTACATGGAGCGAAAACGGTACGCGAAAAGTTGTCGTAAAGCCGTATTAGGTACAACCAGCTTGCACTTTTCTAACTCGCGGGCTACGGGCTTCTCACGTGAACGTCATTCGATTTACGGAAAATTAACTATTTGAAAACAGTTTTTGACCCGGATTGTGGCTATCACGACCTCTGAAAAGGTTCAAAGTGCACATAATTATTTCATAATTTGTAGTTCATTATTGTTTTACAACTGAAATAAATAGGTATGAAATTTGTAGGTTATTGATGATGTCAGTGTGACAGTGACATAATTATTTCAAACGTAAAGTTAAGACACACGTTTTAGATTCCACAATCACCCTTGACCAACATAATTTTTTAGATCCCGGTATAAAGGATAGTATACGTAGTGGTCAAAACAAGCGTGAGGCTAGAAGGGAATAAATTCGACGTTATCCAGATAGAAATGTGCCGAGTTTCAATACCTTTAATACAATTTTTAAAAGTGTTGTTAATATAAATTCGTTCCATCGAAAGAAGAAGACTCTGCCAGAGAGGAAGAGCAGGAAAATAGAGAATTATGAATTCTCCTGTTTTATCAAGGTGAGCACTTACAATTAGTAAGCTGAAAACAATTATATACATATCTATTATGTGTTGATGTTTTATATAATGACAGAAGGTGTGTAAATAAAAAGTAAATTAAATTTTTGATCTGCAGAAAACGCTAACAACTATATTCCAAATGGTTGCAGTGATCTTGGAATAACCTACTAGAAGATACAAAAAACTTAAATGAAATTCGAATATAGTCTAAATGCTGCAAGGTCTATTATTTAAACAAACCCAATAAGGGGTCGCGGATGAGATACTGTCGAGACTTATTCGGACTGAAAGGTGAAAACCACATATTTTTGAAAATGTTTTATGGACCGATGAGTCTAATTTTTCAACGGCAGGGATTTTCAAGAAGAAATACCCATTTTTGGTCTGACTCCAATCTGTATTACAACAAAATTATAAACTCATCAGGGCGACGGACAATACATGTATGGTGTGGAATGTTTAGAGGCTTAGTATTTTTCTATGGAAATCTGACTGGGAACTTATTTATTCAAATTATAGATAAATTATTTTGAATAAACTGCCCCAAATGACAATACAATCCTTGTTAGAAACTTCCAAAATGAAACATTTCATACTTGGATTGGGAGGTTTGGAACAATATTGTGTTCACCAAACAGTCGAGACCTAACACTTCTGGGTACATTCCTTTGGGGATATCTAAAAATTAAAACAAGTGCCAGCGACCCACTCAATATAGAAGATATCGAGAATATTATTAGGCAACATGTGAACGATTTCAACATCAGCTTAACAGAAGATATGAAATCTGAATATAAGGAAATGGGGGCCACATTGAACACATTCTACAACTTGTATTTGTATTTGTTTTAATATAGTTAACTCATGATTTCTTGTTTGTCCACAACTTTCTGTCTAACTTCAAACTGCTGTATTTTCGAAATGGTTGAAGTAAACATGCAACATGTATATATCGTTAAAATCGCATAAAGCTATATATTTCAAAATTGAGTGATATACAGTACGTTCCATTAAAAAAAAACCAAATACCTATTCTGAGTCGGCATTTACAACTTTTATATTCAACTTTTTTGTTCAAATAAAATAATAGAAAAGTTAAGGGGGTCAATTTATAACCAATAACCTTGTACCTTCAAACTTTTTTACTAATGGAAAACATTGAAGATGCTACTTCCTTTACCCCAAAATTACTGTCCCTTGTGCAAAGAATAATGTTCCGGAACTATTCACGATTACAGAGGGAGGTATAGATGTATTTCATTTATTGCAAATATTTCAAAAATAACTAGTTTTAGGTTAAAAAAATTTTGATATCCGATTTTTCATTACCTTCAAATATTTGAAACGTGTACAACCAGTAGGTATAGATACAAATATTTCTCGTCTGAACCAATTGTCGATTTTCTCAGACTTCCCAATGCCAGTGAGACTCCTTTAGACATTGTTCTGCTTCCTTTCTAGCCGATGCAGGAATGAATGTAACGCTGCTGAAAAACACAGAGCTCCGTTGCTGAAGGGTACATAGAAAATTCTATCGAAAACAAAACTCAGATTGCCAAGAAAATTCTGGAGAAAAAGAAAATTCACACAAAAGTACAAAAAGTTTAGGGAAAGCTGTAAATGACTAAGGTTAAGCGCTTTGTAGCGAATTTATCTTGTATGAATCTTAATGAGATTAAGATATCTGACCTTGTAGCGTATTCAGACAAATTTTGTGGAAGGGCATGAGCCGTTTCCGGCTCATGTCAATTATCTCTAGAAATGGTCTACCGAAACGTAAGTCCGTTGATAAATTCAGTTCGATATCTAGCGATAAGAAATCACTGGGAGATAGTTTTGAGTTAATTATTAATACGAGACTATCAAAAATGTACAAATTGTACAATAGTAATATGTTATCATTCACGTAAATGATCTCATCTACTTCCAATTCTGTCTCATGTATGAAATCAGACACTTTTAATAACGAAACAATATTATCTGTTGTACTTTGAAGTATTTAGCTACTACGTTCATTGAATCGAGGAATGCAATGTCGAGCTTCAATAGTCTATATTCGAAGAAATTCATTGAAATAGATTGAAACGTTACATACATTCACAGGGGAATATTTAGAAGCAACTAATCACAACTGCAATGTGTAGGTTTGAGGGGTATATGTGGTATTTCCAAAATCAAGGGAAGGACAAATATTGTGGGTATTCTCGTCAATGAATAATTCGAGAATGTGAACATACTGGAGTTTCCTGAGGCTAATTGTTAATTAAGTACTGTAAATAAGAAATAATCACTCTTATCAACTGAAAATGCCGTTAAAATACTTTCAACTACCAAGTAGCCATCATCAGAGTAAGCTAAGTTAAGAATCAAAATGTTCCTGTTTGAATAATATTTGGGAATAATAATGCAAACAAGGGTTTCCCTCAGCTGGAGATATATCGGAATTTAATTAAATGATTTTTCGCTTATACATTGCCATCCATTCGGAATTACCTAGATATTTGTCATTGTTGTGTTTTAAGAGTCAAGTTTTTAGAGAAACGGTGTGACCTGTATTTGAAGTATGCTCGGCTAAAGCTGATTTTTCACTATTATTTCTCTTCATATGGGCAAAATCTTCTCATACCGTGTTTTAGCCTATTAACCGTCATCATGAGAAGGCAATCCAAGGGATATATAATTTACCAAAGAAGAAATTTACAATTGTTCTAACGATTCATCTGATGATATACTTATAATGATCTGAGCATTTAGTGATGGTATTTTGGTATAGTAGGTGGTGCCAATTTTTGGAATTGCTGGGTTCTGTTAGGATAGGAGGTACGCATTTCGGAGAATGAGCATCAAATACTTTGAAGACACAGATTTAATGCTGATGGTGAGCATACCTATGTCAAAGACTTCTAAACCTGTTTGATGAGAGCATGATGGATACAAAGAATGTGATTGACATTTACAGATAATACCAACCTCCGCTAACTCCAAATGAACGATTAATCATCTACGATCGAAATGGAAAGTGAGAAAGAAAGCGCTGGAATGTAGTTCGACGAATGCACCACGGGAAATATTTATTAGAGAAACGTCGAAAAACAAAACAGTAGAACTATTCAACATGAGTAAGAACCATATCTTAACAAACAGGTCTTCTCACTGAACAAATGGGGCTGTACAATAAATACTTCTCAAGAAACAACCAAACATATATTGTTAGATCGCAAAATATGAGGAATATTAGGGCAGGCTGGGGTATCTCCCAAAGAGTACAACCGCCAACTGCTCAAGAAGTTGTACACACTAGTACAAGGGTCACGGAGTGGGTGTACAACATTCGATTGGAATACACAAGAAGCTCCAGAGCTGAGGTGTGGTTGGTGCAAAGCACGATATAATATAATGGTAATGCGTCTCGTATATCATAACCCTAGCCCAAGTCTGTGAATTTACAACTCTTGCCGCAGGGTCGCTACGGTCGGATGTAAGAGGAGCTATACGACGCACAGTGGGTAAATCCACGAATTTAGGTGGACAACAGTCAAGTCAAAAATGTTGAATTTGTGAGTGTTAGATGTTATTATTATTATTTGGATAGTTGCATAATAATAATATTAACTATTTACTGTGTTTACAAATACCTGGTAAAATGAGTGAAGGACTCTTGTTTACACAACTGCCTGATTCCTTAAAGTTAGAATATCTTAAATCGCTGTCTGATTATTATGTACAAGTTGTTTCTGCCGTATACACGTATAGTTTTTCCTCAAGAATGAATTTTACTGAGATAGATAAGACCGTATATTTCCATATTTATATTTGATCTACATTGCAATCTATATATAGAGTTATTTTAGCAATTTGTAAATTTATGCCCATATTCAATAAAGAAAAACTCTATAGCCCCCAAGAGCTCCCAAAGACTTTTTTTTTAGAATTTGTTTCACCAATCCTTCTAGTTTTCTAATGTTGCACAGATTATTCGCGATTTTTTGCATTTTGGGTGATGAAGAATGTTTTTTCAAACACTGTGCAGGGTGATTCAGTTATTAGTTTCTTTTTAAAAAAAAAGCACATATCGTGAATAAAGATCGGAAATTTTTATTGGGAATATTTTACAATTGTTAAATCTTTTACAATTAGATGTGAAAACGATATCATTCATACGGCCACTACCAATCTGTTTACAGGCCTGTATCCGAAAGTCGACATTTTCGATGACTTTTCCCAATATAAATGAATTCACTTCTTCAATTTCTAAACAAATTTTGTTTTCTTCAGGTATAGAAATGCATTTTTCTATAGAAGAAATTCGACAATTTTGCGAATTCTGGACTTTCGTTTGAGTTTTCGTAGTAAGTTTGGGTGATTGAAATGAGTTGTTCTGTTGTTAATAGGCCTATCCATGCATACAATTGTTTTACTTTTACTTGACATTTGTCAAAAAATCATTAAAAGTATAAAAGAAAAGAAAAATAAACTTAACAGATGGCCCACTCCTTAGTTCGAATTACAAGAAGGCAATTTTTTCAAGAGTGGTTGAAATTTCCGAAAAAAAATCACATTGAAAAGTTATTGATTTACATTCTTGCATCTCAAGTCAAATCTGACATCGCAACCAATACACATTCTATAATGCATTGTAGAAATATAGAAATAGACGATAACTTAGATAACTTTCATAATTTTCGAGAGTTCAATCCTAGTCAGAGCTCGAGTACATAATAATTTTGTTTACATTACATGTCGGTAAAAAATTAAGAAAAATATCAGCTTATCATCGTTCTCGCCGTTTAGCTTCTCTTACATCCGATCGTAGCGACCCTGCGGCAAGAGTTGTAAGTTCACAGACTTGGGCTACGCTTTCGTCATGTATAACAGTATACGTGACGCATTACCATTATATTATACCGTGGTGCAAAGGAACAGTATCCAAGGCATTAAAAAAACTGCCCAATCCGGCTAGTCCTGAATCCGGCCCTGTATTGGGTCATGCTAAATGCGTTGGTCTAGTAATATACATACTTATATATTTCTTGAATTATCCTCTCACTTTTTTCACCATAGAAAACCGAGGACAGTTTTTGTTGAATTTTAATTAGGTTTTCATCATTTATGCGGACAATGATAGTTAACATATACAGGGTGTCCCAGGTTTTAGTAGCAGAACTTCAACAGTCGATAGAAAATTCGATTTTGAGGAAAAAGTTCCTATTAACATATATGCACAGACGCTTAGTTTTTGAGATACAGGGTTTGAAATTGAAAAAAAAAATCATTTTTTGCAAATATCTCCGGAACCGTTCATCGTATAGAAAACAGCTTTTGCCGCCAACATTTTTTACTCATAGTAAGCTATGTTCTGTGCGATAAAATGTTTTTTTTAGTCATAATTGGTGAAGATTTTGAAGGGGTAGTGGGTGTTTTTCTCCCCAACTTCTACGCCACTGGAAAAAGTACGGTTTTGAGACAACCGTTAGAACCGCCAATGCTTTCTACACAAAAAAGGTACTCCTGGTTATAAGCTCTAAAGTTGACTGTTTTCCAGAAAAATCAACTCTTATGTTGAAAAACATGGTCAATTTTTTGGTTTTGTTACTTGTTCTAACGTTTGAATAAATTTTGTTTCGTGAGTAAGAATTGACCATGTTTTCCAACATAAAAGTTCATTTTTCTCGAAAACAGTCAACTTTAGAGCTTATGACCAGAAGTACCTTTTTTGTGTAGAAAGTATTAGAGGTTCGAATGGTTGTCTCAAAATTGTACTTTTACCAGTGGCGTGGAAGTTGGGGAGAAAAACACTCACTACCCCTTCAAAATCTTCACCAATTATGACTAAAAAAAATAATACTGTTAGTAGAAAATGTTTGGAAAAGCTGTTTTCTGTACGATAAACGGTTCCGGAGATATTCATATGATTTTTTTTTCTCAAAATCAAATTTTCTATCGACTGTTGAAGTTCTGCTACTGAAACCTGGGACACCCTGTACTATACATCCCATAGCATACATGCTTAGAGATATTAGTATTTTATGAACGAATTGTAGCTTTAAATTAAAATACTCGAATAGAACTGATATTCCATTTATTTACATTCAAAACTGAATCCTTTCAGAATGGATTATGGGATTATGACTGTTACAATATTTAAATTACGTGTAGATACATCAAACCCAATTTTTGATATTAAAGTCGATTACGATATACATTAGAACGGTAGAGCCTTTATATAATACATTCGGAGATTCTGGTTTACATGATATTACAGTACAGCTAGAACAGTCAGTTGAAATTAATTTAATTTACATATAAAACCGACTTCAATCCATATGTTTCATCACATTTGAAAAATACTAATGTTTCGTTGTTCTGTTCCTCCTCAAGATGAGTCATTATTCGAAAGTGATTATTTTTTTGATCAACCTCATCCTTTGTTCGTGTTATTCATTGAAATAATCAGTATTCATGTACTAGGGCAGTTGTAGTTAACTTACCAGATGTAGATTTGTCAGAATTCTGTTTTTCCATGGTTAGGAAAGGGATCGAGGAAGCACTCGATACAAAACACCTCACATTTGATCACCTCACTAATATGTAGTTATTGTGTCATGTGATTTGAAAAACATATATTGTTTACTTCAAACCATTTTAGCAAGATAAGATTAACATTATAAACACTTAATGATTTAGGGAGATGAGTAATTGATATAATCAATTGTTATATTTATCGAATTCTACAATGTCCCATACATAGATCCTACAATATTCCTCTCCAGAGAAAAAAAATAACATTTTAGAGAAAAAGTTAGTTTCTTTCTTCCACTGTTATTCAAAATAGAGTGTTCAACATGAGCAGGCTTGAGTCTGTCAATTGAAATGTATTTTGAAGTGTTGTTTATCGAAAGTTTGAAAATTTTGCAGTTTCTGTCTGAAACTTCAAATGGTCCTTCATATGGTGATAGAAGTTCCTTTATAATAATGTCTCTAATGAAAACGAATTTGCAAGTATCTAAATTATAAGAATTGAAGATTTTGTTGGGTTTTTGATGTCGAGAAGGCACTGGGTTCGAATTTTGAAAATGAATTTCCAAATGTTTAAGAAAATCTGATGTATTGATTGTTGAAGGAGAGACAGTGAAATTTTTTCCAGGAGCTCTCCTTATACCAATTCCTCAGAAGAACAACCGAAATCTTCTTTTATAGAAGTGCGAAAACCTTATAATAAAATTGGTAGAAGTTCTATCCATTGTGTTGTGTTTACGCTGACTATGATGGCTGACTCAAGTTGTCTATGAAAATATGTCACTGCTTTTCGGATAATAACTGGTAGCTGGTAGTACGAATTATGTGTTCCTATTGATTAAAAAAATTCAGGAAACATTTTTGATTCGAATTGTCCACCTGCATCTGCGATGAGACACCGAAACGTGAGATGTGATGTATAATGAAGTCTTCAATGATTGTTGGTACAGAACTATTTTGAAGGGGATATGCTTCCGACCATCTGTTAATATCAGGGTGTTACAGAATGTTGTGCGGAAAATTTAAGAGCAGATTCCACATCTAAAAATATGAAAAAGTTCATATGCTCTGCTTTTTGTTTGAGGTTTTCTATCATTAATAGTTTATGTTACATATATGGAAAACCTGTTGAGACCTTGGGATGAGTTTTGGTACACGCAAATGTATCATTACAGGTCACATTTACATGTACAACAAAAAAAATGTACGCCACTGATTTTTCCAAAGAAGGAATGACAATAATGACATAACTTGCCTAGCGATTTGAGTTTATGGTGTTTCAGTTTAGTTTAATAAGTTCTCTACAAAATAAGTATTTACTATGGTGAATTATTCGTTTGAGGAATTGTCAGACATTCATTTTATTCATGGAAAAGCAAATAGAAATTCGTACGAAGCAACGCGTTTCTATAAAGATGCATTTCCTGACCGTCATTTACCTTGTGCAAACACACTTTAAAAACAGGAAAACTAACAGGTAATTTTGTTGATTGTAGGGCACCAGGAACTGCTCAAACAGTGGAAAATGAGGAAAATATTTTAAGAGCGGTTGAAAAAAATTCCGAAAGAAGTACAAGGCATCTAGCAAACGAATTGGGGGATACCAACCACGTTAATGTATGGCGAATACTCCACGGGAAGCAGCTCTATACTTACCATTTACAGAGCCATTTCTGAAGCAGACTTCTCAGCCAGATTGCATTATTGCCAGTTGTTAAGACAAAGAAATGCAGAGGTTCGGCAATTTATTTCGTTCATTTTGTTCATTCAACAGAAACGAAATTTTTTATTTCCCAATGAACATTACTGGACGGATGAAAATCCCCATATTATTCATCAATCGTGACACCAGCAGCAGTTTCCAATCAATGTGGGGGCAGGAGTATCCCAAAATTATTTGGTTGGACCCTTCATATTACCCAGAAGATAAGACGGACAAACATACCTGCATTTTTTTCACAGGAGAATTTACTCAACCTACTAGAGGATGGCCTTCTTAAAATCAGGCAACATTTATGGTTTATGCACGACGAAGCGTCTGCTCATTTTAGTCGCAATGAGAGAGATCATTTAAACGTTACATTCCAAGGGAATTGAATTGATCAGGGCGGGCCTATTTATTGGCCACCCCGATCACCTGACTTAAGTATCTGCAATTCCTACCTCTGGGGGCATCTGAAGCAACTGTTGTAATCCACTTCCATAACGAATGAACCCACATTAGTGGAACGCGTTACCAATGGTTGTGAAAACACTGTCTCCTGAGAAAATAGTACAAATATAATAGAAATTAAAATAAATTATTTCGAGAATGACTTATTATTGAATTGATTAATATAATAATTTCTATTTCTAAAACGGTGCGTCAGAATGAAAAAGTTCAAGAGGCACTTCTTAAGCATAATTAATGTGAATTTAAGAGAAAGACAACAATTTTTGCAAAAAACTGTGACGTACAGTTTTTTTCGCTAAACATAATATTTGCCGACACGAACACCATTGATGTAAGTGCATGTTTATATCAACTTTTTTCATGTTTTTAGATCTAGAACCTGCTCTTAAATTTTCCTCACAACTTCTGTAACACTCTGTATAAGTATGATTTTTAGATGGTGGAAGAAGTTTTTGGGGTAGCAGCTCATGAGTTTTTAGTCAAAATTCAAAATTCAAGAAAGCAGACGAGTTTTGTGATTATGGTCCGATTCCATCCAAAATTAGTATATGGGGTTCTTGGGGTCGGAGATTTTTATTTCTTTATAGTATATTTTAAAATAAAAGCTTGGCTAAGAAGATGTAATAAAGTACAGATTATTTCCAATATTAAAAAAATTAAATCATGTTTAGAAAATTAAAGTATCATATAGAATTGAAATATTTCAAAGCAAAGTAACAAGAACCCAATGAGGTTCGCCACATGTTTTCTGTTTATCATATAGAACACAGTTTATCCTGGGAAATATCAATTGAATTTCTAAAAAAACACAAAATTAGTTTCACACTCGCTTCAACGTGGGTGATATGATACTATAGCTGATAGGGTCAAGAGGGTTGCAATAAGTTCACAAAAGTTTGGTTGTAAAGGGAACCATAAGCCTGTCACGATCAATAACCAATATAGGACGAGAAACTAATGGTTAGCTACATGATAAGTCTTGATGTGACCCATCTGGAGATCATCAATATTGGCTTGACCATTCTTCCAAATTCACTAGCAATATTATTGGTACAAAATTAAAATCAGGATCACTAAGTAAAATCATTGGTTGAACAATTCGGCGATCCTTCCCTAATTGCAGGAAAAGGACGCATTATAAATATCAACAAAATGCGGAAAACCCTTTAGTTATATTTTCTAACTTGGATTAATCTATTGAGAAATCACGTGGCACTCTATCATTTCCAATTGAATTAATTTTAATAGATTATTCAGAAAGTTTTTGGTAAGAGGGTATTTTCGCTAAAATCAGAGTTTCAGTTTTATTCAAATCAGTTTTATTCAAGTTCGAGTTAATAATATATTTAATCAGTTCATAGTTTTTGGATTCCCTAGGTTCATCTTGGTTGGAAAATCATTTTAGTTTCATTTCTTTAGTTCAGTTAATTCAGATTCTCTAGGTAATTTTATTTAACTTTAGGTTTCATTATTAGATTATTTTCATTAGTAATTTTATAATATTTAGCAATAAAGTTAATTACAGTATTCTTTTCATTACCTATAATTATCATATATATTCTCTTTTTATTAATATCATTATCTTTTAATTGTTGTTTACTGAATATTTTATTGTTGTTGAGTTCGAGTTTCTCTGCTTAAGACCAGCGTTTACCCCTTCCACTTACCTTCCAGGGCTTTAATCCATAAGTGTCTAGTGAAATAAAAAGGGTAAGTGTAAAGATATTTTTCACGTTTGTTCTGGCTAATAAATGATTGAGATCAAACTCCAACGTGTCATGGTTCTCTAAATTAAATGACCACACTGCAGATACATAAATATTAGTGAATAGGAATGATGAAGTTTTATAGAGTTTAATATAGAGAGTACCATGTTACAATGAATTCTTCACTTTAAATTTTATTTTCTGCTCCTACAATCATATACATATGATCCGCAGGAGAGTCCGAAAACTAGCTCGCTGGAAAAAGTGAAGGGAGCTACGTGATCAATTGATCACAGTTTTTTTAAGATGATAAAACTTACGACTGGTATTTAATTTGGATTACGAAAAATTTTTTGAATATTGATTTTACTCAATTTTGTTGTTGTTAGGTATAGATTTTTTGCACTTATCATATTTGGTAATAACAAATGAGTACATGGTACATAGAATAATGAAGCAAATAAAAATCAGCACCTCCCCTTGCTATCCTGCGTAGCAATGAATTGATGCAAATCTTAACCAGTATAGATGACCAGGGCAAGGTGCGGAGACGGCACTGATTGAGATATATTGTAGAAAGTTTCAATTCATACTTTGCATATTTGATAATCCGGCACTGTGCCTGAACAAAATTTGCATGCATATAGTATAGTTGAAAAGTCGAAACATCAAACTTTCCGATAACGTTCATTCAAATATTTGAAATATTGTTACTTGATAGCTAAGGTAACTGTAGCGTTTGGATTGCCACGTGTCACACATGGATATTCCTTTCTTTGAGGTATTTTTGTTTCAACTGGCAAGTGTCAAGCATCAAAGGCAAAATATCCATGTGAGTCATATCATGATCAAACGTTTGCTATATAGTTCAAACAGAAATTGATGTATTTTGTTGGTATCTACATATTTTAATCTACAGGCGTTCCAGACCGTATATACTTATGACTAACAGGCTTTCAGTGTCCTACTTGAGTGGTTACGGTACAAAAAATCGATTATGGGTAGGTATATGGTTTCGGAAATACAAAAAAGAAATTTTCTAGTCCGACGAGCTAAACATTTGACTTTTCGGTCATTTCTCTGATTATACAGGATGTCCCTGGTTTTAGTAGCAGAACTTCAACAGTCGATAGAAAATTTGATTTTGAGAAAAAAAGGCTCCTATTAACAACATATATGCATAGACGCTTAGTTTTTGAGATACAGGGTGTTGAAATGAAAAAAAAAATTCGTTTTTTGCGAATATCTCCGGAACCGTTTATCGTACAGAGCAGCTTTTGCAAGCATTTTCTACTCACAGTAAGCTATGTTTTGAGCGATGAAAATTTTTTTTTTAGTCATAATTGGTGAAGATTTCGAAGGGGTAGTGGGTGTTTTTCTCCCCAACTTCTACGCCACTGGAAAAAGTACAGTTTTGAGACAACTGTTCGAACCGCTAATGTTTTCTACACAAAAAAGGTAGTCTTGCTCATAAGCTCTAAAGTTTACCGTTTTCGAGAAAAATCAACTTTTATGTTGAAAAACATGGTCAATTCTTACTAATTAAACAAAATTTATTCAAACGTTAGAACAAGTAACAAAACCAAAAAATTTACCATGTTTTTCAACAAAAAAAAGGTCAACTTTAGAGCTTATGACCAGGAGTACCTTTTTTGTGTAGAAAACATTGGCGGTTCAAATGGTTGTCAAAACCGAACTTTTCCCAGTTACGTAGAAGTTGGGGAGAAAAACACCCACTACCCCTTCCAAATCTGCACCAATTATGACTAAACAAAAAATATCGCACAGAACATGACTTACTATGAGTAGAAAATGTTCGCAAAAGCTGTTTTCTGTACGATAAACATCTTCGGAGATATTTGCAAAAAACCAAATTTTTTTTTCCAATTTCAACACCCTGTATCTCAAAAACTAAGCGTCTGTGCATACATGTTAATGGGAACTTTTTTTCTCAAAATCGAATTTTCTATCGACTGTTGTAGTTCTGCTATTGAAACCTGGGACACCCTGTATAGTTCAAATTCGAAATCGATGTATATGACACTGATTCACAAATGCAATTATTTTAAATGATATCACAATTTTTTCTATTCCATCTTTGATGCCACTAGATTTCAACGGCACTGTTATCCATACAACTTAGGGTGTGTATTTATCTGGTAAAGATAACAAGATTCTATAGAATAAATATAGTATATGCGTATATCACAGTATGATCTGGTAGTAGGTAATAATATTAGTCTGTGTTTTTATCGCTTTTATGATATGCAAAACAGTCTTGATAAACATGGGTCGGCAAATAGACGGTTTCGCGTTCACACCAAGCGCGCCTAGTCATATGTCGCCCAAAATACCCAACCAAATGTTTAATAAAAGATGTATCTGAAATGTGGATTATATAATAGCATGGAATTTTTTGACGGCCCACATATGCATGTCGAATCTGTGCTTTTCAGATTATGAAGAGCGGCTAGGATGTGAAATAGCTCTTGGCACGGAGAAGAAAATCAAATTTTTGTAAAGCGGTTTTCGCAATAGACCTCATATAATCATCCCATGAGAGGGTGGTGATAGGAACATGAATGTGGAGGATTCCACAGGATTACTTGTACCTGACATGTTCATATTAGAGATTCGCTTTCCTGGAAAAAAGACAAGCTTAAGTTTTGATTGCATTAAGCTCTACCAGATTATCGGATCCCCATTTCAAAATTTTTTTCTTCTTCTTCATTCATTGCATCGACCTGTCTTGCTGCTCCCCTGGCTTCATTGGATGATATAGGGGCTCTAGTTGAGAAGGCGGATAGGAGTGTACCATCATCTGCAATTCTGTTGACGGGCCAGGAGGATTCAAGGTCTGCACCCATTGTACATGGTAGAGCTTCTGCTCGTGGATTACTCTTTGAACAAAAGGAACTCTAATTCATACACCGGCATGAAACTCGTTTCTGGATTCTCGTTGACATTGCTAAAATTGCCTCTCTGCCTCATGGTTGAATACTGGGTTTGATCTCTTACAGGGCAGGGATTGATTCCCAAATGAATGGGTATCTTGCAATCTTTCGTGCAGTGTTACAAATATACCAACGCATCTCGGGTATTCTTATTAGTACGACATGGATACATACATGAAATGCACGTCTGCTAATTCAATCTTAGAGTAATAGAGTAAACAGGCATAATGAGAATTCATAAGATTTTGTATTAACCATTGAATGTCAACTAAGTTGCGAAAGAAAAAAAATGCGACAAAATGTAAAAAGGAATAATCCTCCGTACCTCCGAAGACGCCCATGGCGGAGTCATGCATTTTCTTGCATATTCTGGACCAAACTATCGCATTTTCAACGTTGGTGACACATTTCTTCAACATCCTGTCTATTTGTTCATCACTTTTGGAGACCAATATAGAAAATTCAAATTGGTAGACGAAAATCAAAAAAGTATCATTCATATGACATATTTTACTGTCTACCGAAATAACGAATTGAAAATAATATCGGTTGCTTTCATCAATTTCTCCAATATAGTTTGAAAGCTTTTTATGTTTCGAATAAGAGAGTCATCGTTGTGTTTTTGTTCTTCTCAGAAAAGGAACCATTGACAACTAGCTCGTTTACTCAGAGCTTAAAAGTTGTCGATACATTTCAATTATCCTCTGTTGGAACAAGGCCAGAAAGAATTTAGAACTGTACCATGTATTCGAAACCAGTCCATCATTTGGATATGAAAGTACTGGAGAATTTCTCAATAATCTTTCTTTTATATGTTTAAGATTTCAAGATGGCAATTCAGATTCGTAAATCCATTCTTGGCTATACTTATTTCATATTTATTTTACATATATCTTAGTAAAGATAATTAGCGAGAAATATCTGGGAAATATTTAGAATGTCGTTTCTAATTGTTTGAATCCACACTAAAATGTTTTGAATGTGTTATGTAGATATACTATTGTTCACGAAGGCTATGATTCTGATATGGCATGTTCACAATCATGGAATTTGAAATCTGAAGTGCGAGTTACTGGCAAAGTCAAAGTTCATTCACAACATGTGAAGGTTCTCAATTGCATAATTTATGTTGAATGATAATGTGTATACCTGAATTATATTGCATGCTGCGATCTAGCACGAGTGATTATTATCAAACATTCAATTGTTAGATAGAATAAATTTATTATTGGTATTCTTACATAATTGGATATTATGATCAAAGTATAATGGAAGCTTAAGTGAATTATAGAGATGGACAATTGGAGATGTATACAACAGATTTTAAACAATGAGCAAATAGGAACTATGGAACTATCCATTTATTACTTTGTGTCGGTGATAATATTTATCACACCACAGATTGCAATGTAAAAGATGGCAATAAATTTGATGTATATCTTTCCAAGGGACACATCATTTATTTGAATCCTGGGGACTACTTTGGTTAATACGTTATGGATGAAAAAATTAAAAATAAATATTTAATCCGAATTAATATTATATTTACTTAGTAATACAATCAATCAATCAATCACCTGATAACTCAGAGGAGAGAACAAGGACTCCGGACCACTTTCTCCAGAGGGACTCGTCTGGTTCACGCACGGGTCCAAGACTGGCGAATTTAGCGAAGCCGGAGTCTACTCGTGCACACCCAGAAGAAGCTTTAGATCCCCTAGGTACTCAAGTGATCGTTTTCCAGGCCGAGGTCTGTACAATCCGGACCTGTGCCCTGAAAAATCTGAGACTAAACTACCGAGGTAGGCAGTTATGTATCTTCATTGACAGCCGAACGACTCTGGGCAATTTTCACGCCCGTAGAGTGACTTCTAGGCATGTCTTGGAGTGCAGGGATACCCTGGTTGACTTAGCCAGAAGGAGCAAACTTCAGCTAGTATATGTTTCTGCTTGAAAACCATTCTCTATAAGCGGAAGAGGCTTAAAAATGGTGACAGTATCCTCCATCTGAATAAATATCTACACATAATGAGCATCGTCGATGACCCAGGTTGTAGTATATGCGATCAGGAGGACGAAACTGCCTCTCATATCCTTGTAGAATGTCCAGCACTGGCTTCTCTAAGACTACAACACCTCGGCACCGTATACATGCTGCTTGCGAATATAAGAGACATCAGTCCATGCAGAATCCTAGCCTTAGGGCTGCTGGACTGAGTCTTGTATCAAGGGGTGCATAATGGACCCAATCAAACGGTCTAATTGTTCTGGACTTGTCGGCCCCCGTTTTGATTGATTGATTGATAACAATACAAACTCTGGTGTATAGCTTAGATTTTTTTGAACACTGTCATTGAAAGTTGACTTTTATGTGATATCTGTCAATGTGTCATTTTCATTTGCAGGCCATAAAAGCGTTGATGTCCTACTGGTTTGTTATTTGTTATAACCGCATTATTGACGATGAATAAAATGTTATGATTACTACCGTCATAATTATATACTATTCTCTTTTTTTACGTCAAATGAAATCCTTTCTACCTTTATAGTATTCATAAATGGAAAATTGATCATAAACGTCAAAATATTGTTTTTATTGGATATCACATATTTCTCGAATAAAATAACGACTAGTATAGGACATTAAACATTGAAGGCACCACCGGTGTTATGTCCTGTGGTTGGGCCAGAGGCCACAATCCTCGGGATTGTGTGTTGACAGAGAACTTGATACCTTAATTACTATTACATCCTTATACATTTATTGCAGAAATACCCAATAAAATAATAGCAATTGGTCAATTTGTTAATTAAGCGAATGTAGTTTTCAACAACCAATTATCAAGAATTTCTTTTAACTAGATTTGAAGTATCGCACTTGATAATGCTACACATTCATTAGGGCACCGAATAAATATTGAAGGAGCATCAGGTTTGGGAACAGGTAAAATACTTTTAGAAATTTCAATTTTATGTCCTATGGATTCTTCAATATAGCCCTCTGCAACCGTTGAAGATCGCCAACCACCATATTTCTTAAGATTGGTCTAACCCGAACAAGAATGGGGCAGAAGTGTAGCAGATGATCTTCGTCTGCATTTTCTTTCGGCGTATTTCTGATTTTATTGATACCAATAACCTGTTATATACATTTTCCATTAGGTATCGTAAGTATAATCATTATGGCACCAGCCAGGGTGTGCTATAGTGATTACTTACGATTCGAATATCAAAATACATTTTTTCTGCTTATGTACGTAAATAAGTGAAACAAATAAAATGAAAATTAATAATTATGTCCAATTGTGGAAGCCGTTACTTTGTGATAGTTTATCATTTTAACGAAATAATAAATAAAACTACTTTGTTTTACTACCACTGATATTTAATATAGTCGTTACTATAGTTTCAACACTAAACGTGTCATCTTCAGACGAAAAATGAATTTAACAAATATTAAATCTACTATATATGTTACTGTGAATGTCCGAAGCGGAGTGTATCTTAAGATACACTGGTGTATGTTAACAACCACCAAGCTAGCTGGCAGTGGCGGCTCGTGAACTTTTTAAGAGAGGAGGCTGGACATAAAACGTTCTTGTAAAAATATACTCTATTCTGCCAATAAATTTAACCTTTGCACAGCGACCGTACCAGCTACTTCAGTGCCAAAATTAATTGTTGCCAAGCAAGAACCAACGTGGAGGTGTAGTTTCTCTTGGCAAACAATTTTTTTGTTCGTTTTTTTTTCTTTGGATTTTTGATATTTTTTATTTTTTTTTTTGAAATTTTTCATATTTTGTTTTTTTTTATTATTTTTATAAACTTTTTTTATATATTAACGGAATTCTACGGTCTTTAGTTTGCGAAAAATGATCAATAATATTATCATAAAATGTATCATTTTGTTTTAAGTGTTTTACTGAATCTTTTTCAATAGATATCAAACTAACACTGTATAAACGATTTTGGCTCATTGTATTTCGCATGTAAGTTTTAATTCGTTTGAGAGTAGAAAATGATCTCTCAACCGATGCCGACGTGACAGGAATGGTGACTGTCAAACAAAGTAGTTTATAAAACTGAGGTAAAACTTGTTGCAAATCATTGTCTATCATATATTTTATCATATCGGCGTGAATGTCGTACTGGCCTAAAATATCTTTATCCGAGTAGGTATATAACCCATAATTCATTGTGCAGTGCTATTTTATCAAAAAAATTATATTTTAGAACTAAGTTATCTAAAAGTGTATTGGGAAACTCTTTTGAAAAAGATTCGAAAAATCTTCTATTCGTCAAGTCGAAAAATTTCAATTCATGTAAATCGGAATCGAATCTCAATTTGACCTTTAATAGTATCTAAAATTTCATAAAAAAAGTTGTTTATAATGTAGTTTCTTGTCTACCAAATTATATGTTTTCCTCCTTTAACAATATTCTGTTTACCGGTTAATTTAAACTTAATACTCGATGTAATATGTTCCTGCGATTTTTCATGTCTATCTATACCACGAGCTAAATATTTCAAATCATCATAACCCGAGTGTGCCCAACATGAAGTTGTATCAGATGTAAATAGCAAGCAATATAATTTATTGTGTATTTCGATTTTGAAACATAAATGTCATCGTCACCACTAATCCTTTCAAATCAGGTAAAGGCCGTTTATTTTTAACAAAACACTTTTCTATCATATGTTAATTCACTAAATGGATTTTCTAACAACCCAGCAACTAAGTCACTCATCATTTTAACGTTCACCGATTAGATAAATTATAACTTAACTACTTAACCTTACTTCGCCTCGCGGTACAAATTACAAAACCAAGAACTAACGGAACACGACACGTGTGGCATTCTTCTAGCGGAAGGGCGGTAGCAAGTAATCGTATTTCATTCGACCGACGATTCCATACGAGAAGCTAGCTTCCATAGGATGTTGCCATATTCGCTCTTTTACCCTATCTAGCAATTGAACTGCTTGGAAAACGGCAACTGTGTTGACCACACGTATTTAGCGTTTGAGATATATAGAGAATCTAGCCTCTGGCCACTGTTGCCAGATTAAAAATAACTGCTGAGAACGGGGAATTAATTGTAAAATTTAAAGAATTATCAGAGAAACAGGAAATAAAATGGAGAATGATCATTAAGATAAATTGGTGAGGAGGCTGAGCCTCCTTAGCCTCCTTCGAGGAGCCGCCACTGCTAGCTGGTGATTGTTTGTTATTTATTCTGTTCTTCATGTTTTCGGTCATTCACCAGTGAATATTATCATACACCACGATGACTTGGTTAATCTTCATTCTCTTCATGATGAGTTAAATTATGAGGATTTAGCAAAGATATCTGCAAAACAGAAGTTCGGGTCTGGTTTAAAATGAACTCACAAATTGTTACAATAAAATCATAAAACTATAATAAATAAAACAAATAGAACTTGTTTATTAATCAAAATCTTAAATCAGTAATACAAATAGCATTACCTGCCAAGTAAGGTAAACAATAACGTACACTTACTATTAATGCTATTGCCCTATTGGCTATAGAATTTAGAAAATACTCATTCGTTACAACGTACCTACTCATAGGTAATTAGGTATTACAGAATTTTTCGCTATAAGAATTGAAAAAAAAAACTTATTTATTAGTACATGGCAAACTGTTATGGCACTTAGAATTACAAATAACTCCACGAGCTTTGCATTTCTTGGTGTTGCATTTTTGTGCACAATTGCAACGCTTCTATCCTTGTTTTCAAAATCTTGATCCCAAAGCAACAATTTCACTCATTGATATTTTTGCAGAAGAAATTTCAGATATATTGATAAAATTTTTGCTTACAGATGGAAAACTGATTTCTAGTATACAGCTGTGATAACATCCCATGTTTTGTAGCCAATTGATAATAGTCACCATCCACATTTGTAACAGATGTGAGGATATTTCTGGAATCTGTATGACCTCAGTCGACATCAGGAACACGCAACCTTACAGTATCTCCACATTTTGCAGGAGGAAAATTTGCCTGCGATACTTTAAGCATTTTATTCCTTGATCTTGGAATCCAAGTTTCGCTAATTCTATATTTCTTTTAGTTGCCTTTTTTCTGTTGCACAGTAAACATATTTCGGATTCTGATATTCTGCCCTATTAGCGGTGCGGCGACGGGTGGTCGGCGTGGAAAAAAGAGAGAACAATAGCACTCTAACTTTCTCACTTAATTTCGAACACACACTGGTGGCGTGTGTTAACATTCACGTAATTAGTAAATTGCAGTATCTAAGACACACAAAATCGCCTTGGAGTATGTTAACATTCATCGGTGTATGTCCTAAACAAAATAAATATTGAAATAATTTCGAACTTACACCATTAATATTGGTGATTGTCGAGATACACTGGTGCATCTTAACATTCATTAATATCGGACATTCACAGTAACATATATATAGGTTAAAGAAGGATTTCAACAAATTTTATGGCTATAGGAAATAGTTCTAGGAAAAACCAGAGAGGGGTAAGGTGATTAGGTAATTCCGTGAGGACATTAGTGGTGCGGGTGTATTTACTAACAGACTTTAAATATTTGTTAAATTCATTTTTCGTCTGAAGATGACACGTTTAGTGTTGAAACTATAGTAATGACTATATTAAATATCAGTGGTAGTAAAACAAAGTAGTTTTATTTATTATTTCGTTAAAATAATTATGTCGTTGTAAAGTTATTCTGTTGATTTGCAAAATTTTTACAACCAATAAAATATGCTTCAATCGTTGCCCAGAAGCATTGTCAGTAAATAATTAGCGGGCATAATTTTCCATCATATATATGTTGAAAATTTTCAAATGAGTCATAATAATTTTTCAACTTTCATTATTATATTTCAGTATTTTGTGGAATTTGTTCGATAATACGTAGATTATAATCGGTCTATGAGATATTACAAAAAGACCGCTCGAAATGGGGTCAATTTCAAGGATTTTGGACCATGTTTATAGGAAGACAAAGTCTTACTTCATCTGCAGAATACTAAAATATCTGTAAGTCGTCCAGTTCCATCTTGTATAGTTTCTTAGATTCGTCAGTTCTGTGAGATATGAATGATGAACTACGTATAATCTTCAAATATTGCAGCTTATCAGCAGAGCCCTTCTTACACCACTTTGACATTGAACTTTATCAAGCCTCACGCTACTAGGCACTGCCTAGTAGGTAGGCACTCGTAGGGAATAGACCAAGAGCCGGTCGGTGTTGCCTTACATGCTTACAGGAGATATTGAGTCCGTTGTCGAAAACGAAAATTGCCCGATCTACTCGAATTACCTTTTTCGGTCGTCGGGTCCATACAAGCAAATAGGCCTAAAATTGTCCTCCTCGATAAACAAACCAAGACTATGTATGTCATCGAATTCTCTGATCCGGCAGAGAAGAACATAGTCTTGAAAGAGAAGGAAAAATTGACGAAGTATCAAGATCTTCTGTTCGAGTTCCGCACGTTATACCCAGGCCACTAGGTCGTATTATTGGTCTGATCATCGGTATATTGGGCGAATTCGGACTTGAAGATCCTTGCGGCCTGTAAGAGCTCGGTGTAGAAAACCGGATGCAGAATGCAGTCATTTTGGGTTCAATAAGACTATATAGGGCACACGATTTGGGAACCTGATGCTACTTGCCGACCGTTGGGGAGGAGTAGCTTCGGTATACTGATTAGGTTAGTCTGGCGTGATTGCTGCGAAGTAGGTATGAGTATTATTATGATTAGCAACTACTCCTCAATCTATAAGTCCAGGAAATAAAGGTTTTGAAGCGGAAAATTTGAGGTAAAGGACCGATTTTGATGTATGAGGGCTGAATAGATTCGTTTTGGCCTCTAGTTCAAAGTCTGCCATAGCTACTAGGGGAAATGTCTCAGATTGTTAATAAACAATAAATATTGACCAAAAAATGATGTTGTTATAACAATATATAAAAAAAAAACTAAAAACGCTATTTTCCAATTTTTAGCGGGTAAAGTAGAAAATTGCCGTTATTTGATCAATAAACAATGCAAATTCAAGATTTATAACAATTTGTTAGTTATCTATTTGTTAATAAACAACAAAACGAAAATTTTCAAAATAATCAAGATTAGATTTATTTTCAGATAATTTGAGGTCGCTGAATACGAATTCGATGTTATTTTTTTGATTGGCTGTTAATCTAATTAGTTGACCAACAATTTGTTAATTAACAAATTAACCCAAAAAATGGAAATTTTTAAAATAATCAAGAATAGAGTCATTTTCAGGTAATTTGAGATCGCTGAATACGAATTTGATGTAATTTTTTTGATTAAATGTTAATTTAATTAATTAATTGATAATTACTCAGTTACCGAATTAACAAAAAAATTCATTGTCTCAAAATAATCAAGATTAGAGTCATTTTCGGGTAATTTCGGGTCACTAAACATGAATTTAATGTTATTTTTTGATTAAAGGTTAATTTAATCATTTTATTAATAATTACTTAGTTTCCGAATTAACAAAAAAATTCAAAGTCTTAAAATAATCAAGATTGGAGTTAATATCGTATAATTCAAGGCCGCTGAACACGAAATTGATGTTACTTTTTGAATCGAATGATAATTTAATTAATTAATTAATTCACTTGGCGAATCAACAAAAAATATTCAAAGTTTTAAAATAATCAAGATTACAGTCAATTTCGGATAATTTGAAGTAGTTAAATTTGAATCTAATGTGATTTTTCAATAAATTGTTCATATTAGTTGATTGATAGCGTTGCCATGGTAACTGAGAGAAGGGCAGGGACGTATGAGCTGAATTCAGAACCAGTAATTCAACCTCCAGGGCCGTAGCCGTAAAGGGGAAGAGTAATTTTTCATGTTATTGATAAAAAATAATTTCCCAGCAATTTATTCAAAAAATAACATCAAATTCGTATTCAGCGACCTTAAATTATACGAAATTGACTCCAATCTTGATTATTTTGAGACTTTCAATTTTTTTGTTAATTTGGTAACTAAGTAATTATTAATTAAATAATTATGTTAACATTAAATCGAAAAAATAGCATCAAACTACGCCGCGGCCTCAAACTACCTGAAAATGACTCTAGTCTTGATTATTTTTCAAATTTCCATTTTTTGGGTTAATTTGTTTATTAAAAAATTGTTAATTAACTAATTAGATTAACAGCCAATCAGAAAAATAACATCGAATTTGTATTTAGCGACCTCAAATTACCTGAAAATGAATTTAATCTTGATTATTTTTTAAATTTCCATTTTCTTGTTTATTAACAAATAGATAAGTGACAAATTGTTACAAACCTTAAATTCTCATTGTTTATTGATCAAATAACTGCAATTTTCTACTTTACCCGCTAAAAATTGATGGAAAATAGCGTTTTCAATTCTTTTTTTATCATGTCAAAAACATGCCATTTATTGGCCATTATTTATTGTTTATTAACAATAGGATAAATTTCCCCCTATGTAGCTGTGGCAGATTCTGATCTAGAGGTCAAAACGAATCGAATGAGCCCTCACACAGCCTTTTACCTCAAACTTTTCTAATTTGGGTCGATTTTGTACTTTATTTCCTGGACTATGAAACGACTAAACTTTAGATGAATGTGCGTGAATAATTGATCTATAGCGGAGCATCGATTTGTGTTCTTCAATGATCTACTATCTTTTCGGAGGTCTATATTTACATAAATATAGGACTCTATCTATTTGATAATGGCCCTACAGTGTTGAAACTGTAGTAACGTTTTCATATTATTATTAAAAGTGGCATTAAAACAAAGTAATTGTTCTTTTATTCAATCATCATACAGTTAGTATTTTCACAACTTGAAGCAATCTGCAAAATTTTAAATTCATACGATCAACAAGAACGCAATCGTCTTTACGCACACACACGCACTCACTCAGACATCATCTCAACAGTACATCTATTCAGAAAGGCTCAAAATGATATTTATAGACCTATTCCAATACTTCCAATATACTATGTATTATGAGGGAAGTAACAAATAAGCAGGAAGCAGGTGGTGGCAATACATCAATCCAACAAAGAAATGATGATTAAAAATTGTTTTAATTTGAATTAGTCAGAGCCATGCGATATTTTTAATTTGTATTTTATCAGTTATGGGTTTGGTATCCAATTCATATCCAAGTAGGAATTGCTATAATTAATTTTCCATTAACTGTATTTCTATTACTAATACATTATTATTACTTAGTACTGAATTTAATTGTATTACAATCGTACGATATAATTTGATATTGTTAGGTAAGAACTACTTTAGATATTTAATTTGTAAGTATGAGGTCAATAGCTGCTGTAGTTTCCTTTAATAGTGCTAAATAATCATAAAATCAAGTAATCTATTCTACGTCGTATGTCTGGGGAATTGATTACGTCATGCAATCTGAGTGAAATGAGTGTAGTTATATTATAATTCATATTTTGAGATTTATTTCCAATTGAAGAATGGAAAGGGATATGTGCTATTTTTCTAAAATCGCCGGTAGAAGCCGTTACTTTATGGTAATTTTTCATTATGATTGAATAAAAGAACAATTATTTTGTTTTTATATCATTCCAATAATAAAATGAAAACGTTGCCGTCACCGAAGTGTTTTTGTATCTGTTTGATAATGGCACTTCGGTGGTATAAAAACGAAGTAATTGTTGTTCCATTTAATCATATTGGTATTTTTCCTTTGAATGTACCTGGTGTACCTATATGATGAGGTTTGGTTTAATCACTATTCCAAAGGTGATGGTGCCAATAAGTCCACGAGGTGAACATAACTCCACCAATCTACTTCAAGTGTTTCGGGGATTTTGCGTTGAAAATATACCAAAACCAACATAACAGTTTCGAAAATGGCAAAGGGGTCGTATTTTGATGTACTTCGTGAAAGGGTTGAAACATCCCCGTGGAAATCTCAAATAGAAAAGTGGGTTGAAAGTTGCTTTGCTGAAAAGGTAATTTTATCATATACATCCCATTGTCCTTTTCATCATGGAAGTTGAATCGAAAGGTTCACTCCCGATCCTAGATGTATTAGTCAACAGACTGACGATACTTTGAAACATTCTGTGAATCGAAAACCCACTCACACCGATAGATACCCCAACGGCCTTTCCCACCACTACCCTGCCCAAAAGCAATCTTTCATAAACTCTTTCGTTCACAGAGCTATCAACTTATCTCAATCCCAATCCTTAAAATCAGAATTCAAACATCTTTCATCTGTCTTATTTTCAAATAATTTCTCCCATTATGACATTCAAAAAGCCATAAAGAAATACACGTCGCCTAACAATTCAAGCCAGCCTGAGCCACAAACCCCCTGCCTGCTTTATCCACTGCCTATCTTCCATATATTGAAAATATAACAGATCGAATTTCCAAAATCCTTAAAAAACATAATATTTCTACTGGTTTCCACACTTCCAAAACTATCTCAGTTTTACTAACCTATCAAAGATCCCCTTCCTCCTCTTTAGGTAGCATCCCCTGTTCTTGCGGTAAAGTCTACGTTGGTGAAAAAGGTCGTACAGTAGCTACTCGTGAGAAAGAACATGAGCGCCGTACAAGGCTTCGTGACACCAGTAGATCTGCACTTGCGGAACACAAGTTTGACATCAAATCATTTTCGAAAATACTAAAACCCTAACCCGAGCCCCTAACTTCTATTAGCGAAAAATCCTTGAAGCGATAGGAATCCTGAAACATCCGAATAATCTAAACTGTGACCTAGGATATTACCTTCAATATGGAAGCCCATATTTAACTTCGCACATGATCACACAACGGCAGGGTCAGGTGCATGTAGCGTGAAGGATATTTCCTACAATAATTACCGCTACAGAAACCAGTAGAATCAGTTTCAGTTCAAGTCTCAAGCCTGTCCTGAAGATGTCACCTGTAATGGTTCGCGAAACGTCGTGCTATTGTGATGCGGAATCCATCCGCAAGCCAAGACTTTTCAAAGTTTCTTTCGCTCTACAAATTTTATATTTCCACTTCAGCGCAAAATTAATTATGTCGCGTCAAAAATTAGGAAAAGTATTTTTTGGCAACTTTGGCCTCCCTCTGCTTACACTTTTGGTTGCAGCGCATCGACTCCAAAAACATTTTGATATTCCCAAAAATTCTGCAGAGGGGGTCACAACTGTTTGGTCTTAAGCTCGCCACATGCTTCGCTAATGATTTATAAAAAGGCTTTGATTATTTTTTCCACAGAATTTTACAGATTTACTGTACTACTACCTGTCCATGTGAAATTTCTATAGTGTGGTTAAGGAAACCTAGGGGATGTCTCAACCCCTTTGAAACCCATCAAAATACGCCAGTTTGCAATTGTCGAAACGGGTTTCTGTTTCTGCATTTCCCCTTTTCAAATTGTCACCCTGTTTAACTTAATAACTAATTGAATTACAGTTCAACTGTTTCATCTAAATGATGCCTTCAGTAACTCATTTATTGATTTTAGCAAATAGTATACGATGTTTCAATATATTCATTCACATGTATTGTTCATTATTCATTAATTTCTTGTATATAGAATACTCTAACATATGACGAAATTAATTCATAGTGCCCCTAGTTGAGTTGGATTCATGCCTAAAAAATGTTTATTATTTTTTCTCTTGACTACACTATAGGTAAACCTATAATGTACTTAGAACATTGTGCGAACCAGCGATAGAGTGTTGGGAGAGGAGGTAGGCATTGACATTTTTTTTTAAAGTTTGGAAGTTATAGGCATCACGAAAGTCTTCACCTGACAAAGAGTCCCACAACTTCCCGATTTCCGAAGAGCACCTATCATGGAGACATGTATTGAAAAGGAAGAGATCAACCACTTTTTACGATGTGCTGGATATGTCAATGACTTCTTAAATGCGGTATCAGGAACAAGAAGGTTTCTCTTTTGTGAAAAGAATTCAGGGTATGTTCCAAATATGTGAACATTACTCCAGGATAGGTCGAATCTATGCTTTGTAGATCCTGGGGAGCTACTGAGTTGCGCAGTAGCTCTAGGCACGGAATAGAAAGCCAAGGCTTCTGAGGAGCAGTTTCCGCAATGGATCTCACATAATGTTCCAAAGAGAGGGTACTGTTGGTGGTAATGGTTGTACACGACGTTATCATATTGAAGATTGTGAGATACGTTCTCCTGGAGAGAACACAAGCTTAAGGTTTGGTAGTAGATTGTCAGTACCTCATTTCTATGTTCTTGCCAAATCTTCATAATAGAATCGAACTGTCTCCGTCTTGTGCATCTGGCTTCATTGGATGATAGGGGCTCTTAAGGAGAAAGTTGCATGGAGTGTAATATCATTCTCAAACATATGGCCATAACAACAGGTCGTTGCTATGGAGCAAAAACAAAGTTGGTGGATGTTTCATGTTTACTCTATTTTGTGAAAAGATACTATCGATCGGCGCACCAAGCAACAATCGCAGTGATGAAATCCTAACAATGTAAAGTCTATTGATGGTCTCCTTTATCGAAATATGTAAAATTTGAGGTTTACTCATCCTAAAAAACCAAACGTTGCGTAGGAATAAGAATTTATAAATAAATTGCATATGCTAAATTTATTCAGAGCGTAATAAGATTAGGTCTAAACAATCAGGATATAATAATACTCGTAAGAATGGAAAGATCAAATGAAAGCGTTTATACAATGTTGAGCAAGGAACGTGAAGAACTTGATTTATAATGTGATATATTTCATTTTCCCTACTAAATCATGAATGGGCAGCAACCTCAGACTATGAGAACAAGACCTGAATAACTCAAAATCTTGCATGAATATGCGATGCAAGAATTACTCTGATATCCTTGTTTTGTTTTGAACATAATGAATGCACGTTAGCGTAGTTGGCGCTCTAATTGTCGGTCTACGTATATGCATCAATATTTACGTTGAAGTAAATTCATGTTTGAAATTTAATAAAACGTTTATTACATTGATATTAAAATTTATTGGCTATAAATATACATAACATTTTTAATATCTTGACTGTTATTGTTTGAGTAATACAGATTCAGATGTTAATACTTTGAGTATTGCATATTTAGTGTTTGGGGACAACTATAGCATAAATTGAATATGCATTATTTATTGCGAAAGTTTCACGACCTCTTTTCATATCAATATAGAATTCTATTTTAATTAGGTATTATTGATTAAAACTATTATTCAATCAACCCAAGATACGACTCCAAATGGTACACTGATGTCTCCAAAACAACAGAAGGAACTGGAATATAAGTATATCGGCCTGTAACCAAATACTCTGAAAACTTAGGCAAATCTCCCACCATTTTCCATAGGTGATTCGCGCTACAGTTAAATGTGTCCAGTTCAATATACTGGGTGTCCACAAATGGTAGGGGGTATTTATAACTGCTCCGCCCATGTAACGATGGGGTTTGGAGGGGTGCGATAAGGATAGGCTGTTACACTGCTTTTTGGAGATTTAGTAGCCATGGAAGTGTACCTGGGAGACCATCGCGTTTTTTGTGTTCGGGCTTTTTATCGAAATGGTGATTCTATAGTCAAAACTCAACGTTTATATCGTGCAGAATTTAACGTACGGACTGCACCAAAGAACGATACCATCAGAAAATGGATTCGAATGTTCGAAAACACTGATTCGACTGTAAAAATTAACAATCAAGGTCGCCCGCGCTCTGTTCGAAGACAACAAAAGACTGAATAAGTGAGAATTTCAGTGCGTGAAAATCCGTCTCAATCAGTTCGCAAACGCAGTCAAGAATTTAACATTAAGAAATCGTCGTTGCACAATATTCTGAAGCAAGATTTACATCTTACAGCATACAAACTTCAGTTTGTTCAAAAACTGAACGTCACCGACTATCCTCTCCGGCTGAATTTTGCAAATGAATTCCTTCAACGTTTCCCAACGTTCGAAAACATTCTGTTCAGTGACGAAGCGAACTTTCACCTAAATGGTCACGTAAACAGACACAACTACCTCTACTTGGCCAACGAAAATCAAGACACAGACATGAACAACCATTGCATAGTCCAAAAGTTATTGCGTGGGCTGCCATGTCTGGTGAAGGCATCATTGGGCCTTATTTTTTTGAAGACCGGCGAGGGCGAGCACTTACGGTAAACAGTGAACGGTATTGCGACATGTTGAGAGACTTCTTGGTTCCACAACTGCATGAGTTTGAAGGTTTTAATGTGGAAACATGGTTTCAACAAGATGGAGCCACTTGCCACACCTCAAACCAATCACTTGAAGTTGTCAATCAACTTTTCCCAGATAAAGTGATCTCTCGTCGAGGCACCATCAACTGGCCCCCGAGAAGCCCCGACCTTACTCCCCTTGACTATTTCTTATAGATATATCTTAGAGAGAAGGTATACCATGAAAAACCACGAACTCTACTGCAATTGAAGCACAATATCCGCACTGAAATGGCTGCCGTTTCCAGAGAGATGTGTAGACGAGTGTCGGCTAATTTCCGTGTTCGGTTAGAGGAGTGTCAGCAGCAAGAGGGTCGACATTTGGACAACATAATCTTTCGCACTCAATCCTCCAACATTTTGTCTAAATAATGAAGATAGAAACATATTTTTCTGACTTGTAGTTTTTGTTTTATTGAAGTTACAAATATCCCCTACCTTTTGTGAACACCCTGTAGAAAGAAACCTCCGTAGACAGGGAATAGTCGTTATGTCTGATAGTCAAGCAGCTATCAACGCGTTGAACTTCCTCGTTGAATGGTCTGAGAATACTTTAAAAAACTGAATGAACTAGGCAAGAACAACGCAGTCATCCTCCTATGGGTTCCGGGACACATCCGGGTGAAGAGTAAGGAAAACGCAGACGATCTTGCGAAAAAAGAAGCCGAAACACTATTTATGGGACCTGAACCTTTCTGCTGCATGAGCGCCAGCAGAAAACTAGAGAAATTTAAAAAAGAAATAGGTACAACGAAAGATCCCACAACTCGATAGGTCTACAAGGACTGAGACAAGCAAAGATACTTCTGGAGAACTACAACAACAAAAAAATGCAATGCCTACATCAACCTAAGTAAAATAAATTCACAATCCTAATGGAAATTTTAACAAGTGCATTCCCGGTTGAAAGAACACCTTAATAATTAGAAGAAGAAGAAGCGTATGTTCTGCGAGGAGAAGGACGAAACTTCCATCAACATTCTAGTAGAATGTACTAATTTGCAAATATTTGCTATAGCCGTTGATATATCCTGAAGGGTGTAGCACCAAAAGAGAACACAATAGATTTTTTTAGGTAGCAGTGTGCAAACATCCCCAACATAATACAATACAATGACTCCTATCCCGTCAGTAATGCCGCATCATCAGAATTAAATTGTTTTATGTTTAGGTTTCTTGTTACTGGAACGAACATCGATCCCTCCACCGCGACCATATAGTCTATTGTGCTTATTTCATTAAAATTCATCCAGCATGCTCATGCTTTTGCTGGTTGAGGTTTTGTTCAGATCTTCAGGTAGAAGATGAGTGTCACTGAGCATCTCAGATCTGATTCTTTACTCTGCATCCACAGTGAACATGATCCATCGTTCGCCTTCGTAGATGTTCGTATAAACTACAGTATCCTATGTATATATCGGGAAGAGTACGTAGATCTTATCTGCTTTGCTCTAGGGGTATTAATACTCTTGTTCTCCAAGTATGTATACTCAATTGCAGTGGGCTTAACTTGGTTAGGTTTGCTAGTACTCAAGTATTCTACTCAGTCCATTGTAATATAGCAAATTCAGCTGTGTTTGCTGATATACCAACTACTGATTGTGGTCCGAAACATTTTGAAGCTGAAATGACCCTTTCCAGAGAGTCTGACCCTGCCCAGAGTCACTCTGAAAGTTCCAATCGCTTTGATAGCTGCTTGACTGTCGGAGATCTGATAGCTCATTGACCTTGTTCTAGTTCTCGTGCATACAACTCGATGGCACGTATTTCTTCTTGAAAAATAGTTCCATAAGTACTGAGACTAATAGATAGTTCAGTCGGGCTGCAACAGTATATTTTGGTTACAGTTCCTTGGCGAGTTTTAGAGGCGTCTGGAAACCAACAGATGTCCACCCTCAGTAGGTCGGTTTTCTTCAGAATTTATTCATCTCTTTCTGGGAAAATGAAGGGGAGGTTGATGTTTTTTGTTGTTGGTATGATATCTGAGATCATTTCTACAATCATGTGACTTTCCAGGTCTTTCAGCAGCCTATTCCGCTCCATAATACCTGCTTGTATCTTGACAGCATTTACTGGCATAAGCATGTATGTTGCCCATTTGTGCTCTCTCTCCAAAAATACATAAAGAGGAGGAAGGTCAAGTAGTATTTCAATAGCAGCCGTTGATGTGAAGCAGATGGCTCGTGCAATCTTGAGGCATGGTTATCTTTGTAAGCTATTGAGATTAGCTCTGGCCGTTCGCTGTAATGCTTTTGACCACCGGACCATGGCACCGTATGTTTACATGAGTCTGACAACCATGACGTACAGCCAGTATTTTATGTTGTTTCCTACCATATACATCTGCATGTCCATAGGGACATCCTTGCCCTGTGGATTGTATTTTCCAAATGAGAGTTCCATATCAGTTTTCTATTCCTGAGGAAGGGCACTATAACTGTTTGGTGAGGGTTGAAAGACATTTGTGCCCCCTCTCACCATCCCAGTACCGTGTCTAATATCTCTCGCAGATTGACAGAGATCACCTCTTCATATTTTGGTTTTGATCGCAATTACTACATCATTCGCATAGGCTTGTATATTGAAATCACTTTCTGAGGAGAGACCTAGCAGCCCGTCCACATATTGAATGCTACTTCAATATCTAGGAATTAGTTTCGACATGCCGAAAAAGTGCTTTATAATTGGTTCAAATGCTTCTTTTCGTTTGATCAAAATAACATTTTGAACATTGCTTTAACTAATAGACTATGGATTTTGTTTATTATTTCATTAATGATGAGGTTGAAAAATGTTTTTAAGCAGCCATTCATTTCCCGTGTATTACGAACAATTTTTAAATTTTTTGGACGGTCCTCTGGATGGAACAATTTAACAGCGCGATCTGTGAGACTGTTTAAACACCTGTTTTATAACTTGTTGCAACTGAATTAAAGTGAAGATATTGTTGAAACCAAACTTCTTCAGTAAGCCACGATGTTTTTAGTTTTCCATCTGAATCATGCCTAAGGTTCATATCTAGGAATTTATGTTTTTGTTCACTGCTATTTCACAAGTAAATGGAAGTTTACAGTGGAAATTGTAAAATTTATTAACCACGTGCTGAATTTTATCATTGGGAACACACATTAGGCAATCATCTACATACCGTTTGAAGAATACTGGTTGAAAATCTAATGAATTTACTATTGCTAATCTAGTTATGGAATGCCTAGAGGAATCTATAATAAATTCATTAGATTTTCAACCCGTATTCTTTAAACGGTATGTAGATGATTGTACACTGTGTGTTCCCAATGATAAAATTCAGTACGTGATTAATAAAGTTTCACTGTAAACCTCAATTTATTTGTGAAATAGAAGTGAACAAAAACTGTGACGCATATTTCTATATAGATTTTTGTGGTTTAATTTGAACGACCTATCCACTGTGTAGCTAACGAAGTTATATAGTAGTAGTAGTGGTAGAATATAATTTAAAGACAATTTTAACCTTAAGATTCGAAAAGAATATTATTTAGGGAGTTGAAAATGTCAACACGATGTAAATTGAAGTTTTCTTTATTCTTTGTGGCGATACCTGAAAAAATTAAATTCACAATTCTGGGCCTCCAGAAAGAACTAGCATTGTAGAGGAAAGAGTTAGAAATGGTATTGTAGCCATACATTGGAATAGGTTAAGGGGACAATACGGGCAGTTTTGAACAGATCATGACAAAATAATGTGCGAAATATTCAACTAGGCTATTGCTAAATTATTTCATAACATTTTTAATCAATTGCGATGAAGTATATATAAATTTTCGAGAAATAGGTCACACTAACACATATTCTTATTATTTTCATCTTTACGTACATTTCGGTCTCACGACCATCATCAGAAGACGTATGTCTAAGACGGGATATCTTAAAACTAATTGTATCAGCACAAAGCTAAACTAAAGAAACCAATTATTATAAAAGATCCATGCTGGAGATGATTCACATAAATCGTGACTCCAAGTCTGTGAATCATAGGCCAGACGTTCAATCATCAAGTCAGATTTATACTAATTTGATTAATTAATATTCTTGCAAATTCCTACTTGCGTCCTCATAATGTTAAAAGTATATTTTAGGTAGAATGCTCAAATAGCAATATTTCTAATAAGACCTTTTTTAGTATCTCATAAATCTTTAACATTTGGTTCAAAAGTGGATAGTGAGCGTTAAATTTTTTGGTTCCAGTCATATTCAAACTTTGCTTGGAATGACTTCGTATTTTATAAGAAAATTGCAAAGCAAAGGATTATTGATACATATCCATATACCGGGATATCGAAAATTATCTTGGTCAAGGGTGGTTGTGGAATCTAAAACGTGTGTCTTACTTTACGTTTGAAATAATTATGTCACTGTCACACTGACATCATCAATAACCAACAAATTTCATACCTATTTATTTCAGTTGTAAAACAATAATGAACTACAAATTATGAAATAACGGTTTTAGTAACAAGAAAAACTAAATTACAGTAATTGTTGGGAATGTCCCCCATTTTGTTCGATGCACATTAACTAGCGCATCCGTTCGAAAATAGGCTTCAATCATGAACATTTTGTGCTGTGTGGTAAGAGGCATGATTCAAAAACTGGATTAAAAAATTTCAGCAATTTGACACAACAAAACATATTCAAAAATTTGAAGTAAGACACACGTTTACATTCCACAACCATCCAAGATAATTTTTAATTTGTAGTTCATTAATTGTTCTACAACTGAAATAAATAGGTATGAAATTTGTAGGTTATTGATGATGTCAGTGTGACAGTGACATAATTATTTCAAACGTAAAGTAAGACACACGTTTTAGATTCCACAACCACCCTTGACCAAGATAATTTTTCATATCCCGGTACTTGAAACATTAATGTGTTTTACAACTTTGATTACTCGTGTTTCTGTTCGTTTTGGCGATGTGGGCATTTCAAATTAAAATTGGTGTGATAAGGACGCTTTGTGCTGATACAATTATTAGTTTTAAGCAATCCCGTTTTAGACATTGATACGTCCTCTGATGATGGTCGTGAGACCGAAACGTACGTAAAGACGAAAATGATAAGCATATATGTTAGTGTATTACCCGAGAATTAATATAAAATTCATATCTGGGTCAAGAATCATTATTAATTGTAATGAAGCTACGGTATGATGTGAAATTAACTTTTAATTTTTTTAATTACAGACCTGGAATTCGCTTTTAGAAAATACGAACTTGATGATTTATAATATGCCCAAAACATTGTCAGATAATCAAGCGTGGCATAGAGTTGTAAACATAATAAATACACTATTAGAATCGATAAGAAAAAAATGCAGTAGATGAAGCTGAGAGACGTCTTTTGAAGAAATTTTGGTGTATGTGAAGAAGGAGTACCAATGAGAAAGTGTAATCGCTTTTCTTATATCTTCCCAAACAACTGCAGAAAGTGGTGATGAAGAAACTGACTTTTCCATCTTTACCAAACTATCTTCAAAATTAGGGGAAATTGAGAATTTTTGAAACCGGATCTTAGTAACTCATCTGATTCCGCAACACTTTCTTCATTTAACCTACCTTCTCTTATAATAACCGAGAGTTCAATACCCCAAGATAAAAATAGGACACACTGTATAGAGTAATAATAATTTGAAGTGTACCTAAATATTTTAGTTTCAATGCAAAGCCCTTTCTATATTAAAGCCCGAACCAATCCATCCAAGTATACAGGGTGTCCCAGGTTCCAGTAGCAGAACTTCAACAGTTTGATTTTGAGAATAAGAGTTCTTATTAACATATATATACAGACGCCTAATTTTTGAGATGCATGGTGTTGAATTAAAAAAAAAATTTCCTAATTTTGCTTGTATCTTCAAAGAAAATCAAGATGTTTCAATGAAACTTGGTACCGTGGATGTGTAGATATGTTACCACATTTGCACATAATTTGAGACCGGTATTACTCCCAGTGGCGTAGTTATAGGTATTTAATAACAATAAATTGACCCGAAAAGTGTTATCACTCTGTAAAGGTTACTTTTTAGTAACAAATTTCCATGCAGAATTTAAATCGAAACAACTAAGGTGTTCTTATATTTCTTTGTAACTGGCACCGTTTCACCATTTGATTTTTGTTTAATTATCACCACCATGAAAATCGGATGAAAATTAGAAGAAGGTTTTCGTTGAAGTTAGAAGATTTATTGTACAACGTTGTGAACTATGTATACGAGAACAATTTCTATAAAATTAATACAAAAAATTTAGAAAATGGTGTCTCGTTAACTCTTGTTGGTGGACTTACTATAAATTGAAGTACATTGTAGTTATCTGGTTTAAACATTTTTGGAAATAAAAATTTGTTATTAGGCATTTCTTTGTAATGTATCGCTGTAGAGATTAGAAAAGACAGCTTATTTTATTTTTGTCACTCAACGACGCTCTCCAATTTAAGGTCCCTCTTTTTCCAATATTCACCCGATTTTCATGGAGGTGGTAATTAATCACAAGAATTAAATTTGCCGTGAAACGGTGCCAGGTACGAAGAAATATCAAGAGACCTTATTTGTTAAGATTTGAATTCTGCATCGAAGTTTGTTCCTGAAAAGTAGTCTTTACAGGGTGATAACACTTTTCGGATCTATTTATTGTTATTAAATACCTATATCTACGCCACTGGGGGGGCAATACCGGTCTCAAATTATCTGCAAATGTGGTAACTTATCTACGCATCTACGGTACCAAATTTCATTCAGACATCTTAATTATCTTCGGAGATACGAATAAAATTAGGAAATTTTTTATAAAATTCTCAAAAATTAAGCGTCTGTGCATATATGTTAATGGGAACTTTTTTCTCTAAATCAAATTTTCTTTCTATTGTTAAAGTTCTGCTACTAAAACCTGGGACATCCTGTATATTAAGTGAATGTTGTAGTGTATGCTAGGTTACATTATGTATATTGATCTATCGATGTGAACTAGAATGTGCCACTGGATTATAAATACTGTCAATATTGAACTCCAATTAGAGACTTGGCAATGATCGAGGTAGTCGGAAGTTTTGAATAAATTGTCAAGAGATTTTTCAATCCGGAACGAAACGTCTATTATATTCAACTGTGGCCAATACATAATAATAAGGATGATTGTTTTTGTGTTATATTTTTTACACCGAATTACTTTAGGTTTAAGAAAAAGGATTTTAGTACATTAGTTTCATAACCTGTGAATATGTTTCCTCAAAATTAGTAGATTTGTATTTCCTATCGGCAGATTAGATGTTTCCAGTTTAATCTTGTAAACTTCATCTTATGCGCTCAGGTACGCGAAACACTCGTGAAAATGTGGTTATGTGAATAATCTATTTAAAATGATTTTTTGACGCTGTTTTGTTTGGGTTTTGAATTCAAAATTATCTAGTACGAAAAAACAGTATTTGCTTTTTTACAAATGGAAGATGAAAATCTAAGAATTCTAAACCAGTATGTGTATTTTTTCTACCGGAGTTAAATTCTTTGCGATAGATCTTTTGGTATAATTCACAATAACAGAAGCTCAATTGAACATAGAAGCTAAAAGTAATAATAAGTACCTGAAAGTTGCGAAAACTTGAAACAAGATCACGACAACAACGTGCAAAGGATGAAGTAAAACGTTTGTTACCCAAGAACCAGTAAAATAATGTGAAGATACTTACACAATTGTGAACTAATCCAGCAAAGGAAATATGACATATTCTAAAACTACTTTAGAACACAATTTATTCTACATAACAGCTCACGGATAGTTAATTCGATACATTTCTACTTAGCTTGAACAGATTCCCGTACATATGTACTTGAACAAGTGCGCCGCTATACTAACTAACGCGAGCCCACCAGAAAACGATAGGTACTCGCATATGAATTTACTATTAATTGCTGTTAATTACTTTCCACTAATACGATAGTGGCGATATTCCAAATTACATATTTTCATAACATGCATAATGCATTTGCCTTTCTAATCCGTCACATATACGACAATCTAAATGTGAAACAAAATAATAAGCGAGTTAGTTGCTTGAATCTGCCGTGCTCTGATTTACAGGGTGTTTTGCCACCCTGATTTTAAAATTTGTAATTAACTGTGATCCATAGGCTACCAAATTCTTTCCCTAACCTAAGAACCAAAAATATATTGCAAATGATTAGAAACGGATACACAAGTAGAAAGTGTCATTACATTGAAAGTTAATTCGAGTTGACAACATATTGATTGGGACTTTCTCGGAGTTTCCTTGAAGAAGCGTATTTTTTGAATCTGATGACCCAACGCAATGTGCCACAGCAATCCCCGATATTATCAGACTAGGAATGAAAACTTACATACCCCATATAGTCAGAGAGTTTAAGGCCAATTTCCTTACAGGTATTTAAAGCTTCTGCTTCAATGATAGTGCATTTGTCAAAGGTGCCCCAAATCCCCCGACGAATTTTAAAACTTTCCCAGGTGGTATGTAGGGTACCCTAAGGCAACCTGAAGTGTAGTTAGTTTTTTACAAGTCTGCTATGTTTCTGATTTTTTTATTTAAAGGTAGATATGGTCAAGACCATACTCCCTTACAAATTGCAGACATGCAGATGGTCCAGATCCTGAGATAACGCCCAAAAACCGCGAATTAAAAAATTTCCCTGATGGTAGTGGAAAATTTCGTCCCTTCGAAACAAACATATACCGTTGGTGCGGTAACCTATGCCTGGAGACCATAACAAAATATGTTGAAGTCAGAAATATGTGCAATGAAACAGTAAACGCTTCGAAAGAGGTATATAATGCCAAAATAAGATCAAAGCTAACCAAATGCCCAAATTGCTACCGTTCGTTTTGGACTTTCGCCAAAGCAATTAGTCGGAATCTCACTTCCAGTTTATTCCCTCCCCTAACCAAAGATGATGGCATGATTGGACACTGGCGCTAGTACACCACAAGAAAAAGCCTACCTTTTTGCTGGTATTTTTGATGCAAAATCCACTTTGGATCCATAAGGGAAGGACCCTCCTAATATATTATAGCCATTGATAGCCATATGCCGGAAATTGCCTTTCGTCAGCGGACAATTAGACGCATTCTGCTTGTTCTCAATATCAAAAAGTCTATGGGGCCAGGTCGTTTACCCATTCATACAAGCTTGGTGTGTTTCCTTCCAGCTGGAAAATAGCTAGAGTACAACCAATTCCAAAAAACGAAAGAAGATCCTTCTTAATAATTATAGACACATTGTGCTATTATCTGTGATCTCTAAAGTTGTGGAGAAAGCAATCAACATCGAGCTCCAAAATCGTGAATGACCGGTAATATGGTTTCGTCAGCAGAAATCAACAGGAGACGTGCTTGCCTACATCACACATATATGGCAGAAATCTACTGGGGATTCCACCCTAGCTGCATCATTTTATATCTCCAAAGAATCAAACAGAGTTTGTTTCTTGGGGAACTTTCGTCATAGCCTTCTCAACTTTGTCGCTAACTATCGACTTTTGTCTCAGATAGCTTGTGGTGCTTGACGGAGTAGCTTCTGATACAATGGCTATCAACGCTGGTGTCCCACAGGGATATGGCTTGGCATCAACTTTGTTTCACCTCCATATAAACGACCTGCTGAGAGTGACCACCTGTTCCGTTCACAGCTTTGCGGATGATGGTACACTTCATAGCGCGTTCTCATCTAGAGCCCCTACAATATCCAATGAAGCCGGGAGAGCGATACAGAGACAGGTTGACACAATTAATGGAGATGCAACCAAAACTGAAGCTGGTGTCTTTTCCAGGAAGGCTTATCCCACAATCCCTAATATGACGATGTCAGGTACAACTGTTCCTATGAAGTCTTCCATAACCATACCCTGGATTACCATAAACAGCACTTTACATCCCAGCAGCTGCTCATATTCTACAAGGGCCAGATTCGACCAGTCCTGGAGTACTGTTCACATATTTAGAGTTCTGCTCCCAAGCATACTCTGAACCTCTTGGCTTCTATTCAGAAGAGAGCAATTCGTTTGATTGATGATGTCACACAAATGAGTTCATTAACCTTTCTAGAACATTGTAGAAAGCTGGGAAATCTCTCCATTTTCTATAGGTATTCCCATGGTCGGTGTTCTTCAGAAATCTCGTTTGTTATTCCACCGCCAGAGATAGGCGGACTAGACGAGCTCAAGCTAGTCCCTTCATTGTCAAGCTCGAAACCTGCGGATCTTCTTCCTACCAGACTTCATTCTTTTATCGGATAGTGAAGTTGTGGAGTGAGGTCTTTCCTTATGCCTATAACCTTCAAACTTCAAAGAAAATTCGCATACCTATCTCTTCTCCCAACATACCATCGCTGGCCCACATGATGTCCTTCTCGTGTTGTCAAAGTATAAAAAAATATATATGTATATCTCAAGGGTCGATACTAGAATCTTTATTGTATTATTATCTATAAGTACGAATGAAAAAACTACTGTTACTGCTATTGTTATCTCCTTTTAACAGCACTTCGGACCAATTAGTTTGTTAACTGTTTGATTGGCGTAAAACGGATCTGGTATATTTTGACTTTTTTGACAGCTCAGTTAATGACGATAATATTTTCATGATAGACAGCACCATAGATCGGTAACCATTATCACAGTTCAGACTGTCTATGATAGACCACATAAACCCATAATAAGACAGCAGGTAACGTTTACATGAAAGACAGCTAATGCATTGAAAGTCACACAATTTCCATGACACACCACCCCAAACATAGTCCCTGTCGATTTACATAATTTTTCACATGACGTAGAATATATTTTTTGACGACTTTTTACGCCTTTAGCCATTTGTACTCAATTGAAATATGCGATTAGGTTGGAGAATTGGAGAACCACATCGCGACGGCGGAGCCACCGTAAACATGTTTCCTGAAAAAACTAAAACTAAAATTAACCTTAATAAAAACAAGTTCCTTAGCTAAATTTACATTTTTGAATACTGCTTGACTTTGCACTACACACTGTGAATTGTCTTCTAAATCTAAAACTATGTCTTTAATGGCTTCAAAATGGTCTGCGTAGGATATCGCGGCCTCAATTCATGTTCCCCATCGAGTAATTACGGGCTCTGGAGGTAAACTAACTCCTGGCAATTTCTCTCTATAGATCTGCACTCTTAGAGGTGCTTTCAAAAACACTTTCTTTACATTTGAAATTAATTTGTTCACCAAGGGATATGCTGTTCTAATAGTTTTTGCAACTCTGTTTATCCCGTGTAAAAGGCAAGTGACATGTACCATATTGGGATAAAATATACGAAATAGACAATATTAGGGGTGGACCTTCAAGTGAACCTTCTTGTCTTGTTTCTGTTCGGTGAATTAGGCAAGCTGATTACTTGGAAATTCCTAAACATCCAATAAATGCCGGCAATAAATCATATAATAATAAAAAGGGTCCATAAACCATATAATAATAAAACCTACCCACCTTTTAAATTATTTCAATTATCTGCAAGGGTCGCATTTAATCTTTTGATAAAATTAAAAACAAAAATATGCACAAAAATTTTATTTTTGCCGAAATATGCAATTTTTCTAGGAAATTAGTAAAAATATGCAAAATATGCAAATATAAGCACTTTGCATATATTCCGCCCTTTGCTAATAACATATATGCACAGACGCTTAGTTTTTGAGATACAGGGTTGAAATTGAAAAAAAAGTTCCGTTTTTTGCGAATATCTCCGGAACCGTTAATCGTACAGAAAACAGCTATCACAAGCATTTTCTACTCATAGTAAGCTATGTTCTGTGTGATAAAAATTTTTTTTTAGTCATAATTGGTGAAGATTTTGAAGGGGTAGTTGGTGTTTTTCAAATTTTCTATCGACTGTTGAAGTTCTGCTACTAAAACCTGGGACACCCTGTATATAATGTAACATGTGGGCATTAATCAAAGCAGCTAATACGGGAAGACTAGTTAAATTAAGCAGAAGCTAAGTTATGAGTAGAAAATACACATAAATATTCTTAACATAGAATTCTTAGAAGAGTTTGCCGAAGATATATTTCATTCCGTTGAATTTCCCTTTGTAAATAGAAAATATCAGTATGCTTATATGTATGTCTGTTATTCTATTAACATGTAAACAAGTAGCATTTTCTCCTCTTTCAATGCATACTTTTTTAGATTTATCGAAATACGTCAAAAGCAAGCTAGTATCATCAAGTAACATTCAGTTGAGTTGAGATTTGCATTTTCCTGAAATATATCATAAGCGTGTTTGCCATCCCTTCAAAATATGCAACAAAATGGATTATTATGCCTCCTAAGCTGTATATTTTTCACATTATGGAAAATTGCTTTATGAATAGATAAAAAAAGGCATTTCTTGATGCTTTCAAGTTCTATTGATAATCGTGGGGTATTTTATCTATATACAGGTTGACCCCAAAAGGAAAGAGAAGGTTGAGAAGCTTGCATGTTCTCTTGTTCGTTTCAGTTCAATTTCATCTCTTCTTCTTTCTTTGGATGCTGGTCCTTTACACCTCAGTTACTAGTGCTGTTTGCATATTTCAGTTGGATATTTAACACCCACGTGGTAACTCTAGTCCCCTGTACTGGTTTGTACAAGCTCTTCAACGGCTGCCCAAATATTGCTTATCTTTTGCGATCTAGTGGTTCGCATTCTGATAATATGTGTTTGTCTCTTTTAGTTACTTTGGCGCACATTTTGTGGGTGTCCTGTCATTGGGCTGTAAGTAGTAATAATACCCATTATTTTTTAGACCTGGTTTCTGTTCCTGTTGTTTACTTCTTCAGTTCTGTTTTTCTACGGATATCTGATAAATGTTTACCCGCAGTAAATACGAGGAGTTTTATTTCAGCGCTTTCTTCGTTGTTACTGGTTCAGCAGTTTTGTCACTCTGAGTACAGGTTCTTGGCCAATATATAAGGCTAATAAGCCCATGTCTGGGTAGTTCATCTGCTTTTTTGTTACCGTCGATACCACATTGTCCTTAGATCTTCACCAAATTATTTTTTATTGTGTTCTTGCAGAGCGGCATTCAAATACTAGTCTCGATGTCACTTTTGGGTTCAAGAGTTCATTCAGTGAATTATTACATATTCTGATCCGTACTTTACACACTTCCTTCATGTTGTTTTCTCTGAGTATTGTAGGATTGGGTTACACCTTCGCTTGGATTACGGAAGTGTGTACTTCCAGTGATACTCAGTTGAGAGTTTCTTCCATCACTTTATATTCTAGTACCAGATACTCCCCTACTTTTTGAATGGTATGTATACCAGGTCCTCTCGACATGCCTATGTCACTGTTCCTATATAACTACCTCGAAGTTAGTATGGAGAGATGTACTTGGAAGTATTGTGGCTCGTTGGTTTCATTTCAAGAATGTTACCTCACACATATTCCTTGATTTTATTGTGGCCCGACTGCTCCTATTTTGTAGTCTCAGGAGTCTAGCCTCCCCAATGTTCGCAATGTCAATTAGGGGTAGGTCCAATAGTACTCCCAGGACTGCTGTTGTAGCTGTTTTCATAGCTCCCGCTATACTGAGGCAGGCAAGTTTGGGTACCTCATTTAACTTAACCACATCTAATTTCTGGGTTATCTTTACCTACCATACCATACGAAAGGTACATACGTAATGATGGGTTCCTTCCATCACAATACTGTATGTCCAATACATTTCAGAACTCAGCCCTATGTCATCCGTATGAGCTTCTGGCTAGCATTGATGTTACCACGGCCTTGTTCTTGACTATACTAGCTGTTGGTTCCTGGTAAGTTTAGAGTCAAAGGTTACTCCGAAATATTTGATTCCCTTATCAGCTGGATTTTAGTTCCTAGGAGGGTTGGAGGACATATTCCCTCTAGCTTCTTCCTCCGAGTAAAAGTTAAAAATAGATTTGTTGGGACTTATGTTTAGGTCACCTACTCCTAAACATATGCTTATCAGGTTAAGGGCATCTGCATTGTTACAATAAGTGTTGCCTTGAATTTTCTTTGGGCTGGATGACTATGACAGTAACCATTAGAAGATTGCCACTAATTAATTAATTTTCAGTAGATATTGACTGGTGTCCAAGTTTGCTTTATTTAATAGCCCCTAGTTTTCTCTCTACGGGGATATTTAAATGGAAACAGTACTCATATGAGCAACAAATTCTTGAGTTATTAAAAATAACATTCGAAATACTTGTATCATAAATCTCGCACATAATCTGCGGAAAAGTGACGGCATATACGTCGAAAGAAGTCGCGTTTGTCGCGCAGCTAGAAGCCATTATTTGAGAGATATAATATTCCACACTCAACTCCGGGCCTTTAAATAACTAATTCCAAAAAGAAATCGAATTAACTATCATACTCTTAATAAATATGTACAAATAAAGATGATGACCTTTTGCCATTCTGTATCAATATCTTGCTTTAAAGAAGATGAAATATTTTGAAGAACGGAAGAAATGAATAAGACACTATAAATAGGAAACAATCACGCTTATCCACTAAAAATACTTTGAAGTACCTACTAAAAACTTTTCACCTATCAAATAGCCGTATCAGAGTAAACTCGAATATCAGCAAAATTTCTACAAGCGACAGAACCAAAATAACTATTTCATTACTCTACGGTTATCATTTTTTAATTACGTTTAAATCATTTTGAGATATAGTATTTAAAGTAATTAATTAAAAAATCGTGACGAATTTGTTAAAGTATTAATTACTACCCTGGCAAATTGAACGATATTGAATTTTGATAAGATAGTCATCCTAAGATATACGATATAAGATCTTTTCTATGAATCTATTATTTCTATTATTAGGTTCTCGCCTATTTTCTAAAAACATCTTTGAAACGATTAAAAATCCCACTTCATTGACATTTGCTTTCCAATTCAACTTCAAAAACAATGTCAAGAACTGTGATAGAAAAATATTATGATTTGAATTGAATTTGAACGAAAACGCACCGTTTGAAATATACTCAATAGGCATAAACCAAAATCTGAAAGTAATTTATGTGATTTTTAGTAAGTGCAGAATTAGAAAATGGGTAGTTACAAATGTTGTTTTTACCACTATGCAAAAACATAAAAAATTAGTCATAGCCAAACTTTTATTAATGTGCCAAGAAAAGTTAAACGCCGGAGAAAATGGTTCTACTTAAGTCGACGCAAAAGACATGAATCTTATTTGACAATTGTTTGTTGCGAAGATCATTTCAATCTAAGTTAGAGGAATAATAGACATTTATTTGCCTTATCTATTGTTAACTGTCGGAAATGGGTTGATTCTCAACAATCATCTTCCTCATCTTACATATTTAGATATTATTATTATTATTTCCTTAACTGCTCATTCATACTTTCTTATATTTGTTTTCTTACTTACACTTTCTCTACATCCATCTTTTGCGTGTTGTCTGTATGTATTTCCATTCGCCTCTATCATTTGCTCTATTTAATTCTTTTCTTATGTCTATCATACGTTCATTCGCTTACTTCTCTATTTTACTATTCAATTCATACATTCTATTATTTACATTCCTACTCCATTCCTTTAGTCGCTTCTCTATCTTACTGTTTGATTCTTCTATTTTATCATTTGCTTTATCTAATTTTCATATTTAAATTGTCATTCATAATTTCACTCATTTCTTCCATTCTATTATTTACACTCTCACTCAGATTACGTTCTTCACGATCTGTAGTCCTGATCCGCGGAGACGCCCATGAACACCTTCTTTATCTCAGAACGGTTACAGTCTACGCCAGTGATATCCAAAGTGGTCTATATCGACCCCCAGGGGTCGACAACCATGTGAAAGTGGTCCATTTCAGCGAAAAAAAATTGGGGGTCTATGAGATGTAAATGGGGGTCCACGATAGTAGATCTCATTCAAGCAATGAATGTAATAATCCACATACACTGATAGATTTGTTCCTTAGTTTTAAGAGAAAACGTAACAAAGAGATCGACAATACACTACGGTCTTGTATTCAAACTTATTTTCGTAATCATAATTTTAGTAGTGAAGTAGGAATTTTAAATACACTATTTTATTCCATTCAATTATACATTTATTCAATTTAATTTAATTACGTAGTATATTTCATAAAATTTATATTAGTTAGGTGTTAAGCTATTCATTTCGTGGTCACTTTGAACTTGTAAAAACTTGCACATAATGATTCAAATATCATCAAGCTACCGGGTTACCCGCAATTTTTGTCCATTCTTGCCTCAGAGTTTCGCAAAGACAGAGCATGAAGACTGGTACTTGCACTGACTTGTTCAATTCGACAACGAATAAATACCAATGTGAGAGACAAACACGTTAATTCATTTACGAAGTTTTGAAAAGGAAACTACCTATCAAGAGGATATTTTCAAAAATATAAACTGGTATGAACCAGTTTCGATTCAAGCCTCAAGCCTTGCCCCGAAGATGCTACCTGTAATGGTTGGCGAAACGTCGGCATCAAGTCGAGCTATTGTGACGCGGAATCCATCCGGAAGACAAGATTTTTCAAGATTAGCTGTCTGCGGAAGTCTACTATCCAAGATATAAACTGGTATTATGGAATATCGCGAGGAAGGTTTTATCCAGTGGAAAGGGGTTTCAGCGCGGTTGCCAATCTCCTAACAAAATTTATGCCAAATGTTGAAAATTTACTATTAAAGCGTCAGCTTCATCCCTCCCACTAGAAGTATTTATTTTTTGCTTAGCCATTTTATGTGAAAGATACTAAATTTTAATTTGATTCGTTTTAATTAGAATTGAATTAATAAATGTATGAAACTGAGATGTTTTTTTTTATTTTTTCACACTACGCTTCACTACAGTTAGAAATTTAAATCTTAAGTGAGTAACACATTTGATGAAATGAATGAATTCAATATTAGGTCTACCCAAAACCGGAAACATGGCAAGAGGTCTACGAAACAAAAAAGTTTAAGGACCTCTGGTCTACGCGGTTGGCAATTTACCTGAGAGCCCTGCTCATACCAACAATTGGGCCACGTTCAAGATCGCTTAATGAATGATGACTTTCAATTTACTATAGATTTACATAAGCAAGACTGCAAAAACTATTTATTTTTAGCATAAACTGATTCAAAACATACACTTTTTCACATGAAATTCACAAAAATACAGAGGTAACCTCAAAATTTTGTGTGGAAAATTATGTACCTATACCTTAGGTGAAATTTTTGAATACGATGCTCAACTTATAGTCTAGGAGCTAGACCGATTCTGTGTGACTGAACATTAACCCGATGGCACTATGGTTTATCGTTAGAGGACGTTTCAATGACCAATTCATCTCACAGACCGAATTTTCCCCGGCTGCTAGATCCCGAGATACGGCATCCGCATTTTTTTTTTTTTGACTGGAGGTTAACCCCTTCCAAGTTGCGGTTACTTGAAAAGCATGCCATTCTTATACACTTCCACCATGTGCCATCATTTTTTATCGTGTCCGTTTATCAGGCGGACCAGTTAAAATTTAACCAAAAATGGACTGCAAGTTAACCCCCCTTCCCCCCAAACCTGGTGGAAAATGTTCATTGGTGTTGGCAATTGTTAACATACCCTATGCCATCAAAAGTTGTCGGCCCATTTCCGAGTAATTGGCCATTATTTAGACCAAAAATGTTTCTTTTTTTCATTTTGTAGATAAAAGTTGCGGGTTACAAGGTAACATGATGGCACCATGTTGAATAACTTTATTGGAGATCAAATAAAGATTTAAAACAATTGCCATCAATCCTTGCTTATTTGAACCCCTCAAAACTCCCTAAAATCATCCACGAAAATGAAAATAAATTAAAAAGAGCCGTTTCGATTTTAAACCCAGCCAGAGTCGCAATAATTCACTAATTTATCATAACATTGGCCATAATATCCATATTTTTCATATTTATGGTTTATGTTACCCCCTACGGCAATTTATCATACCCTCCTCACGCTGAATTAACGCCAAACATACAACTATAATTGAGCATGTTTTTTGTTACAAAATTATTACGATACATTAATGTACCCCTACCTCCATGAATCATTAATTCACCCCCTCTCAAGTACATCATCATCCCCCTTTTAAACAACCCCTATGCAGAACAATATTAAAAAATCGGTATTCTTAAGCTTTTTCATTACAACATTATATAACTGTTTCATTCCTCATTAGAGCACTAAGCATATCACTAAAAGTAGATTATTTTCTCCAAAAAAAATAGAAAAAATATATATATATGGGTGATTCTTTCTGAAATCGGCCACCCTATCTGGCCCATTTTTTTTCTACGTTTCAATAAATAAAAATGTACATCCGTGAAGCTTGAACGGTCTACTTTCGGATACTACTTGGCCGTTTTGAATACAGCGTGTTCCAGCGATGGAAGGCATGAAACAAGGGATGAACATCAGTTAAAAAATTCATAAAAAATTCAATATAAATTGCAGACTAACGAATTGAAATTTGTCGACTCTCCAGTTGTATTTTTAAAGAAAATACAACAATTTTCATTCGAATTTTTTTTTGATATTGCTTACTTTTAATGTTATTTTTAATTGAAACAAAATCAATTTCTTCACCTTCAGATATCGATTCTCAGCTTATATTGCAAGATTATAAAAAATCATAACAACAAAAAGTTCTTATTTTTTCATGTAGAAAACGATTATATAGTTCAAAATGTCGAATCTGAAAAAAAAATAAAAATAGCATTTTCATTTTGCCTATCAATATGATTAGAATATGCATCTAAATTCATAAAAAAATTGAAGCTCTCGTCTTAAGTCGTGGTGATGATAAATTAAGATATATGGGACGTGGAGGGGAAACTGAAGCTGTGATTCTGCTTTTTATTCATAGAATAAAGAAGTAAAAATAACTACAATACGTAGAAAGTACATAATGTGTATCAGTTTATTTGTTAACAAAACGAAATTTATTTTACAATCTGACAATTTTCCCACTCTCTTTCAAAGACTGTTCTATTATTTCAAAAATGGGTGGGTTTTCTACAACTGTAAAGCAAACATATTTTCATGAATCTTTACATTTGGAAGAGTATAGCAGTAATTTCATGTTTCCAATGTAATTATTTTGGAAAAAAATATTTTCAACACATTAAGAAATGATTGCTTACTCAATTTTACTTACTTCCTCATTTATTTTAATAATAACTCTTGATTTACTTTTGATTGTTTGCAAAATGACAATTTGAACTATATAATCGTTTTCTACATGAAAAAATAAGAACGTTTTGTTCTTATGATTTTTTTATAATCTTGCAATATAAGCTAAGAATCGATATCTGAAGGTGTCATGCTGGAACGCGCTGTATTCAAAAAGGCCAAGTAGTATCCGAAAATAGACCGTCCAAGCTTCACGGATGTACATTTTTATTTATTGAAACGTAGAAAAAAAATGGGCAAGATAGGGTGGCCGATTTCAGAAAGAATCACCTATATATTTTTTTTCTATTTTTTTTTGAGAAAATAATCTACTTTTAGTGATATGCTTAGTGCTGTGATGAGGAATAAAACAGTTATATAATGTTGTAATGAAAAAGCTTAAGAATACCGATTTTTTAATATTGTTATGCATAGGGGTTGTTTAAAAGGGGGATGATGATGTACTTGAGAGGAGGTGAATTAATGAATTTTGGGGGTAGGGGTACATTGATGTATCGTAATAATTTTGTAAAAAAAAACATGCTCAATTACAGTTGTATGTTTGGCGTTAATTCAGCGTGAGGAGGGTATGATAAATTGCCGTAGGGGGTAACATAAACCATAAATATGAAAAATATGGATATTATGGCCAATTTTATGATAAATTAGTGAATTATTGCGACTCTGGCTGGGTTTAAAATCGAAACGGCTTTTTTTAATTTATTTTCATTTTCGTGGATGATTTTAGGGAGTTTTGGGGGGTTCAAATAAGCAAGGAGTGATGGCAATAGTTTTAAATCTTTATTTGATCTCCAATAAAGTTATTGAACATGACGCCATCATGTTACCTTGTAACCCGCAAGTTTTATCCACAAAATGAAAAAAATAAACATTTTTGGTTTAAATAATGGCCAATTACTCGGAAATGGGCCGATAACTTTTGATGGCATAGGGTATGTTAACAATTGTCAACACCAATGAACATTTCCCACCAGGTTTGGGGGGGTTAACTTGCAGTCCATTTTTTGTTAAATTTCAACTGGCCGGCCCGATAAACGGACACGATAAAAAATGATGGCACATGGTGGAAGTGTATAAGAATGGCATGCTTTTCAAGTAACCGCATTTTGGAAGGGGTTAACCCCCAGTCAAAAAAAAAAATGCGGATGCCGTATCTCGAGATCTAGCAGCCGGGGAAAATTCGGTCTGTGAGATGAATTGGTCATTGAAATGTCCTCTAACGATAAACCATAGTGCCATCGGGTTAATGTTCAGTTAAACAAAATCGGTCTAGCTCCTAGACTATTATACCCAGTATGTTGCGGTTTTTATTAAAATCAGTATGATATACCTCTGACATGTTGGCACGATCGTGGAATAATAGTAATGGAAGAGTGTGTACATGATAGCAAGGAGACAAAACCTGCTTTGTCACGTTTAGACAAAATTTCTGCATCGATAATCATTAATCAGATTCTGTAATATATTCTGATTGAATAGATTGAATAATCAAAATATTTCATTATAAACAGTCCACTGTGTAAAAAGATAGTATTTGAATTCGTGAGGGAACCCAGTTTGCAGATTGCATTGGATATCGTAAATATCATTCCTTTTCATAAAGGTGGAAATATTGAAATACGTGTTTTCATGCTGGAATATTCATATTTGACAAACGCCACAATGAATATTTTTTACGATGTTATTAGCCTTGTAAAGTGTAACTGAAGCGATAAGCGGAACAGATTGTCAATGCACCATTAGTTGCAATCTGATGCAATTCCCATTTCTTCCTAATATATTATTAAACATTAGGTAACGTCGAATACAGGGTGTTCAAGATAACGATATCTATCATGGGAATATCGGAAATGATAATAGATACAGTTTTGGTTAAATTGGGAAAAAGTTGCGTAACTAAAGGCCCTTCGAATGGAGGTATACAATTCCCAATATCATTTTTGATTTTCAAGTAATTTCGAAAGAAGCGAATTTCTTGATTTCCTTTTCTATTTTTTCCTAGTCTTACGTTTAAAGCAACTCTTTATAAGCTTTCTTGTGTTGATAACATTCGTTTTCGATCAACTATCATCAATGTTGCATTCATTACTCATTGATGTAACAGATGTGACGATGGTCCGATTACGTTTCAGCACTCATCGAGATTTGATGATAAAATTTTCAAACACGAGCTTGTATTAGAGGAAAATCATGAAATTGGCCTCATGCTTGAGGAAAATCAAAAGTTGAACTTGAAATTTTTTTGAAAAAAAAAAATTAATGAACGATAAATTATATTGATGGTAGAGTCCCACGAACAGCTGATCTTGGAAATTCTTCGATTCCGGATGACTTCCGCATCTCGTTCAGGCTTGTCGCTAGTGATTGCATTGTTCGCATAGTCGTGGCTTTTCTTTTTTAAGCAGGTTGATGTCTTACTAATATGTGGTTTATGAACAGTCGGAATATCACAATTTTGTCCTGTCTATTCTTGTAGAATTGACAGTTTAGGGTTTGCGTCTTGTCGCCGAGGATTTTTATATCTTGAACAAAGCGCATCAACAGCTGTTATCAGCGCGATATAACACGACATTCAGTTAGAATATTTATATAATTTTGGATGAATTATTTTTTTTCAGAAACTTTGACACATTGTTCAGTACAGTCACGTTGGTTCCATTTGAATTAGTTATGTCTTCAGACGGTCATTCTAATATATGTAGCATTCAAGAAGAATGTGTCTCGTTAGTTTTGTTTTCTATTCCCCTCACAATACGTAGTATAAGGAAAGTATTATTATCGGGTCAAACAGCAGGATTTTCTCGGATACATCCAATTTGGGCATTTCTGGATCTGGTGCAATATATTTGCACAGACAGCCGGTTGGTTCTGTGTATGTATACGTATGTATGTGACCTACCGTGGAGAAGATTGAGTCATTTCTATTCATCATCATATGAGGGGAGGGGTTTAGCCCCCAAATGCACTTAGGCCATTTAGTTGGCACCATTGTGTGTCCCGTGGTCAGAAGCCTATTCTACTCTGACAGTTTTGTGGCTCGCCAAAACCCAGAATATTGCCAACGCTGGTTCCCATAAGTTCTTCTAGTAGCAGTTTTGATTCTCCAAAGTGACGGTGTCTGAGTGATGTCAATGCAGGGCATTCCAACAGGATGTGAGGGGCAGTTTCTACCGCCTCTCTTCATTTCCTACATACAGGATCATTCACGATGCCCATAGTATGAAGGTGTTTGTTAAGACGACAGTGACCACTTAGGATTCCAGCCATCTCTTTGATGTCCCTTCTGTTCCGAGAAAGGGGTTTCTTTGAGATCTTAGGCACAGTCTCTTTGATGAAGAGCTTGGGCACAGGCTCTTCGATGAAGAGCTTAGGCACAGGCTCTTTGATGAAGAGCTTTGCCTGCTTCGTGTGTGGTAATTTTCGCCACAGTTCAAATCACTCTTTGTTCAGTTGGCAAGACCCCGCACCCAATTTGATAAAGCGACCATTGGCTCCGGTCCTACAGGGGCGCCGGAAGACCCCCGGCTGACCAGGGAGTCGTCCACTTCATTTCCTTCAACTCAACTGTGTCTAGGGACCCAGATGAGTAGAACTTTATTTCTTCTGGCCAGTTCAGCTAGTGTATCATTCTTTGATGTGACTCTAGGTGACTTGAGAGCTTCCAGAACCGACCGGCTGTCTGTGAAAATATGTATGACTTATTTACATAGTTTCTTCGCAGGTTTTCTATGGCACAACTCGAAATTGCGTAGACCACCGCCTGGAAAACCTTGTAGTAAGCACCTAGAGTCACTGAGATGTTGTTGTTTTGCTTTTTTCAGGTATACTCCCACCCTAGAAGCCTGACCTACCTTGGACACTGGACACGTCTGTGAACCATACGAGCCATTCCTATTGGTCGTACGCGTTTGAAATTTGGAATTCGCTCTAAAATGGTAAAAATATGATCTGTATTGTTGTTGGGCGAAGTAGCTCCGTTTCAGGTGGTATTTTTGTCATCCATCTTCACATTTTCGAATCAAATAATGGTATCGAAACAACAGTATTTTTCTGGTTATAAATATAAATCTCACGCATATATTTAACCTTAAAGAGTGTCCGAATTTCTCATTTTAAGATTCAACTGACGCCATCGAAGTAAAGTCTGTCTATTTTGTAAAACAAGGTTATATGATAGTTTGAATGATTGCGAAAGGCAACCTAAAGCGAAATTTACATTTACGAGTAACTCGTATGCGAGTACTCGTATAGGAGTACGAGTTATATTTACATTATATATAAAGATCGTATGCGTTTAAACAGTATTAAACATGGCGCCTACTAAAAGAAAGCGTGTGGCTCTGCTAGGAAATTTACTATTATTAATGAAGGCAAAACAAAAACGCGAAGATGTTAACAGAAAGAGAAGAATTTGGGTCAAAAATTCCTTACAATTAAGACCTGTTGTGGGAATTGAAGAGAAATTATTAACACAATTACTGACTGAGCACGGAGATGGTTTTAAAAACTTTCTGAGAATGGATCATAGCAGATTTTTGATGCTACATAATATGGTAAGTATATTTATAATAAGTAAGTTATAATATATTGGTTATTAAAAATAACATTTCATTTTCAGATAGAACATTATATTAGCAAGCAAGATATGCAAATGAGAGGATGTATAAATTCTAGGCTGCAACTGGCTACAACCTTAAGGTTTTTAGCTACTGGGGACAGCTATAAATCATTGGAATATCTCACTCGTATATCTGCTTCTACAATATCCATTTTTGTACCAAAAGTGTGTAAAGCTCTGTATGTGGAATTACAACCAAGGTATATGAAGGTAAGTTACAAAAACAGAAATACTGAATTAGAATGTTTATTAAATATAGTTTTGTATGGTATTTACAAAATATTAGCCCCTTGCATTGCTACATATATAGCATTATTTGAATCCTAGCTATAACTGTCATACAGAAGGTCCATATCTGGAGAATTTGTATTTTCTATAGTATTTGATAAAGAGGTAGATGGTCTACTTGTATCTGTATACTGTAATGAGGTAGATGGTCTACTTTCTCTTTCAACAATTATCGGTGTAAAACTATTTCCAGAAACATTTACATTCTCAAGTAATTTTATTCTCTTTTTTGTTATAATTTGAAGCTCCAAAGCATGTTTTAGAGGCATACTTTTTAATTGTGAAGCGACACTTTCACCAAATTTGTCAAATTCTGATGATTCAGCTGCACATGCTTCTTTAAAAGTTTTTAAAGCAGAATCAAATTCTTTATTTATGGTGCAGTCATTAGCAATGCGCCTCTTTTTTACAAAAGTGGTGGAATGTGGAGTTTCATTGCGGTTCACAGTTGACTCTTTTTCTTTATTCTCAATAGTAGATGCGTGTGGAATCTGTAATTAATAATTTCATTTTCAGGTACCAAATACACATTCGGAATGGGTTAGTTTATCAGAAGAATTTAGATTTAAATGGAATTTTCCGAACGCTATAGACGGAAAACACATTCAGATTGAAGCGCCTCCTAACTCAGGATCATACTTTTTTAATTACAAAGGTTTTCACAGTATTGTGTTGTTGGCTATAGCAGATGCAAATGCCAAATTTATTTATGTTGATGTGGGTTGCAATGGCCGAATTTCCGATGGGGGAGTATTTAAAAATAGTACAATGTATGAGGCTTTAGAAAAAAATTCTTTAAATATTCCCGAAGGAATTTGTTTACCAAATAGAAACAAGCCCATGCCCTATATAATACTTGGTGATGATGCATTCTCCCCATCAAGGTATTTACAAGGTATAATTCGAACTCATGGTAATGATTATTTTAATTCTTTTAATATTTTATGATAAAATTAATTTTGTTTTTAGTTTTTTTGATACCTTTATCTTTTTTAATTTCCCCGAAGTGCCAATCTGAATGCAAAACAAAAAGTATTTAATTATCGTTTAAGTCGTGCACGACGTATAATTGCAAATGCATTTAAAATTCTTACTGCACGTTTTAGAATATTTAGAAAACCAATCTGCCTAAACATCGATAGCATCGACAAAGTGGTACTAGCAACTTGTGTTTTGCATAATTTTTTAAAACAGACAACTCCTGAAAACCCTAACATATTCGAAAATGAAGGACAACCCTCAAATATAAGAAATATTGAACATCAGGGTAGTAATAATTACAGTATATTAGCAAGATCAATTCGTGAAGAGTTTGCAGATTACTTTTACAATGAAGGGCAAGTTAATTTTCAATGGACACATATATAAATGTAACTGTATCCGAAATTTGTTAAAATAAACTTATTGCTACTTACTTTTGACTTTTCTTGAGAACATACTGTCTTTCTCGGTGTTATAACATCATCCAAAAATCTCATTTTAGTAAACCATGGTAGTGAAGGTTCTTCTGTACCGGTACCTAAAAGCAATAAAATAAGTATTAATTAAAAAGAAAACATGTTATAATAAACTCACCTGTTGTTTGAGATGCAACAACTTTTTTCTTTTCTTGATTGTACGTCGAACGTAAATTATTAATTTTTTTCTTTACAACTTCTACTGATATGTTCAAAATATCCGCTATTGTGGCATACGCTTTATTCCTAGCAGTAAGATCCCTATATTCCTTACATCTAACATCCCATAAACACTTCATGTTATAATACAGATCGATAAATTGGTCGAGATCATCCGCCGATAATTTACTTTCCGCCATTTTAAATGCATACAAAACTGATTCACTCGCAGCGCTAGTCGGATTCCACTCAACTCTGAAACTAACTCGTACACGACCTACGATCTCTGGTTTACACATACGAAATCGCATACGAGTGTTGTACTCGCATACGAGTTACTCGTAAAGGTAAATTCCGCTTAAGAGCAGGTGTCAGTATAAAACATAGACTAGTAAAATTGAAATACATTATGTAGACGATTTGAATAAAATTTCTTTGTAACAAGAATATAATTTAACGTTTTCCATTAGCGGTTTCTAAATCATTTCCAATATATTTTCTGTTCTTAAAATCATACATTTGCCCCGCAAAATGTCCGAAAGGTATTTTCCTAACAAAAGTTAGAGAAATCAGTGATCGATTGATCACAGTTCATCAAGCAGGTGTTGATGTGTTGTTGAGATATGATATGTTTTTGATAACGTTCAGATAATCTTTTTTCATAAATATTTATCTTTCTATAGCGAAAAGGATTATTAGAGGCCATCCATTTGAAGTTCTACTCTGTTTTATTCCATGTACTTTCTGAACCCATGTTGATTAGCTGCGAGAGATGAAGATATTTCAGGGAATATAACTTTCTACCTTTTTATTTATTCTCAATTATGTCTCTAATTACCGTATTTTTTGATGAGGACTGTGGATAATGGAATGCTGCAAGCAATTATCTTTCATCTGTAACTAATTAATGAACATCGTGTTACCTTTCTAATATATTACTATGCTCAGTTCATTACTACAATTTCTCCGATATGCTTCAAATATCTGATTAATTAATTGTAGTCTGAAATTTAGCATTCTTCTTTCGATACCTTTTGTAAGATTCGAAATTATTGCAAGTGGAGAAATGTAATGAATAATAAAGACATTTTCTTCTTAGCAACTAGGTATAATTAGATGAATCTTCCGATATTTTATTGTAAACATACTGTCTTTTACGCTATACTAAAATTTCGCTCATTATAATAATGTTAAACGTGCAGTATTATTTTATAAAATGTGGAATGAGAACATTCAATAAACGTAAAATTACTGTTGATGTTTTCACAATAGTTAATATAAACTTGAATTAGGTTAACAGATTGGTTCATTCATTAAAATAATTGCTGTGCTATTATTACATTTCTGTTGATATAAATTGAAGAGCTTTATGCAATAATATTACTGAAAATGCTGAATGGACCTTTGAACATACACCTGTTTCCTATGATTAGAATTGTTAGCCGATTTCCAAATAAACGCTTATACGTCTATAACCATTAAATATCACCATACATAGAGAAGTGCAAATTTAAAGGGCTTCCCAAATGAGAAATAGTATACAGGATATTAAAAAAAGAAGCTTTTCTGACTGATCGAAAATTATTCTTAGACCAACATGCATACCGCTTCTAAGATTTAATTGTGGGATATAATTACCAGGAGTTCAGCTTATGAAAATTTTGTTTTGTTAATAAAAAAATCTATAATAATTGATATCTCAAAAACCGTGTAACGTGGCATATATGATATTGAGTAAGAATAAACAGATACACATAGTGAATTCAAATATAACATTAGATACAAAGTATTCCATTTCAAAGTTCAAAGTATTTGCTTCTTCCTAATAGAAGCGGTGACACTGCGTGTCCGAAAATATTTTGAAAGGAGACATCATTCGAACATATGTAGGTAACCAAAATTTCAAAACTATTGACCAACTAAAATAGACACAGTTATTTACTTGAAAGTGCGAGTTGTTAACTAGTCATGTAGTCATATTCTAAGCGAAGAGTATGAATATACATAATCCAGAGACTATAAAAGAAAGTGATGATTTTAGTAAAACTACGAAGATCTCTGCAACAATCAGTCACGGAGAATTGGAAAGAGAGGCTTCAGAGTCAGAGCAATAGTCAAACATCTGTAGACCATGACAATATTTTTCTTTTGAATCATGTCACAGATGATGAAGGTGATGGTATATTTCGATTCATACCAACAAGTGAAAGACTTTTACAAAATGCTAAAAAGTGATAACTTGCGTCCTACAAAATAAGATCAGAAGAATTTGAATTTATTTTAATAGTTTGGGAACTACCGTTCAAATATATACACATACAGACACTTTTTTTGACATTAATACCTGGTCGGGGCTGCTGTCTGGTCGGGGCTCAACCTAAAAAAGGTAATGTATTATCAGACATTGTTACATTTATGAGTGACAGTTTCGAGGTTAGATTCCATAGAATTATCTCAAGCTTGGTTAGTTGTTAGCACGGTCGTACATACAGGTCTGGTAACTCTATGGTTGACATGAGTCTCTTACGCGCCGCCAAACTCGTAGTCCCTCGCTCAGCCACTAGCTAGCGCTTGGATCACGAAGTGGTAAAACGATTTCTTCCCGGAATCCCAAGCAGTGTTACTAAGTATTCTGATTTGAGAGAGGAATAGAACTGTTACTCTTGTCAAAATGTATTACTCACCTTAAAAATAACTTCCCCTTTTTCGCACTAATAAAAGACCTCGTTAAAACACATTCTTTCCGGAGTATGTACTTATTATCTAAAGTTTTTTTGGTAGTAATTTAAAAAGGAAATGTATGAAAATAATCGATCGCATATAAACATTTTTTTAATTAAATTAGGATTACAATCAAAATACATGTATACTAGTTTAGTATGTTGTCTTTCATTATGTTTACAATATATACATTATACACTAAAATCTCCGGTAGGTACTGTACACTCGACGGGTCCGGAAACCTCGGCTATGTTGACACTGGCAATTTTTCTTGTAACGCAATATTTACTATTCTGATTTGAGAGAGGAATATAACTGTTACTCTTGTCAAACTCACCTCAAAAATAACTTCATAAAAGACCTCGTTAAAACGGTTTCTATCCGGAATCGCGAGCTTCCACTTCTTTCGGCGCAATGCACGATTTCGTGATTTGTTTCTAAAAACGCAGGTATTCCTTGTTTACTACTACGACCGTGGTGTTTACATGTCAACTGACAGTTGTCACAGAATACTCTTCATAGAGATCAAGATGATACTCTTACGTAACGCCTTTTATGATACTCTTACGTGACATCTTTGGTACTACGCGACAGTCGACGCTTAGCGGACTCACTTCTCACATAGGAAACAACCTCGAGTTTCCAGACCTGTATGTACGACCGTGGTTGTTAGTAATAGAAATGAAATGTGAATCATACAATAGCTAATTCATAAAATAATCACAGATATTTAGAGTTGTATAATCTAGAAATAATGTCTTATGTATTTAATTAACTATATTCAATCCATATCAAATTGAAAATGAGCCATACATTACTCGTTCATACACAACCCATTCAATGTTTTCTGCAGTTTTCATAGGATTTTAAGAACACAAGTCGGCTGCAGACTCTTTTCATTAATCGAAATCATCTATTCTTTTCTAAATTATATGGAAACACTAATTGGCAGAACAATTTTTGATAAAGATAATAATATATTGTCGAAACGTCAAAACAGAGATATTGAAGAACCAGAATACCAAGAAAACGTAAAATACTATAATTACAATTGAAAAACTGAAGATGAATGTTAAAAATACCACTTGAACCAAAGCTACAGCGTCCAAAAACAATACAGTTCCTATTTTCCCTTAAAATGGGGATGAGGATTAAAAACCAACCATTGATTAATTAGAGTAGTTGTTGGGAGAATGGAGTGCAGAAATGTACTTGTTGATATAACGGATCATCAGAAAACAGGGATGAGGGGTTAAAAACCACCCTTTGATTATGGTTCTAGTTTAGCTGCTGGGAGAACCGGGGAGGTTTCAACTTCAATTTGTAGATGTACTTGTTGATGTAACGAATCATTTAAAAGTCACCACATTCACCTAATTTGGGGATGAGGGGTTAAAAGCCATCCTATGGTTATTTATTAGTTTAGCTGCTGGAAGAACGGAGACAGGTCCGAACTTGGAAGATTGCAGAAATTTACTTGTTGATATAACGAATAATTTAAAAATTTTCACATTCACTTGAAATGGGAATGATGGGTTAAAAACCAGCCTTTGATTATGTATTAGTTTAGCTGCTGGGAGAACAAAGAGAGGTTTCAACTTGGAAATTTGGAGATGTACTTGTTGATATAACGAATCATTTCGGAATCACCAGATTCACTTGAATTGGGGATGAGGGGTTTAAAACCACCCTTTGATTATTCATAAGTTCACCTTCTGGGAGAACAGAAAGTGTTTCAACTTGGAAGTTCGCAGAAATATACTTGTTGATATAACGGATCATTCAAGTTAACACATTCACTTAAAATGGTGATGAGGGGTTGAAAACCACCCTTTGATTATTTACTAGCACAAATAATGTTTTGGAATGTAGAAAAACGTGTTTTAAAGGACGAATATACCTTGCGAGTTACCATTAGTAAATTTTTGTTATCTTATAAAAGATGTCATACAATATTTTCCTAAAAGGTTATGCAAATGTTGCTCAACACTTTTCAGAAACGATTGGTCCATTTCCACCGTCAAATACTTGAATTTTAACAGTTGCCGATCGTTATACGATTTGGGCAAAAGCATATGCATTTAAAAATAGTTCAGTTGATCAGATAGAATCATCATATTTCGATTTGGAGCACCTGTACTGTAACAGTAACACTGACTGCGGAAGACAGTTCGAGTCTAATGTATTCAAAGAATTTTTAAGCTATTGCATATAGCTTTTATCGCGGGTTTTGAGCGCGGCGACCGAATCAAGAAATTCCTTAACAAAAAATAACCTAAGACCTAAACACCTAACATGTGTCAAATTAATTAATTAATTTGAAGTTTCTAAAAGTGAGAAATTTCGCTATTTATACGAATGTTATAACACTCTAGGGCTTTAGACTCCGGGATTTCACGTGGCCTATCGAAATTAGAAGGTTCGAATTATTATCTAAAAACATAATTGCATGAACTCCAGACGTCCTATGTAATTAGCTACCAACGAAATCATTTTGAAATATGCCTCGAGGAGCTTGCTACGCGTCAGTTAGAGTTTATACGTTAGACGCGCGTAGCAGAGACCTGAGAGTACCTGTTTCTATTAAGCTATTGCATATATTGCATATAGCTTTTATCGCGGGCTTTGAGCGCGGCGACCGAATCAAGAAATTCCGTAACGAAAAATAACAGGAACTCGTTTATGTTGCGCTCTCTCGGGTGACTAATATTGAAAAATTGTATATCACGACAAAAAACGATAATTCTACATTCAAGTTTTATAATAATCGAAGGCAAGCTGCATCGGCTGCATCTTTGTTGCAAGACTTCAAAAGACTGCCTTTAAATAGTGTTCAGACGACAGCTCAAAGTGTGTTAGATTTCAATAGTAATAGAAATAGCATTTCAATAATGACTTTCAATACAAATACGATTTACAAGATTCAGTTACGAGACAAACCAATGTGTTACTTCTTACTGAAACTTGCATGGCGCATGATAATCCGATTGAAATACCTAATTTCAATTGTATTGTTCAATTCAAACGAGATACTGTTCCAAAAGGTGGGGTAGCTATTTACCAAAATAATAATAATGTAACTAATATTATGACTCCGAATATTGAAATAAATATTGCACACGTTAGCGATGTTAATGTTAGGCGCTCATTTGTTGGAGATATTTGAGCGTGCTTATGCAAACTTAGAAATGGCCTACACATAGTCATGGTAGCAATTTACATTTATCCGAATCCAAAATTGGACGAGGTAGAGCATTTTATTCATCGCACTTCACTGGAGTAGAGTACACTGAAGAAGGGTCGAAAATACAAATAATAATAAAATACAAATTACAAATGGTAATAAATTTCCACACATCTTGGCTGGCGATTTCAACATCAACTTCGCTGATAAAAAATCAGAGCGGTTGACAACTTCTCTTTCGAAAAAATTGAATTTGAAAATGAATAATGATCCACAAGAATCCACAACAAAATATGGGACCACCATTGACGCGGTATTTTCCAAATATTTAGAGGATATCGAGTCTCAAACTTATGTCTCTTATTTCAGTTATTCAGTTACCATAAACCTATAGTTTCAATGATAACAAATTCCTGAATAACCTACATGTATTGTGAGATAATAAAAATATTTTAAACGACATTAACTTCTCATTTATTCAATAAGAGAAAAAAATTTGTTTTCTTATCGGTCACCACGCTCAAAAAGTGTAACTTGAATTAATATCAAAAAAGGAAAAACTTGAATCAAAATATCAAAGAACAACAGCAACAGTATTCGTAACATAGCTTATTATCCGCAAAGTAATGTTATGATGGGCCGTTCTAATAAGAAATTAAAGACTGCTTTTATTTCTTTTAAAAAATCACTGGCTGAGGAAAATAAAACGTGGTCGCCCTTCAAACACGAAGAAAGCTTTGATCACACAATACTGATCAATCATGAAGTAATCATTCTGTGATTCATAGAAAAGAAAATAATGAAAGTAATAAACAATAATTTTCTACCTGTCCATTTATAATAGTTGTGTTACTTAAAACAATGCACAAAATTATATAAAATCTTATTGCACGAAATATAATTTTAATACTCATAATTCATATGTTCAAGAATACACGAGACTCAAAATACTATTTGATTATTTTATATTGCAAACATTTCTTATAATATTAGACGCATAAAAACAACCCTGCACGAAGATGCCCTGATCAATTGGAGATACAATCCGACACATTCGCATTTGAAGGTCGTGTTCATATGTCTCATATTTATTAACCGATATTTCAGATGTAGCAGTTGGGAAATTACCCTATGGAAATCATTGTTTGTGCATCAGTAGTTCAAAAGCACCCTTGCGGGTTTCCTATAAAAGAGCAACTGTCTTTCTTTTATACAAAATCATATGTGGATGAATAATTGCTCTTTGCGAATTGGTAGCAGATCATAATAACTCCAGAATATCCAGTGTTATATACGGATAAGTTAACTTATCTATTTTCACACTAACATAAGAGAAAGAAGATGGAATAATCATGTAAATATTCAGAATATTGATGAGCGAACTGAGACTAAGTAGCGTGAAATAATAATTAGCGGGAATTCATAAGAATATATGGGCGTTAATGGGTCCCGTAGTTGAAAGATCTTATAGCCTAACTATCTAATTACTGATCAGTGAAAGTTTCTTAATCATTCTGCTTAATGAACCTTATATAGATTTATAGATTGAGTAAAATGAAAATGAGCTGTCAAGTTATCAGCCAAGCGGACTAACATAAACGAACTATCAAGCAGTAGTCCGAAAGTACTCACAGTCCTACTAAAAACGTATTACAATTTGTCTGTTGCCGGTAGAAAAGGGGTAAGATTCAGCAACATGTTGAAAATTTTCAGAATACAATATTTCAAAGAATGGAAATAAATTCATCTATAAGCCTATATGGCTGCAAGATGTTTCTTGACAGTGAGATGTTTTTCAAGAGTAAAATACTACTCACAACTCAAAAATTATCTTGGTCAAGTGTGGTTGTGGAATTTAAAACGTGTGTCTTACTTTACGTTTGAAATAATTATGTCACTGTCACAGTGACATCATCAATAACCTACAAATTTCATACCTATTTACTTCAGTTGTAAAACAATAATGAACTACAAATTATGAAATAACGATTTTAGTAACAAGAAAAACTAAATTACATTAATTGTTGGAAATGGCCCCCGTTTTGTTCGATGCACATTAACTAGTGCACCCGTTCGAAAATAGACTTCATTCATGAACATTTTGTGCTGTGTGGAAAGAGGCATGATTCAAAAACTGGATTAGAAAATTTCAGCACAATGACTTAACAGATTCTGACACAACAAAATATATTCAAACATTTAGAGTAAGACACACGTTTTACATTCCACAACCACCCTTGACCAAGATAATTTTTAATTTGTAGTTCATTATTGTTTTACAACTGAAATAAATAGGTATGAAATTTGTAGGTTATTAATGATGTCAGTGTGAGAGTGACATAATTATTTCAAACGTAAAGTAAGACATACGTTTTAGATTCCACAACCACCCTTGACCAAGATAATTTTTGATATCCCGGTAATAATAACTGAAATTTCAGTTGAGATCGATCACTCTTTTATTCTCAATCGTAGTTTACGTTTATATTATAGAAGATTGAATTACGTATGTTTTGCGTAACAGCATACCCAAATCAGAGATTTAGGCTTGATTCTTACGAACAACTATTTTGGGTACAATTATGAATGAGGAATTTATGCAAACTAGTAAAACTGCATTGTAAGATTTTGTTAGCTGATATTCGATGTAAAAAATCTTCTTTCGAAACAAGAGACCGATGTCAAGGTGAATGTATTTGAAATAATAATGAATCAGCTTCAATACAAAATCCCTATAGGAAAAGAGCAGGTGAAAATATAATATAAATAAATAAAAAAATTGTATATCTACATTTACAACATATTTAAATAGTAGGCCGATGTCTAGGTGAATATATTTAATATTGAAGATGATAATTAGGAAACATACAAGTAAAATTGGATAATGATAATGATGAATCAGCTTCATATGAAAAATTCCTATAGGAAAAGAGCAGGTGAAAATACAATATAAATAAAATTTAAAATATGAGTGCTCTACATTCACAATATATTCAAATAGTAGACCAATGACATGGTGAATGTATTTAATATTGAAGATGATAGTTTGGAAACATACAAGTAAAATTGGATACTGTCTGTATCAGATAGAACTGATGAGGATTCCTTGAGAATCCAATAATAATAATACTAATGGATCAGCTTTATTTGAAAAATCCCTATAGGACAAGGGCAAATACAAATATAATATGAATAAAACTAAAATGTTAGTTATGTCTACATTTACAACCTATTTAAATAATAGTATTTAATATTGAAGATGATAGTTTGGGAACCGTCCGTTTGCAAAATATATTCATATTAATGAGTCCCATTTTGTTCAACTTATGCAATTATAATTATTTATTTATTTTTAATTTATGCAGTATTTTTTTTCTTTGATATTAATTCAAGTTTTTTCTTTGATAATAATTCACGTTACACTTTTTGAGCGTGGTGACCGATAAGAAAACAATTTTTTTTCTTTTATTGAATAAATGAGAAGTTAATATCGTTTAAAATATTTTAATTATCTTACAATACATGTAGGTTATTCAGGAATTTGTTATCATTGAAACTACAGGTTTATGGTACCTGAAATAAGAGACATAAGTTTGAGACTTGATATCCTCTAAATATCTGGAAAATACCGCGTCAATGGTGGTCCCATATTTTGTTGTGGATTCTTGTGGATCATTATTCATTTTCAAATTCAATTTTTCCAAAAGAAAAGTTGTCAACCGCTCTGATTTTTTATCAGCGGAGTTGATGTTGAAATCGCCAGCCAAGATAAGTGGAAATTTATTACCATTTGTACCAAGTATTTTCGACCCTTCTTCAGTGTACTCCAGTAAAGTGCGATGAATAAAATGCTCTACCTCGTCCAATTTCAGATTCGGATAAATGTAAATTGCTACCATGACTATGTGTAGGTCATTTCTAAGTTTGCATAAGCACGCACAAATATCTCCAACAAATGAGCGCATTAACATCGCTAACGTGTGCAATATTTATTTCAATATTCGGAGTCATAATATTAGTAACATTATTATTATTTTGGTAAATAGCTACCCCACCTTTTGGAACAGTATCTCGTTTGAATTGAACAATTCAATTGAAATTAGGTATTTGAATCGGATTATCATGCGCCATGCAAGTTTCGGTAAGGAGTAACACATTTGTTTGTCTCGTAACTGAATCTTGTAAATCGTATTTGTGACTATTTAGACTTTGGCAATTGAAAGCCATTATTGAAATGCCATTTCTATTACTAATGAAATCTAAGACACTTTGAGCTATCGTCTGAACACTATTTAAAGACAGTCTTTTGAATTCTTGCAACAAAGATGCAGTCGATGTAGCTTGCCTTCGATTATGATAAAACTTGAATGTAGAATTATCGTTTTTGTCGTGATATACAATTTTTCAATATTAGTCACCCGAGAGAGCGACATAAATAATTGTCACTGTCACACTGACATCATCAATAACCTGTAAATTTCATACCTATTTATTTCAGTTGTAAAACAATAATGAACTACAAATTAAATATCTTGGTCAAGGGTAGTTGTGGAATGTAAAACGAAATGTTAACTTTGAACCTTTTACAAGGTCGCAATAGCCACAAACGGGGCCGAAAACTGTTTCAAATTGGTTAATTTTCGATAAATCGAATGACGTTCACGTGAGGAGCGCGTAGCTCGCGAGTTAGAAAAGTGCAAATCTTCGGAACATATAACGTCTTTGCGAGGACTTTTCGCATGCGGTTTTCACTTCATGTCGTTAGTTTATGAACGGGGCCAACTAAATAGCATAGTCTCGGGCCCCAAAATGTCGATGAAATAGGAAAATTTAATTAAAATAGAAACAAGTACTCTCAGGTCTCTGCTACCCACGTCTAACGTATAAATTCTAATTGACGCGTAGCGAGCCCCTATAGGCATATGTCAAAATGATTACGTTCGTAGCTAATTACATTGGATGTCTGGCGTTCAAGCAATTGTGTTTTTATACAACTCGAACCTTCTAATTTCGATAGGCCACATGGAAATCCTGGAGTGTAAAGCGCTAGAGTGTTATAACATTCGTATAAAATAGCGAAATTTCTCACTTTTAGAAACTTCAAATAAATTAATTTGACACAAGTTTTGATAAATACTGCATTTGTGATAAAAAATATGAATTAGTTAAAATATGTATAATTAACCACTTATGTCTAACCTTTCGTCCAACTTCAGATAGTTGAGCACACAACGTACAATCTGTTTTGCGAAAGTTCACAAGCTACCAACCATTGAGACTTCTTATTCGCATCCACAGGAAACGAAAAGAGTTTAACTTCACTTCCCTTGCTAAAACGATACGAACAATTTTTCACTGAACACTGTTTACTTATCATTTTGACATAATGAATTTTAAATTCAAATTCAAGAGCGCTACTTTCCCCTCGAAATAAACGACCAATCAGCTCGTACTTGAATTTTAAAAGGAGTAGAAGGGAGGCTCCGGCAGACCTGGTATACTTTGACTATGGGCGGAGTGGGGGGTGCCAGGTTATTTCGTTACGGAATTACTTGATAAGGTCGCCGCGCTCAAAGCCCGCGATAAAAGCTATATGTAATAGCTTAAAAATGTATAGCATTTGCAGGGTCTTACCTTATTGCGACATCTGATAACTAATTTATAGTTTATAGAGTTCTGAAAACTTACTCGTAGTAATGTTTAAAAAAAATATGAAACTGCGGAAGGGAATTTTGGGAAAAGTGAGAAAAAATAGTGTAAAAATGTTATGAAAGTGGCTAATTTAAAATCTCAATAACAACGTTCCTATTCCATTAATAAGAAAATGTCTAGGAATTGCTGAAGCAGAATTTTATGCTTTATTTACGTCTTATGAATTTTATAGAAGAAAAACCTGGAAGCCCCTCATTGTCTGCGATTTTCCTGTTTTTGACATTAACTACTGTTCAAATCGGTCGAAACGTTGAGATGTTAATCACCATATTCAGAAATAACATTATTTAGAAGAAGTATTTTGGCAACTGAGTGCCTATCTCTGATGAATCCCTTACAAGCAATACTAATAATTTATGGATTACCATCATCAAATTTTCGCGGTGTAGACAACATTATTTGTCAAGGGTTATTATTATCGTTATTGGACATATATCTCATCAAATATTCCAAATCAGCGTTCAATTCCTATTAAATGCCTCCGAATGGATGGTCTGTTGTCAGGATCGAGATCGCATTGTGAACCTTTCATTGAACGATCCAAACAGAAAAGCAAATCCGGAAGTTGGTATGTCAGCCAACACGTATAGCTCTATTCGTCTTTCCTCAAACGTGTTATGAATATCTACTCTGAATTCGATGGGATATCTCAAACATTCCAATGATAAGTATTTTGTAGATGTGCTTATATTAGTGCACTTCATTTTTATGAAATCAGAATGAAATTGTTGTGAAAAGATCCTACAATATATTCATTTCCATTTATTTTTATAGTTATAAGTATATTATATAACACGCATATATTTAACCGTCACAGCTCATTTTATGTGTTCCCTCTATGGCATTGAACAATACTTCATACAATATACTTCTTTGCTCTGTGGTATAATGAAAAAAGGTTATACAATGTCATAAATTTTGATAGTTCACATGATAGCACGTTTTATTATAAAACAAGGTTATATTATATTGTGAATATATACGAAAGTCAACCTGATGCTGCTGTCAGAATAACAAATAGAGTCGTAAAATATTATTTTTATAGTCATAAGTATTACATAATACGCATATATTTAACCGTCACAGTTCATTTCAAGTGTTTACTTTATGGCATTGAACAATACTTCATACAATATGCTTCTTTGCTCTGTGGTGTATTGAAATAAGGTTATACCACGGTCGTATACACAGGTCTGGAAACTCTATGGTTGAGTTGAGTCGCTTACGCGTCCCCACGGTCGTATTCCCTCGCTCAGCCACCAGCTAGCGCTTGGATCGCGAGGGGGTAAAACCATAGATAACTCTACTAGGTAGTACGGTAGTAGAGTTATCTATGGGTAAAACAATTTCTTCCCGGAATCACAAGCAGTGTTACTAATTCCCATTTGCACCGTTGAAATGGAAAGTAATAAGGTAATATAATACACAATTATCGTAGTGAATTCTACTGAAAACTGTTATTTTCGTAGAGAACTATTGTAAAGAAGACCCGTATCCCTAATTTTTCTGAAACTGAGAAGCAACTGCTTTTAAGCCTTGTGCATAAATATAAGCACATTATTGAATGCAAGAAAACTGACGGTGTCAGTGTTGATGAGAAGAACAAGGCCTGGAAAGCTGTAGCCAATGAATTCAATTCTTTATGTTCAGAATCGAGGAATAGAGACGTGCATTCACTTAAAAAATTTTACTGCAACAGAAACATGGCTGAAGAAAGAAAGCAAAGATATTTAACATGTTCGTAAAGTACTGAGGACCTTTCGGCTACCAAGTAGCCATCATCAGAGTAAACTAAATTATAGATCAAATGCCTATTTAAATACTATTTGGGGATAATAATGTAAACAAAGGGTTACCCTCAGCTGGAGATAAATCGAAATTTAGTAAATTACTTTTTTGTTTATACATTTCCATCCCTTCTAATATACCTAGGTATTTGTCTGTACTGTGTTTTAAAAGTGATAAACTTTCTTGAGAAATGGTGTGACCTGTATTTAAAATATGTTCGGCTATCGCTGATTTTTCACTATTATTTTTCTTTGTATGGGCAAAATGTATAACAGAAGTTTTTTGTTTTACACTTTTGTACCCCGTTTTGCATGCAGGCACAATGCACAGTTTCGTAATTTTATCTCAAAACGCAGGTATTCCTTCTGTTTACAAGTTAACTGACAAATGTCACAGAATACTCTTCATAGAGATCAAGATGATACTCTTACGTGACGCCCACGGTCGTACATACGACCGTGACGACTTTTGGTACTACGCGAACTTGGACGCGTAAGCGACTCACTGCTCAGATAGGAAACAGCTTCGAGTTTCGAAACCTGTCTATACGACCGTGGGTTATACCATGGTCGTATATACAGGTCTTGAAACTCTAGGCGCCATATCGTTCAAACACCGTCATATACGTGCCAGAGAACATCCCTCGACTCATGCGCCACCCGTTTGGTACTACGCAACAGATGACGCTTAGCGGACTCACTTCTCACATAGGAAACAGCCTCGAGTTTTCAGACCTGTATATACGACCGTGGGTTATACAGTGTCAATAATTCACATAGTGACAGCACGTGTTATTATGAAAGAAGGTTATGTTATAGTGTTAATAATTTCGAAAGTTAACCTAATGCTGGTGTCAGAAAAACAGATAGGGTTCTAAAATAAGTCACGTAGATTGTAGACTATTTGAATGAGATTAAAGTCTTGACAGTTCTACATTCGTTTTCATATGAATTACTTAATTAAAATATTATCCTGTGGTTATTGTTATCCAGTTGAGTGAATAAATACTAATTCAATGTCTCTGATAAATTTATGAAATATAATAAAATAAAATATTCAATGCAAGCGTTGAAAGAAATGGGTTGGGAGTATTGTGAGTGAATGTAACTGCAATATAAATGGTGCTATCTCATCCTTGTCCAATCTATAACTAATACGAGGACAACGTGAAAAGTTCGTGGAAAATACAACAGATGGCGCCACAATCGAAAATCCCATTTGACATTTGTGATGTGCCATCTTTAACTAGAACGCATTAAAATTTTCAGACTGATATGTAATTCAGTTCTGTTTGGACACCCATAGGAAGAAACTTCGAAGATTTTTGTAAACATGGAAAAAAGTGAATTTTGCATCTTGATCAAACATTATTTCTTACGTGGAAAAAACTTACGCAAACTAAAGCATCGCTTGTTGAACATTATGGAGACTCCTCAAAGGACCACAAAGGACGCCGAACGTTCTGGTCGTCCGATTGAGGTTACAACGCCAGAAATCGTCGATAAAGTTCATGGTATGATATCAGGCATTTGAAGTGCACGAGATTGCTGAGACTATGGGCATTTCAACCGAACGGATACGGAACATTTTGCAAACATTTTTGAATATGAGAAAGCTATTTGCCAGATGAGTGCCGCATTTGCTCTCTGTTGACAACAAGCACGACTGTGTGACTTCGAAGGAGAGTTTGCCGATGTTCAAACGCGATAAGGAGGACTTTTTGTTCCGTTTCGTAACCGTGGACGAAACATGGATCCATCATAACACACCAAAGACCAAAGAACAGTCGAAACATTGGACTTGTCCTGGCAAATCGAAGCCGAGAAATGCCAAAGTAGGCTTATCGGCCAACAAAGCCATGGCAACAGTTTTTTGAGAGGCACAAGGTATCGTTCATATCGATTACCTTGAAACGCACCGGCGAACTGGCAAAATTGCATGAATTGCACTACGAATTGGTTAGTTATCCACCATATTCTCCAGATTTGGCCCCTGCAATTTTTAGCTATTTTCAAACTTGGAAAAATTTCTCGGCGGAAAGAGATTTGGCCCCAACGATGAGGTCATCGCTGAAACAAAAGGATTGCCGAAATCGTACTATTTGGAAGGGATCGAAAAATTAGAAAAACGTTGGACGAAGTGTATCGGTCTACAAAGAGATTATGTTGAGCAACAAAATAAGTTTTGACCAAATAAATCATTTCTTGTTTCACTTTTCATTTTTATTTGCAGTCTACAGATCTAATGACAGCAGAGGAATTTTTACTTACTTTATGTGTGACATAATTATGTCATAATTAATTTGAAGTTTCTAAAAGTGCGAAATTTCGCAATTTTATACGAATATTGTAACACTCAGAAGTCTTTAGCGCTTTGGACTCCGGGATTTTCACGTGGCCTATCGAAATAGAAGGTTCGAATTATCTAAAAACATAATTGCATGAACGCCAGACGTCCTATGTAATTAGCTACGAACGGAATCATTTTGACATATGCCTCGAGGAGCTCGCTGCGCGTAAGTTAGAGTTTATACATTTTACTTCGGTCTTGTTAATTAGGGCTCGTTTCTTGCCCCGTGCAACCGGCGCCAGTTGTAATAAAGTGTTTTTGGCTATGGGCCGCTAGCTTTTAACCGCTTCGCGTATATTTTAGCAGCCAGAAAATTCCCTTTGGTGCATCGCACGTTAGACGCGAGTAGCTGAGATCTGAGAATAGCTCAAACTGTTTTAATTAAATTTTCCTATTTAATGGACATTTATCGAAAAAAGAAGGGCCGTCGGGTCCGATACTAAATCCAACTACATGGAGCGAAAACGGCACGCGAACAGTCGTCGTAAAGCCGTATTAGGTACAACCAGTACCTTTTCTAACTCGCGTGCTACGGGCTTCTCACGTGAACGTCATTCGATTTACGGAAAATTAACTATTTCAAAACAGTTTTTGATCCGGATTGTGGCTATCACGACCTCTGGAAAGGTTCAAAGTTCACATAATTTTTTCATAATTTGTAGTTCATTATTGTTTTACAAATGAAATAACTAGGTATGAAATTTGTAGGTTATTGATGATGTCAGTGTGACAGTGACATAATTATTTCAAACGTGAAGTAAGACACACGTTTTAGATTCCACAACCACCCTTGACCAAGATAATTTTTGATATACCGGTAAATAATTCTAAACTATTTTTAACCTTGTATTTTTTGGCCGAAAGAAAATAGCATTTTCACAGTTTTTGAGGTCCAATATTTTCATTTCCGTGAATTCGATTTTTTCAGAACTTGCTGTAGCGCCGAAGAGCTTCTTTCGCGATCGGCTAGACATGGTAGGCTTGATTAATGAGATCATGCTGTGAATATATAAGTACTCAAAGTATTTATATCTTATAGATATGAGTTCCATTTATCAAAATTGAACATATTGTTATGAACATTTTAATGTTTATACATTATGGAGAAGTATATTTCTAGACATTAAAGTATTTGTAAATGATTATGGCAGAAGAATCCAGTTATATTAAATGCAAAAAAGCTTCTGAAAATAATCTATGCAGTTTCTGTACATCTTGAAAATAAATAAACAAAATATTACTCGAAACTACCGCAACATTCGTTTAAAAAAGACGTGCAAATGATATTGACATGTTTGAGATATTGAGTGCACTATAACTAAACGATATAGTGCAACATTTTATGAGTATATGAAATATCGATACTAAACATAAAATGTAAAGTGGAAGGAAATGTGCACATTGGTATCATCTATTATTACCCAGTATTCTTCGTAAAATGTGTATTTTACGGCCTCTTTTACTTTAGAGCAGCCGTAACTTTTCCTAAATATGCAATGTAACCATGCATGATAAAATATGAAACTAGAATACGTTATATAAATGCAAAAGCCAGAGTTACACCGAAGTCACACGGGAGCCTTGGATATGTACCTACCCAAATATATTATATATAGATTTATGGGTACGTTTCAGATTAATGTTAGTATTTGTTTACGAAAATAGCACAGAGGTCAAATGTTTTGATCCGGGTGATGGAAATTTTATTTCCACAAGACACAAACCAGTATTTATTTGAAAGCGTCCGTCGATAATTCTCCTCTACAGGAACCTATACCTTGGCACTCAGGAACATTGTTGTGGCGAATGCACCGCAAACCATACCCATTGGCAGTTGAAGTATCGTAATCATATAATAATAATAATATGTTTATTTGCCCAAAATACAGAATATACGAGGGTATATTTATCAAGTTAGATAACAATCGTTCTATTTAAAAAATGCAATGGTAGAAGCCATAAGGTAATATTAGGAGATACTATAGAAAGATAAAAAAGAAGAGATTCGAAGATTGAACGCTGTTGTAACATATAACGTATTCCCAACTCTGATGAGCCAAACGAACAGGAAAATACATCACAGAAGCCCTAATAGGTGTTTGTATTTACTTGCTATAAGTGAAACTTTCAATATGCAGATTCTGATTTGACGTTTATTGTTTTGAATTTTTTGTAGAAGGTTTTTCCAAAAAGCTCCAGCAATTCTGAAATAGTTGCAACCTTCCTACACTCCTGGTTATATCGGAAGTTGATAATAACTTTGTTAAATTAAATACAATTTTTTCAGTATTTTGGTTTCGTCTTCGAAATTAGGAGCGAGCTTGATGATTCCAATCTACCTTGATCCACAACTGTTTTTGAGTTATTAGAATCAAAAAGTATATACCGTTTGCTTTTGCTTTATTGCAATTATCTTCAAAATACTGAGTTAATGAATTTTCGACAACTTACTGACGTTTCTATGATTATGAATCTACGAAAGAAAAAACAGTGAGAAAAAATATTGTAAGCATGTTACGAAATTAGCAAATTTAATCTTGATAACATAATTTTCTTAAATAGCTCCTCATATTCCTTTCCCATCATCAGATTGGCCGAAGAATTCTTAGGTATAAGGCTATTAAATTAGGAGGAAATTTGAAAAAAAGATTTAGTACAAAATTGAGAGCATTTATAAAAAAACCGTATACTGGTACCATGCGAAAAATTTTAGGTTGAATAGATTCGAATCGCATTGTAATGATTTGATTCGATTAATTAATCGTTTCCTTCTTACGAATGCATCGAATTCAACTGAAGTAATTGAAAACGATTTAATAAAAACTCTGTTTTGTATCGAAATGGATCGTAAGAAAAGTATCAATAGCACAAATATGCCAGTGAACAGTATCGATATTGCCAGCATCAATCCAGGATATCATTAGATGAAAGTTGTATAATAATCAGGTTACGTATCTTAAAATTCTAAAGGAAAATAATGTAGGCCTCACAGATAGGAATAACATGTTATTATTCTTCAAAACGCTTAATTTTTGTATAGTTTTGAATTTTAACACTCCCTAACGAAATAATTAGTAGTACCTACTTGCATAGAAAACGGTAGTGGAAATTTCGAGAATAAAAGAATAGGAATAAAATCTGCAAACAAGGAGTTAACCTTAGCTGTAGATAAATCTGAATTCAATAGTTTGCTTTTTCGCTTATACAATTCCATTGCTAAATTACCTAGATATTTGTTTGTACTGTGTTTTAAAACTGAAAAAAATTTCTCTAGAAATGGTGTAACGCTGATTTTTCACCATTATTGTACCTATATATATGAAATGTTCTTTACATCGAGTTAAAATGTTCCCTCTAGTTTGATCCACATAGCATTTTGAAAACGACTGCAATCAATTTTGTTAATCCCGGATTTGTCGAAGTCCGGAACTTCATTAAAGGTGTTGCCTAAACGGTTTTTTAACTTGTTCTCACATCTATAAACGGATTGTATCGCAATTTTAGAAAATAAATTATGGAATTTATTGATTACTGAAGCTGTGAAACTTTAGAATTGTAATTGTAACGTTGAACTATTTGCAGGTAGTTGGTTGCGTTCCAATTTTCTTCTTTGTTCAGAAATGAAGTTATTGATCAGAGATTTGGTGTAACCCTTGTCCAACGCTATTTACTGAAATTTCTGAACCTCGTTATCTATTATTAAACAGGTATTTGTCAGAAATCACAGAATAAAAACTTCATTACAATTCCTTCATGAAGGGGTTTTTGAGGTTTTTTCAAGATCACGTAAATTATATAAAATGTTAATCAATAATACCTATAAATTCGTTTCTATGAGTCTTTTCAAATCGGCGTTCATAGAATCATGCCTCTCGAAAAACGTAGGAAGAGATAAATTTTCTCTTTGTGAGAGGAGAAGTGTCCGTGGCGTACAGAGATTATTCTATTTATTTTCATATCTATGTTTTAAATTGTTTTATAATTGTAAAATGAATAGGCCTTGTAAAATGTTTACTTAGTTACAAATATATACATTATTTACATATTGGATTTGTAATTGATTAAATGGAGTTATTGTAAAACAATATCCAATACTAGTGGAGGCGAGTTGTGTTTTTTTGGCGACTCGATTCGCTGGTATCGTGACCCGACTCAAAATGTTCGTATTGATGATAAACGAAAGGGTTGCACCCAATATTTTTAACAGCAACTCTAGGATCTTGTTAGTCTCATCAATATGAACATTTTGAGCCGGGTCACAATACCAGCGAATCAAGTCGGCAAAAAAAAAAACACAACTCACCTCCACTATACGACGACATTACTATCGAAGTCTATTTATTGGAAACATTAAATATAGAAAAATTACCTTATCATTATCTAATGAAAAAAGGAAAGGATGTTTCAATAATCTTTTGGATGATAGCCGATCTTCTATACAGATTATGCAGTTTTATCATTTATGGATTTCAAGTGAATTTATAATCGAAGCAGGAAGTTGCTCTATAGTTCAATAGAGGTCGGCGTACAAATTACACGAGCGTTATCGAATTAAATGATCGGAACCATCTATTTACCAAATATTCTAGACTATTTGAATTTTATGTTGGATGTAATAATAAATCGAAATATAAATAAAATAAGAAATAATCACTTATCGTACAATTTATTGTGCATATATTCTGTGTTTTTGATATATTCTATAAAGTACCTACTTTTATATCTTCCCGTAGGACATTATGATCAATAATGCATCTCCGGGTGTAACGTTCACTTGGAGAGATATTATGGTTTGATATAAGAGAGCAGCCCTCAGAATATTTATGCTGAATAACATGATACAGATACATGTAGGAGGTAAAAAGGAACAGCAGTATGTATTCTTCCTAAGTAATAGACATTTGACTCCATATCTTATCTTATGCGGGGCGGGTCTGCAAAATTGACTTCCACGCTTTTAAAAAATATGTAGAAGAGTGAAATAAAACTAATTTTAATTCACACGAACTGAAGTTGAGTTCACACATTGACATTTTCAAAACGAGTTGTTATTAACTATAGGTGGTCATTTCAAGGGCTTTAATCTTATTATATTATTTCTCGTACATAATTAATATTGACTAATAAAAAAATGTTGTTTAAACGTTCCTTTAATCGAATTTGATGTAGGAAACAGATTTCTCAGTTTGGCAGATATTGAGAATGAAGTGCAATATAAGTCAAAAGCAAACTTAGTATCTGTTTATAAAATGGAATCTAAAAGTGTGAAAGCTGTTATGAAAAAAAAATTGAAAGGGTATTAAATTCAGATTTAAAGTTTTATTCAATTCAATGAGTGTATGTAGAAGAAGAGAGGAAAATGTATTCGAAAAACAAGGTACATTTCATGAACGTTCTGAATAAAAACACTAATTGCCCTATTAAATTAAATTTTAACCCTTTGCGACAGAAAACTTCCGTCAAGCTCATATTCATAAAAATAGCAGTCATGAAATGAGTAAAATGTACAATGAACATAATCATATGGTAGGTAAGAGTTCAACTAAAAATTGATACATGTAAGATGATGATGACATGTTCTATATAGGACAAAGTTAAGTGATTTGAATCATTTTTCCAGGGCTGGTAGAGGGCTGATGATATTTTCTTTAATTGAAAAAGATGTACCTTTTAAGGAATATTGTAATATTAATTTGAAATTATATATTAATAATATCTTCAAGGGCTGGTTTAGGGTTGCAGATATAAAAAAAAATTGAAATCAGTGATTTATCAGAGTGAAACGCATTTTTTGGGCATTGTAAAATTAATTCAAAATAAAACGGAAAAGGTTATTTTAGCCCAATCCAAGTAATGAAACCTTATGATCTACAATGTACATATATGTCATAAGAGTTATTTAAAACAGAAACGATTTTTTGCAAAATTGATAAGCAACATACCTTTAAAAAATAACACAGTATGTATACTCGATCCCTTGTAAAGAATGCGAAAAAGTGTACACGGAAAATACATTTTTTTTTGAATATTATAAAGAATAACGATAAGAGTATCCAAATTAAGAAAAATAATTGTGTCAATGATCTTTATAATAACCTGATTTAAATATAACCAAATTCACATATTTCGAATTAACACTTTGCATTGTCTATTTAATTCAACCTCAATATATCTGAGATTGTCACATCTCTGACAGTGCCAGTTTTAAAACTAATTATTTTAAAATTGGTTAGTTAGTAATATAAATTAAATGTAAATAATAGAATAGTATCTTAGGTATTTAATTAGCGAAATACAATTCATTTCATGCACATCAAATTGATAATTAGCTATATAACTCTTTCGTACACTACCTATCCAATATTTTGTGCAGTTTCAATTGGATTTCAAAACACAAGTCGGCTGCAGATGCATTTCATTGATTTAAGTAAACTATTTTTTCTAAATTACATGGAAACACTAAATTATCATACCAATTTTTGACTATTGTTTCGTTGACAAATATAAATTCTCGGGAAATAGGTCTCATTAACACATATGCTTATTATTTTCGTCTTTACGCACGTTTCGGTCTCCCGACCATCATCAAAAGACGTATCACTGTCTGAAACGGGAGTTCTTAAAACTAATTGTATCAAGCACAAAGCGTCCTTATCGCATTCATTCTAATTAAAAATGCCCACGTCGCCGAAACGAACATAAACACGAGCAATAGAAATTGTGGCAAATTAATTAATTGGGAGCGAGTTGGAAACATGAATAAAGCCAAAAATAATAAGCATATGTACGACCTATTTCCCGGGAATTTATGTTTATGTATTTTGAAACCACTGTATAAAATCGGTTTATGTAAGAAGTAATAATTTGCGATGAGCTTTTAAAAGAAACGGCTTCGTGTATTCTTTCTAAGTACCTACGTAATGGGAATTCTGTAGTTCGAAACAGGTCACAAAATCGTAATATAAGGGTCGACCCCATATCTTAGAAGCGGCAGGTCGGCAAATAAACTTTTCAGTTTTCATTTTGTATGAAGGTATTCTTGCATTATTAATCAATTGCAGTTGTATAGGGTTACTCTGTAAACTTGTGAAGTATGTCTACGTTGTATGTAATATAAATGATACCCGAATAATTTAAGCCCAGCTTCCAAATGTTTGTTGGTTTCACTCCATAACGACATTCCACATTGTAGTTGGTCTGTTCTACTGAATAATTTTCCGTAAGTAATCATAAGCCGGTATAATTATGTTTCTGACAACAAAATATGGTATGTATATGTTTATCAGAGTAATTTAATGATAGTGGAATATAACCGGTAATTCTACGTAAGTAATTTGATATATTTTATCTCTATTGGATGATGACATTTAACATTAATGAGTGATTTCCAGTGCTGCTTGAATGATAATATGGTAGTGTCTTAATGGTAGTTGATGATGATGACACGGACATTTATAACTATAGTCTGATCCTACTTTATCAATACAAAATAACATGAATAAATTGATAAATAATTGGCACAAAAATAAGATAATCCCTATTGAATTGAAAAATAAATTAATTTGCCATAATGGGCTAGCACCTTATATCTATGGGCTTCCAAAACTACATAAAATTGATATACCTCCAAGACCCATTATTAGTAATATAGGAGCGCCTACTTACAATTTATCAAAATTTTTATCAAAATCGATCAATAATATAATAGGAAATAATGAATTTTATGTGAAAGACTCATGGCATTTTAATGAATTTATAAAAAATCAATCCGTACCCGTAAACCATCAACTAATTTCCTTAGACGTTGTTTCTTTATTTACAAATATACCAGTCGATTTGGCATTGAATAGCATCAAAAAACGTTGGGCAGAGATTAAAAACCACACACCTCTAGATCAATCGGAATTTATAAATGCTGTGAAGTTTTGTTTAGAATGCACTTATTTTCAGTACGGTGAACAATATTTTGGACAAATATTCGGCACAGCAATGGGATCTCCTATTTCTGCTACCATTGCTAACCTCGTTATGGAATGCCTGGAGGAATCTGTTATAAGTTCATTAGATTTTCGGCCCGTATTTTTTAAACGGTATGTAGATGATTGCCTTATGTGTGTTCCCAATGACAAAATTCAGTACGTGATTAATAAATTTAACAATTTCCACTGTAAACTTCAATTTACCTGTGAAATAGAAGTTAACAAAAACATAAGTTTCTTAGATATGAACATTAGGCATGATGCAGATGGAGAAATAAAAACTTCGTGGTTTACTAAAGAAGTTTGGTCTCAACGCTATCTTCACTTCAATTCCGTTGCACCAACTTGTTATAAAAAAAGCGTCATAAACAGTCTTACAGACCGCGCGGTTCAATTGTCCCACCCAGAGGACCGTCCCAAAAATCTAAAAATGGTTCGTAATACACTGGAATTGAATGGCTACCCAAAAACTTTTTTCAATCCTATTATTAAAGAGAGAATAAACAAAATTTATAATGGAGCGTCATATAAAAATAACGTAAAAGGTAATTCAGACAATTATATAACTTTACCATACATTCCGGAGACCTCAGAGAAAATTAAGAAATGTTTGAAAAAGTATGATATAAACGTAGCGCATAAACCTACTAACTGTGTTGGGAAATATTTCTCAAATCTAAAACCTGTAATTCCTAAAGATAAACAAACCCACACAGTATACAAATTAAATTGTTTAGATTGTGATGGGACCTATACTGGTATCTCTAAACAATATTTACAAAAAAGAATGTATGGCCATAAGTATAGCACAAGAAACAAAAACTTAGAAAATTCCACCGCGCTTGCTAAACATTGCTTTGATTACAACCATCAATTTGATTACAAGAATGTTAATATTTTAACTAAGGAAACCAATTATTATAAAAGATCTATTCTGGAGATGATTCATATAAAACGTGACTCCAAGTCTGTTAATCATAGGAGTGACGTTCAAACACTAAGTCATATTTATACTAATTTAATTAATTAATATTCTTGCAAATTCCTACTTACGTCCTTATAATGTAAAAGTTTACTTTAGGTAGAATTGTCTAAAGTATTTCTCACAGGCCAGAGACCTTCTTTTATCACCTAATAAATTATGACATCTGGCGCTTAAATGAACACTTGAGATGGTCTCGTCTGTTAGCAAAGAGGATAGAACTCTTTGTCTGTTAGTCTCTCGCAGACATTTATGAAATGTGTTCGTATTTATTGATGATTCTACTTAATAGTGGATTTTTAATTTTTACGCTGCAACATTGCTGTGTTATAGTTCCGATTTCATGTCTCCGTTCGTTTCGCGACATTGGCATTTAAACGAAATTTGTGCGATAAGGACGCTTTGTGTTATTACAGTATTTCTAAGTAATCAGGTTATTGTATTAATAAGTCTTCTGATGATGGTCGTGAGACCGAAACGTACGTAAAGACGAGGGTAAAAATAAAAATATATGTGTTAATGTGACCTATTTCCCGAGAATTGTGTATTAATTCATACGTGGGTCAAGAATCTTTATTGCAACAATCTAGTGTAGCGCAGTGATAGGATATTCATCTTCCGATCAGGATTCAGGAACCATCAACAACTGACTCGACGGTTTTACATTTCCAGTCTGCATGTCGATCTGTATCGTAGAACTTTCGTGAAAAGTCAGGTGTCAACGCCACGTGATTGGTTACGTGGGGTTATTTTTTGTAATTTAACGTTCAAAGCCGAAAATATCAAACGTCAACGTTAAATTCAAAGCGGCTTACAATAATGTCATTTTATCAGAGTATTCATTGTTAATCTTCGATACGAAGTTACGAGAACATTATATTTATTAATTCATCTTAGAACTGTGTAGCAATGACATCTTGGATTTAATGTCAATTTTCAGACAAGTTATATTGTCATTGCTTTTCAAAGTGAACGGTATGTCTCTATGTCATCCACATTTTCTCACGGAAGGAAGCTAATTGAATGGAGAAGAAACAATTTATGCATTGTTGAACTACGATGAGGTCAGAGGTGCAACAGTTTTTTGGAGATTGTGAAAACATTTTGTTAGTGTGGAAAGATGGCATTTTTATTCTACTTTTCACTGGACTTTTTTTTGTCGCTAAACTTTGAATTTCGCGAAAAACCGTAAAATTGCGATTGCACTCTGAAAAATGCATATTTTGACTCAAAACAAAATGCATTTTGTAGATTTTGACAAATATTACCAAAAATAACAATCGAAACATGTTTTGCTATAAATGCCGAATTTTGGAGGGACTGTGAAAATTTTTGACCTCAGAAAACTGGAGAGATTTGAGGTTACAATATTCGAGATACTGTACGCGTATTTTGAGCTATTGTAGATCAATTTCAGTAGAAGTCTAGATATTCATGTAAACGTGTTTGGACATGTACGAACCAAATTGGGGCTCAGCGTAAAAAACAAAATTCAATGGAAAGTAGATGACTTTCTCTATTTGAATCTGTTAGCCATCATTGAAAAAATCTAGAGCGAGTCAAAGAAAAAAAATTATCATGCAAACTATGATTTTTTATGTGGCTAAGAGGTTACACTTTCAGATTTAGATAGAGAAAGTCATCTACTTTGGGCCCGCTACATACCCAAACACGTTTACATGAATATCTAGACTTCTACTGGAGCAAAATTGATCTACAATCGCTCAAAAGAGTATATCGAATTTGTTTTTTTTTTCAAATTTTTTAACCCCGAAATTTCTCCAATTTTCCGAGGTCAAAAATGTCCAAAGTCCCTTCACAATCCGGCAATATTTGTCAAAATCTACAGAGTGCATCTAGTTTTGAGTCAAAATATGCATTTTTCAGCGTGCAATCATAAGTTAAAGGTTTTTCACGAAATTCTAATTTTGACGACAAAAAGATCCACTGAAAAGTAGGATAAAAATGTCAACTTTTCACGTGAACAAAACATTTTTCCAATCTTCTTTCTATTTGAAGAAAAATATTTTGTAAACCGTTAAAAAATCACAAAATGGGCCCATAACCTTCGAATGACTTCTGGCTGATTCGACGCGTATTCAAATTATCTATGACTTTGATCTCTTGTGTATTTTTGATTGGACGCTTTATTTCAAAATTAAATAAATGAAAAAACCCGAAACATTTCCAGTTTTTCCGCAATGGACTTAACCTTTCTAGCGATACTTTTTGAACTATTTTTCCCCATTTTTTAAACATCCAAAAACATAAGATAACATACAAATTAGCCATTTCAAATTTTCAAATCAACTTTTGTGACCGTGCCACTGGAGTATACTGAACAATATTGATTAGTTATATTTATAGTTTGATTTGATGCTAATATCCATACTGATTTGTGTAACTGTTTCTCTAAAGAACAGGAGGCATAACATATATATGTGTGTGTCGTAGCTTTGTAAATAACGAAATAAAGAAGTTCAATAATACAACTCGCATTTGTTCAATATATCAGTCATGTGTGCTGTCGGCGTACAACCCGATCAATCTTCATTTGTTTCTTGAGAATATATTTGTCTCGCTTCTACTGAAGTTGGTAACTCAATTGTAGACATATTTTATATTTCATTTTATGTTATTATTATGACTCCACACTCCATAACATCATTAACTTGCTTTTCAATATGACAAGTTCAATCAAAACATTCAGCCAGCATTATTTTCCCTGCCGTCAGTCCCGGTTCAAGATTTTTGATGATACCAAAAGATTGAGCCTTTCTATTAAAATTATTTCATGAAATATTATAATTAGTAACTATATTTACTCAAAGCTAAAACATCTAAAGATGAGCAGTTCCACATAGAATAAAAGATTCTTTTCATCAATTTTATTTTCATGTTACTTTAAAAGCGTCTCTTTGGGGAATAAATTTGGCATTGCCGTAGAGAGACGCATTCACAGTTCTCATGGGCTCAGACAGGTGAGATATTAGAATGCGAGGCGCAAACAAGACAATATATCAACTATCATTCCTTACTTTTGCGAAAAGCTCTGGCGAAGACACATTGAGAAATGTCTTTTAATAAAACCCTACGCTTATACTTTTCGATTTCCTTCCACTCAACATTTGAACACTCAAATATTTGATTTGAAATAAAACGTCATATTACGCAGACTAGCCAAACCTTTTGGGGCTGATGAGACCGAATGATTATCTTGCCATGAATATGTTTTGTTATCTCCATTCTATTTACACAATAGAATGAGAGTTATGGGATATAAATCACGAATTATAAAATAAAATCAATTATCATGAGTTCTGTACTCATTATCATAAGCTCCAAACTAATGAAATTACTTTGGAATAAAAAATTCGAATCGAATAACCTGTATATAGTTATATGTAAGTTTTCGCAAAATAGACCACACTAACACATGTTTACTATATTTATTTATATCGTCTTCACGTACGTTTCGGTTTCACAGCTATAATTCAGAACGTTTGAACACAAATTCACATCAACTAAAGCGCTGGATTCCTTAAAATGATTGCACTAAACACTTTTTTCATCGCAATAATTTCATTTGAAATTGTATATGTCGCAACAACGAACAAAACATAAAAAATTGAAATTATAACACATTGATGTGTAAACTTATGTGTATTAGAAAGCCACTACAAAGTAATGTTTCTATAGTTGAAAGCGTCATTACTAGAGAAAGAAGTAAATACTTACAGCGTGATCAGTTAAGGGCGGCTCTCGGCCATATCTCAGAAACTACTGGGAACAGAAATGTGGAAAAAAATTCATTATTAAATAGGCCATGAGGAAATTCTGGAAATAATTTGTATGTTCCGAATTTTGCCGCAAGGGAGCGCAATTAAAAAATAATTATTAGAATTCCACATTCCTCCGGAAATTCTCACATTAAGGTATATCTTTGTTAACATCATTAGGAAGCTATTGGAAGTGTAATCATTTGAATCGATGTAGTTTCCAAACAACTCATTGGATTTTAGTAAACTTGAGCTGGTTGCGCGGGTACCTAGGGGAACTGAAAACTCCCCTTTGGGTGTACACAAGTAGAATCCGGCTCCACTAGACTCCAATCTTAGACCCGTCCGTGAACCACACTAGCTCCTCTGGCGGGAGCGGCCCAAAGTCCTTGTTCTCCTAGTCCGTTCTCTGAGTTATAAGGACGTCTGGTGTTTGAAACCTGACAGCAGCTGCTATCTCATACTGCGTCAGGTGGAGTGTCGGACAGTTCTCGGCTGCCCATTCCCAAATTTTTCCATGACCGCGGAGCACAGACGCACCAACCCTTACCTGGGGCCACTGTTTTCATATAGAGCTGTAGAGGAACGATTCCCACCAGAACCTCCAGACTCCTGGTGAGGGCGGTCCTTATAGCCCCCATTATCCCAACGCAGGCCTGTCGTTGGGTCTTTTCCAGTGCCAGACGGGACATACATTCAATAAAATGTTCCTTTTTCGAAGTGGAAAAAAGTGAATTTTTCGTCTTGATAAAACATCATTTCTTGCGTGGAAAAAACATTACGCAAGCCAAAGCATCGCTTGTTAAACATTATGGGGACTCTTCACCGTCGATTGGAACGATTCACAAGTGGTTTACTGATTTTCGTTGTGGTAATATGACCTTGAAGGACGTCAAAGGTTCTAGTCATCCAATTGAGGTTACAACGCAAGAAATCGTCGAAGTGCACGAGATTGCTGAGGCTATAGGCTCAGCCGTACGGGTACGCAACATTTTCAATAAATTTTTGATTATGTGGACGTAACCGTGGACGTAACATGGATCCATCACAACATACCAGAGATTAAAAAACAGTTGAAACAGTGGACTTGTCCTGGCGAATCGAAGGCGAAAAAGGCCAAAGTGGGTTTATATGCCAGCAACGTCATGGCGACAGTTTTTTTGGATGCACATGGTATCGTCCATATCGATTACCTTGGAAAGAGCAAAACGATCACTGGCTTATATTATGCAAAGCTGTTGGATCGATTTGACGCCGATTTGAAGCGAAAGCGGCCGCATTTGGAGAAGAAAAAAGTGCTTTCCCACCAAGACAACGCACCGGCGCAGTCGCAATGGCAAAATTTCATGAATTGCGCTACGATTGGTTCGTCATACACCATATTCTCCAGATTTGAACCCCTGCGATTTTTATTCGGTTCCAAACTTGAAGAAATGGCTCGACGAAAAGAGATTTGGCTCCAACGATGGAGTCATCGCTGAAACAAACGCCTATTTTGAAGGATTGCCAAAATCATATAATTTGGAAGGGATCGAAAATTAGAAAAACGTTGAAAGAAGTGTATCGGCCTACAAGGAGATCATGTTGAGAAATAAAATAAGTTTTGATTAAATAAATCATTTCTTGTTTAATTTCTTAGGGACTTTTAACCTAGTCCTCGTACTGTAGACTTATTGAAAAGCTAAGCTACGATAGATAGTGATTTATTCCTAAATAATTGTCAAAACTTCGTTTTTCATCGTGAATATCCCTCTAAAATTTGACAGCAATATTGAAATGTTCACCGATTAATTAGTATGTTTTGACCATAGCATTGGAACTTATGGAATCACAGAATTTTTTGTAAGTAAGAATGAATTCATACCTTTTGAATAAATTAATAAATCATTTGCGATATAAAGACTGGCAGACAATACCATCTGCGTTTTTATTATGTCGATAAAAATTGAAACATCTTGCTACAAATTTCAAATTTATCCTTTCATTTAGAACCAAACCTGACAATTGGAGATCAAAGTTCTGAATACTGTTGTTGGAATTGAGTTCCTATTTCAGAATATTTTACGGAATAGTTATGGATAAAAAATAGTGCGCCCACAGATTTCTATATCACCATTATCAACCGATAGTTTCCGTTGGAGAGATTATGACACAATCTTGAATATCTTTTGTTTATTGACATTTTACAGAAGAATAGTGACTTCATTACATAATAATGATACGAGAAAGCGTGTTTATCAAGTCCTTTTAATAAATATTCTGTACTTTCCTATATTTTGTTATATATATTTTCATATATGGAGTGTTCAGGTCAGAATACGAAAAATCCAGAAGAATCTGATAAGAAATCAATAGCAAATAAAAAAATATGAGAGTTAATGCGCGATTTCTTAAGTTTCTGATAATTTTGGATTACAGGAATATTTAGCTTTTGTTCCGACCCTCCTCAATTGTTGTGAATGATTTTGTGGCACCTTTTTGAAGAATCCAAAACAGTTACCAATAAATATTACTAATCTGAATTGAGATTAAATGCTTAATATAATCGTCCTTCAAGTATTTGTAGAAGATGGGCACTTTGGGTATCTTGATGACTCACTGAGCAAGTTGCGGTGGACATTTCACGTCAATTAAATTTCGAACATACAAAAAAAAGTTATGACGGTGTCTCATAGTACCTTTTGACATGCAATGGTCAACGAAATGTCTCATATAGACGTGCTCCTGTGACGCGAAAATCATTGAGAATCCAAAATTTCTTCCTCTTTCGGAACATAGCAGAGAATCGTTTTTAGGTACATTAGAAGCTATAGAAATCTATAAAGATAGAGATCATCTATTCAATTTTGATTACTGTCTTATCGAAAACAATCTATTATTGCACGTACTTTGATAAGTCTCAGGTCAATCCCAGGGACACGTATTTATGAGTAAATAGATGTTTACTACTAGGATTATTTACTACCTGGAATATTTGATGTTTATTTCAGCCAAGAAGTACATGTAACACGCTCATTCATTGGATAACGGTAGCGTCTTTAAATGACTGCATTGCAGTTGAAAAATGCTTTAGATATGTTATAATTTTCATTGGAAATAGGGTGAATTATGTAGGCACCATCATACAGTTGCCTACGAACATACATCACTTGATGTTGAATTCCTTCAGGAGTCTCATTGAAATTACCATTCCTTATTCTTGATCTCAATGTAACAACTTATGAATTTATTCCATGAGCAATTATTAACTTATGATCCATTCACGAAATGACGTAAACAGAATATAATGCCAATCATACGTTAGCAATCAATGAAGTGACTAATGTGACGCTAGTCTTAGTTTGACTATCTTTCACCGAATCTCTCTCATCAATAATCTGAAAGGAAATAAGGAGCGAATGAAGCTAAAAGAAAGGCATGTTATATATTTGAATAGACAATTGAATTTTGTATTCAAATTTCAGAAACTGTCAATTTATATATGAAATTAAATGAAACTGCCATTCAGGCTGATGTTATTAGGCAACGTGGCAGGATGGAAGGAAATTTAACAGACTTGGTACATTCCACGATAAATTTGACGAAAACAAAGCTGACGCAAAATTAAGAAAGCTTCTAATTGAATTGAATGGGGCGTGCTATAAAATCAGAATCGAATTTAATTGTTAATGGCTTGCTAAATGCTCAATAATTTGTTCATAAGCTTTGGAATCATTACTGTCACAACGTGTATTGATTATTTCACCATTCATCCATTAAGAATAGAGTATAATAGTGTTAGAGATTGGTTCCAAAATTGAAGAAAACATACACTTTTCATACAAAACAGACTTGAAATTCATTAATATTTTTTTTCAAATAAGAACAAACATGAGTGACACAGACTAAACTATTTAGGGAAACAAAGAAATATCAGAATGGAAGAAACTAAACAATCGAAAGCGGATGTTTTGTCCAGGCCGGTATGATTTCGAAATGAGTTTGGTCTTCCATTTGTATTTCTATTTAATTATATTTCATCAGCTTTTTAACGCTTACAGCTGATTCCCTAAGTTTTACAGGATAGGACTTCCGTGGCTTACATGACTGACGGACGCTTTGCTCTCGAAACAATCATTAGTACTATCTTCGTATGTAACCACAAAATACATAATTACCAACTATCCCATGAATCGAACAAAACAATCTGCCTTAGGACTACAACAGTCCTAAGCACAGTGCTGTACACAAAACATAATAATCTAGATTAGAACTATAACCGTTCTAAGCACAAAAGATAATAATCTGCATAAGAACTACAGCCGTTCTAAACACCGTGCTATGAAAAAACACGGTTGTAGTTCTGATGCAGACCTAATAATATGCGTTAGGATTACAACTATTGTAATCTCAAAACATAAAAATCTGCATTAGAACTACAACCGTTCTAAGAACCATGCAATACACAAAACAATAATCTGCATTAGAACTACTATAGTTCTGAGCACCGTGCTATGCACAAATCATAATGATCTAAATAGCACGGTCATAGTTTCAATGTAGATAAGACATAATAATCTGCATTAGAATTACAACAGTTGTGAACACAAAACATAATAATCTGTTTTAGAACTACAACCATTCTAAGCACCGTGCAATACACAAAACATAATAATCTACACTAGAACGGTTATAGTTTTAATGCAGATTAGGCATAATAATCTGCATTAGCATTACAACGGTTGTAAACATGAGACATAATGATTTGCATTAGAACTAAAACCGTTCTAAGCAGCGTGCAATATACAAAACAAAATAATCTGCATTAGAACTACTGCCGTTCTAAGCACCGTGCTATCCACAAAACAATAATCTACATAGGATGGTACTTAGAACGGTTGTAGTTCTAATACAGATTATAGTTTATGATCTGCATTAGATCTACAACCGTTGTAAGTACCGTGTAATACACAAAACATAATAATATGCATTGAAACTACAACCGTTCTAAGCACCGATGCTATGCACCAAACAAAATATCAAAAACCAAACAACATTATTTTCTTCTTCACACAAATTCAACAAATCCGTTAAATCAGTAGATAACGACCAGTAACAGGCCACAATACCACAATAGTAATTGTTCTTTAGCTGTCTTGACGATTTCATTTTTTCTCACACCAACTCTTTTCAGTTCGTATCGTCCTTCATTCAGGATCTCATACGGACTCAAAAATTCGAAATCAGTTTTGGTTGCGTGTAACTGGCACGATATAGTAGAACATAGTTACCAAGCACATTGTGTGGAATTTCTACGTTTTTCGTCCAATTTTAATTTAGTTGATTCATTTGCTTTAAGACGCTCGGCCACTCTCTGACGATCTAATTCAAAATGGCGTTCAGGCGACAAATTATGAGGAAGGTCATTTTTACGGATTTTTAAACAGTAAAATTTAAAATCAATTGATTTTTCCACAAGGTATCTGTATCTACCTGTCTACTCGTTCTTAACATGTGTTTATATCTCAATCAAATTCATAACAGTACGCATATAACTTCCAACTTATCCATTCTCTCTATGAATATCAGGTGTAACAAAATGCTATTCAAAATTGGATTTATCTTAGAATTTACAAATTGACAAATTATGAAATTAGTTCCAAAAATCCATGAGAATAATTTGCGGAGTACCGAAACTTGAAATGAACAATTTGAAAGATTCCTCGGTCTCAACAGCTTTCACTATTTTCAAAGGAATCAAATCACTTTGATTGATTTGTGAATGGTCTATTAACACTAAAACATATTTTAACTTTTTGATTGATATATGCATATTGGTGGCGGTCCGGAGTAACAAAAGCACTTTTGTGTATTGAATCAGGATGAATTGGGATCTGGTGGAAACCAGAAGTCTTGTCAAGTGATGTGAAAAATTTGCCACGACCAAGGCGGTCTATTTGATCATCAACACGGGGTAGTGAAAATTTGAATTTCACAGTGTGGGCAGATATTTTCAAAAACTTGAAACAAGATCATGATACAGATATTGTGACATTGAATAAGGTAAATGATTTCTTCATTCATCAATGCCCTGATTCAACCGATAAAGACAAAACTAATCTTCTGCAAAGTTGAACTCATGATAGTTACTCTAAAAAATTCTGATGCACGGTGCCATGATGGGATTCCAATAAAATTATTGCAGCATGTGGCAAATGAAATCGCATTTCCATTGACTAATATTATTAACAATTGCTCAAGTGCACTGCTTCCGAATTTGAGTGAAATATTCAAAAGAATTATATATAATAGACTGATTCTATGTTTGGAACGATTTGAAATACTATCTGAAACCAAATATGGAGATAGGGAAAGTGAATCTACGTTAGGAGCAATATTTGAAATTTTGTGATAATATAAATCGATTCACTTAATATTAACATGGCAACTTCACTTACAAGCCTAGACTTAAGCAAGGCATTCGATAGTGTTGATCATAACATTCTATTAAATCAACTGGAAATGCTGGGTTTCAGAGAAGTGGTATTAAATCTATTCCAGTCATACTTAATAGATAGACCACAGTATGTCATTTTTAAGACTGCGAATGGGGAGCAGATCAGGTCAGAGATGCAAAGAACTCATGAGGGTGTCCATCAAGGCACCATATTGAGTCCAATTCTCTTCATAATATATACAAATGACCTACCTACATTACTAAAAGAATACCTACAGTTTGCTGATGACAACTCAATAACAATAACAGAGGATACCATTCCAAATTATGGATACTGCTGAAGACTGGTTTCACAAAAATAACTTAAGATTGAATAAAGATAAAACTCAGGTCCACAAATTTGGATATACATTGACCATTAAGAGCACCTCGGCTGATACCGTTACTGAGTTGGTGTGTGTGTAACCCATACCACTTTTCTAGGTATAATTATTGACTCACGAGTACATTGGTATGAACAAGTAAATGAAGTAGTGGGAACGTTATCAAGATATTGCTTTGCCCTGAAAAACATTCCAGTTTAAGTGAACACTGAGGCAGCGCTTAATTGCTTTCCATGTGCTTGTTCAATACAAGAACAAAAAGTAACTACATCTGCAATAAACCTAATTATACGAATCTCCAGAAAAATGTACAATATAGCAAAAAAATTTTTTAATAAAATTCCCCAATCATTGAAAAAATTACCATTGCATCATCTCAAACACAATTTAAAATCTTTACTCATAAAACGAGCCTACTACTCACTGAATGAATATTTTACGGACACAAATATTTGAGCTATCCTTATTTATTTCTAAGTATTCTAAGTCACTTTAGTCATATCTGTATGTTATTTTTATTTATGATGACAAATGTATTGTGATTGATATTTATATAGAATTTCGACTTGACGTGCTCCACATCTCTCTGAGGTATTCTTTCATATATGGCGTTGTCTTTTTATTGTATCTTAATAAGAAAAATAAACTAAGCTAAACAAGCAAAATAGGACTTGAATAAGGCGAGTCGCTTTCACGAATAATATTGTCAATTCATAGGTCATTAATAATTTTGCGTACTTCCTCGCGTTAGCAAATTGAAAGTCTGTAAGGAAGAGACAATAGAATTATGAGTCAAATAAATTCCCAAACTAGCATTATTAACTTAATAATAATTCTTGACCCAGGTATGATAATATAAAAACTCTGGAGATAGGTCATACTAACTAACACATGTGCTTATTACTTTCGTCTTTACGTACGTTTCATCATCAGAAGACGCATTATGTCTAAAACGGGATATCTTAAAACTAATTGTATCACCACAAAGCGTCCTTATCCCGCCAATTTCAGTTAAAAATGCCCACGAAAGAACAGAAACACGCTGCAAGTCGCGTATCAAATAACAGATTTCACCCAATGATGACATCATACTCAAGATTTTCGGCAGGAATAATGATAAAAGTTAATGTAGTAGATAGACTCGTAATCCCGTAAGCAGCTTTGAATTGTTATTCGATAAAACTGAAGCAGCAATTCCTTTCAATGAAATTTCATGGGGTATTAATTTAAATCGAATACATCAACAAACTTATCAGGCAGACAGTATCCATTAAGCCCAGATAAATTTGATTATCAATTCTTATTTCAGTCGGTACTGTCACTTTATTATTTGTAAAAGATTTGATGGAATTTTTCATTACGTCTCTGGCTTACTGAATTTTTAAGAAAACAATCTGCTATTGCATGACATGATTTAAAACAAAATCCACATCTATTCATACTTTCTTCAGATTGTATTGCTTATCCCCAAGCTGAAAAATTATTATCTTGTAAAGATAGATTAATAGAACGTTAAAATAGAATGATGTTTACAAATGAGTAACAAATAATATCTATCATGGGGCAACCACTATAAGTGATAAGTTTTCTATTCTCAGGAATACCTAGATGTTTAAGCTCATCATCCTTAATTGATTTTTTGTATAACTATAGTAATAATTCATAGGGGAAATAGATGTCCTATTAACTATGAAGGTGGGGCCAGGTAGATCAGTGGTAGAAGCATCGATCTTCTAATCACTGTGGCTGCCGGTCGCGGGTTCGATTCCAGCGACTGCGGAATATTTCCGATGGCCCGAGAAAGTGGTGCGGCAAGAAATAATGGTCTGTCAAGCCCAAGTGTCATCGTGACTGCACTGGTTGCAGGATCGAGCCTACCACACGAGGTGGAGTGTTTAGTGGGTATATCTGAGGTGATTATGTTATAGGACCATAAGGTGCCCATAAAGGGTTTAACCATCTCCCACCCAACAAAAAAAAAAAAAAAACTATGAAGTCCGTAACTCTTCAATCTCCCCCAATTCACCCCTATATGCTAAATTAGCCCTATTTTCAACCCTTTTTTCAAGATAAGTTTTAGTTCATTAAAAAATGGAAATTAATCCTCCAAAATGGGTTCTAGGAGGTTCTTTGGATCGCTCAGCACGAAATCGAATTTTCCTGGAAAATTCACTCAATGAACGGAAATTTGGTCAATTTCACGTGATTAGCATTTTCTACGAAACAGGTTGACAGTCGCGTATTTCGATCCTAAATAGCAAAAAACCAGGAAAATTTACGGGAAACTGTGAAGAACCGGAAAAGAACATCTTTCCATGTCATAGAAATTATCGTGTGATAGGTCAGTCACTTTTTTTTGATTGCTAATTATGAATTTGCTAATTGAAAAGTTTAAAAATATTATTTTCTGGAAAACGTGGAAAATCTTACAATGAATACTCCTTTTTTTGAGGGAACTTTTTGAGTGCCGTGTTGTATTACGTTTAGTTTTCGATGTTCTACCTTAAATTATACAAAAATTAAAAGTGATGTCAAAAAATAATCATTAAAAAATTCCGAAAAAAAAGAAAATTACAACGAAAAACACTGCAACGTAATCGGAATTACCATGTTTTTCCTTTTAATTTTCTTTGATTTTTCCGGAATTTTCAAATGATTATTTTGTTGGTATTTCTTTCAATTTACATAATTAAGCATGGACATCGAAAAGATAAACGTAACTCAACACAACACTCAAAAAATTCCATCAAAAAAAGGAGAAATCGTTGTAAAATTTTCCACGTTGTTCCAGAAAATGATATTTTTGAACTTTTTAATTAGCAAATTCGTAATAAGCGACCCAAAATACCTCCTAGAACCCATTTTGGAGGCTTAATTTAAATTTTTTGATGAATTAAAAATTATCTTGAGAATAGGGTTAATTTAGCATGTAGGGGTGAATTGGGAGATATTGAAGGGTTACTCAGTAGTCACGAATTACCTTCATGGTCCACAAAACATGATGCAATAATAATTTTTCAGATTCGACCTCCTGCAACCAAGTTAGTAAGTTTCCCACTTTTCAAACTGAACAAGTATGGCCACACAATTTTCTGTTCCTATAATGATCCAATTCAAATGTAGTGAAGTAGTAAAACGCAATCTAGCCTAGCATTGATTAGTTGATATAATTTACGAGGCAATTAACTTGCTCACTATCCCACACACATATGATGGTCACTGGGGAAATTACTCGTTGTGAATAAAACTCATGAAGATACAATTTTCCCCTTTATTTTAACATACAAATAATGTTGGGTTCTATTATTTCAGAAGCGTTGATTTATGTTCCATGAGCTCTCCTGTTTAGCTTTTATAAGATTCATTTAGTATTAGGTATTTTAGAGTTGAGGGTGGTGGATGTAATAGTTTTAGTTAATGAGAGCATGGATTATTGTAACCGCTACTTTTTACCCTGCACAACCTTGACAGAGAATCAAACGATATTACAATCTACTGTACTGTATCTCTGAATCTACGTATTTTGGTAGATTTGTTCAAAAACAAAAATAGTATTAATGGAAATTCATTCAGATACTTGAGAAAGATACATTTTGATACAATGAAGAGTTGGGGAGATCTATAATAATGAAGTTAGGCAACAATTTATGAAACAGAAATCAGCTATACCAAAATGAAACAAACATAGGATATGTATATAAAAGTTTGATTCATAGAAGACAGTTCTATTTAAAAAATATCTCAACAATTACTGCATTTGGTTTCCTAACAAATGGTTAGATCGTAAAGTTGTCCATCCTGTCTAATTTCGTAACCGATTAAAAAATGTCGCACCATGGTTGATTAAAAATTAAATTACTATTCCTTTTCTTGAATTGCAACAGCCAAGTTGGTGTTGATTAACACGTTTTCTACAAACAAAGATCCCTTAGTAGAGTAAGAAGTACTAAACTCCAGAAAAAAGCTTCCAACGTGAACGAATATTATAAGACTATTATTGATAAGAAATAATTACACTTATCCACTAAAAAAAATTAAAGTACTGAGTACCATTCGGCTACCAGGTAGCCATCATCAGAATTAACTAAATTCTGAATCAAAATGTGCCTGTTTGAATACTATTTGGGGATAATAATGTGAACAATGAGTTACCCTCAGCTGGAGATAAATCGGAATTCAATAAATTGCTTTTTTGTTTACACATTTCCATCCTTTGTAAATTACCTCGATATTTGTGTCTGTACTGTGTTGAAAAAGTGATAAGCTTTCTTGAGAAATGGTGTGATCTGTATTCTGAATATGTTTGGCTACCGCGGATTCCCCCCCCCCCCTAAATTTTCTTTATATGGGCAAAAAATTCCTTAAAACGGGATAAAATGTTCCTCCTACTTTGCCTCACATAGCATTTTGAACACGACTCACAATTGATTTTGTAAATCCCGGATTTGCCAAAATCGGAAACTTCATCAAAGGTGTTTTAGCTTGTTCTTACATCTATAAACTGGTTGTATTGCATATTTAGAAAACAAACTACGGAATTTATTCAATATTGAAGAATGGTAAGTCAAACTTTTGAATTTTATCGAAGTATTTGAAGGTAATGGCTCTAACTTGGTTAGATGGCTACGTTCCAATTTCCTTTTTTGTTTAGAAAATGGATTATTGATCGAAGATTTGTGGTAACCATTGTCCAACGCTATTTGCTGAAGTTCCTCAACTTCGTTGTTATAATTTTGCTGGCTCAAAGTGAGTTCAATAACCAGACTACTTAGCTATTTTATATCTAAATTGTGTAGGTGAATCCGCCGGGGTATTCCTATTTGTTTGAGTGGGTCTTCTGTATATTCCGGAATCCAAGTAATTACCATAGTTTATAATGTTAATATCAAGGAAAGGAAGCTGATTATCTGTTTCTGTTTCGATAGTGAATCTCAGTGAATCAAATTGGCTATTAAGCATGTTCAAATAGATATGTAAATCAAAATCTTTACTTGTAATCGCGAAGATGTCGGCAACATATATATACCAAACTTTTGGAAGCTGATTCAATTTTGATTTTGAGGAGGTTCCAAATTCGCTTAGAAAAATATTGGCCAAAAAAGGAGAGAGTGGATTGCCCATTGCACATCCGTTTGTTTGTTTATAGTAGTTTTTGTTAAAAGTGAAATAATTTTGCTCCATACATAAAGATTTAAGGATTACGTATTCTGTGCAGTTTCTATCGGGAATATTAATATTTGAAAGCCAGTTCTTCAGAATGTTTATCGACTCAGGGATTGGAAAATTTGTAAATAGTGAAACAACATCAAATGTAGAAGTTATGAGAGTTGCCCCTCAGCAGTATAGGTTATTGTGATTCTTTTGTATGTTATGATAATTGTATTGTTACGTATATATGCTATTTTCTGGAATATGAATGATGCTGAATTATAGCATTCAACGCTGGCCACAAATAAATCATGAAAATGCTGCATTTCTTATCAAATTTTTGTTGCAGAATGGTAAGAAAGTTTCAAGTAAGTGGCCACGTTTCCATGCTGCAAATGTTCAATCATCTTCAATTTCAACGCATAACTGCTTGCGAAGTGCTGAAGCAATCGTTAAATATTCAACTGAGGCATTTCCTCCAATTCCATATTTGCATTCCATCTCTGAAATGACTTATTGTCTAAGGTGATAAATTCGTCAGATTTAATACGACATTTGCATATAAATTAAATCGTATTGTACGGGATGTTGAGCTTCGGGAATTTATCTTATGGAAGTTTTTATTGGAAGCTCTAGTCAAATAATTTGTGTAGTATAAAGTTCATAAACCTGAAAATAATGAAAATATCTAGAACGTGGATCCTCCAAAGCTATAAAATAAGAATTCTGTTAGTATAACGGTGTCGGTATAATTTGGGCTTCCTGCCGAACGATTTATGTAAATGGCTATCGGACAAATTGTTGATAGCATCTATAGAATTCGACCCTAGGGAATCTATCTTGAGAACTAAATCCCCACTTCGGATTTCCTGAATGCTAAAACCATTGCTGAAGATCCGCCCAGTCTTCATGTAGTAGTGTATTACATTGATTATATATGTAAGTTATTCTTGTATCATTAGTATTATCTCCTTAGTAATCTACGACTGATGTAAATGATGGAGCATCTCCTAGCAATAATACGATCGATGCTGGCATTGTACTATCATTGAAATCCTCTTCGTATTTCCATGATACTAACACTATTCCTAAAGATACTCAGAATCTTCTTGAATTCGTACATTACAGATTACAACTGTTACTTTTATTCAGTGTTGGCAATGAATGATAGATCAGCTGATAATATAACCGATGTTGATAGTACTATATCAATTAGAATCTATTGATGATATATTTTACATTGTGGTAATATTAGAACACCACTTCGAATTTTCTTAAAAGCTAAACACCCGTGCTTAAGATGTGCCCAGTTTTTCCAAAGTTATACATTACTTCGATTACAATTCTTGAGAATTCATGTTCTCAGTGATCACAGCAATCTCAGCAATTATACAATCGATGGTGATTTAAGTATTAAAATATCATCATCCTTGATAACATGACAATCTACATTAAGGTAACATTGCATTATAAATCAATTTCATCTTTTCAGAATATTACACAATACAGTGGTCTTGGATCAGACTTGTCAGCAATATTCAATGTATGATTGTTGAACAACTCATCTTATATTCGTAATAGTAGAGTCAAAAATGTACAAACCCAGGAAAAATGAAGATACAATTTTTTATCCTGAAACCTTTTGCAATGTCTTAAGTTAGCCCTGTTTGTTCCAAACCAAAGACGTCCTTTGAAAGATCCATAAAACTCAATTGTAGATATTCCTGTATTATATTAGGTATCGTAATTATTTAAGTGAACCGAAATGAGCCTAATCCGTTTATAATAGGTATTTTGAAACACAGTGATACGGGACTTTCCAGTCGTAAACACAACTTAAGATTTCGCAGAAAGGTTGCCTACCGATAAACGATTAAGCAGAATTTTAATATATGAAATACGAATGAACTTCTACCTCTAAATATTTCACTGAATGGCAAACAACCCCATGTGGAGTGTAGTAGGGATAACGGTTTAGTTTAGAATTTCTATTAGGCTGTATATTTTAGTATATTTCCAACTATTGTTTGTCACTCGCTTTGATATTTCACCATTACTATTACTAAATACAAGCAAATATAAACAAGTCGTGTTTTATGCAAGTGTTGGGAAGAATATTCAATCATTTTCGAAGTGCGATCAATGCTGTCGCATCTAAACATTTCGCATCCAATCACTTTAAGGTGCGATCAACTGCTGTCGCATCTTAACATTTTGGTCCTTCGAGCCGGATTGTAAAAATTCCAGTGCCTTTTGGTTTTTTACAATTCAACACATCCATTCACTTAAACTGTCGGAAGCATCAACCTAGTTCAGTGTGAGTGCCAATGGAACAACATCATTTGCCTATAATGCATATATAGGTACATCAACAATCCAAGATAAGCCACTAGTACGAAGCCCGGGCTTAGCATCGCATACACATCATCAAAAGAAGAAATAGCGTGGGTGAGTCCTTCCTGTATAAATATCCCTAATATTCTCATTTAGTATTGTTTCGTTTGTGTTAATAAAGTCAATATCAACATGCCTGATTCAAATGAAAATGCGAACAGATTAAAATCATTAATAAAGAAACGAGGTACTTTAAAAGCAAAATTAACTTCTTTCAAAAATTTTCTAAATAAGTTTGAACCCGATCACATGTCTGAGAAGTTACAAATACGCTACAATGATATCGAAATAATTTATAGTCAATTTAATGAAATTCAAAATGATATTGAAGAATTAAACGATGACGAAGATGAGGCATTAAGTCAACGCGAAGCTTTTGAAACTCATTATTATCAGAATCTTGGTATCGGAAAGCGTTTACTTACAAACATTCAAAGTAATATTGTTCCTGGACCTCCACCATATCAACAACGTGTGAAGTTACCTGAAATTAAAATTCCCGGCTTTGATGGACGTTTTGATGAATGGTTAAATTTTCATGATTCATTCTTTTCGTTAATACATTCAAATACTAATATTTCTAATATCGATAAATTTCAATACCTGAAAGCAGCTCTGAGTGGAGATGCTGCTCGAGTTATTCAAGCAATATCTATCTCAGATTCTAATTATCCAATTGCTTGGAATGAATTAAGAGAAAGATTTGAAGACAGGGAAGGCATTATCATAAAACATATAAAATGCCTGTTTGAATTACCATCTGTAGCCAAAGAATCATCAGCGTTGTTACGTCAACTATCGGACAATATTTCAAATCAATTAGAGGCGATTAAAACTATAGATGACCCAAACAATTTAGCAAACAGGCTGCTCGTTCATTTGGTTGGTCAAAAGCTAGACTATAGCACAAAGCGCGAATGGGAACGCCACATCGTCGAACAAAAAGCTCCCACCATTGAATGCCTTACAAACTTTTTAGCAAACAGAGCAAAACTATTAGATAAATTGTCCAATAATAAGTCTATAAATCATAACCTATCAAATACTGGTCGTGATAATACCAAGTTGCCCGGTAATTCAAAACCCAATTTCAATTATCTCGTTATACAACCAAAGGTTTGTTCATTCTGTAAAGATGCAGAAACGCGTTCGATTTTTACATGCCAAAAATTTCTATCGTTGACATTAGAGTCGCGTATAACACAATCAAAATTTCGTAAGTTATGTCAGAATTGTTTATACCAGGGTCATGATGTGCAAAGTTGCAAATCAAGATATTCATGCAAGATATGTCATAAAAAACATTATACATTGTTGCACAATGAAAACTTAATCACACCAATACAAATCAATCAACCATCGACGTCACAGCAAGGTAGCTCCCCTACCGTGACCCATTGTGCACTTGCAATGCAAGCACAAACATTGTTATCAACCGCAATGGTTTCAATTTTTGATATCCCAGGTCAGAACCATCAATGTCGAGTTCTACTTGATTCAGGCTCGCAATCAAACTTTATATCTGCTGAAACATGTAGTCGCTTAAAGTTAGAACAAAACAAAACATTTATTCCGGTGATAGGAATTAATCAATCTAAATCAAACATTACTTCTAGCACTTCTATAAACATAAAATCAAATACAAACGATTTTCAAGTTGAATTGCAATGTTTGGTCTTGCCTAAAATTACAGCACACCTACCAAGTGAACCAATTGATATGTCACATATACATATTCCCACAAACATACAACTAGCAGATCCGACATTTCATAAGCCCGCTAATATAGATTTATTGATAGGCGCAAATTTATTTTGGGATTTGTTATGCATAGGTCAAATTAAGATTTCCGATTGAAATTTCGTGTATCTAGTAAATCATCTAACTCTAAATAAGGTACTGACGACGGGAGCGTTATAAATCTATAAATCACGGCCATACTATCCTCTTCTTTGTGGAATATTTATCGCACTTATTAAATATGAATATACCGTTCTCTTAAACTCAATATGAATATCTAGACTACTGATTATCATTGTCCCGAATATGTAATATGAGTTTCACGACGATTCGTCTCCAGGTGGCATGAATGTATCATCGTTGTTAATTGATAAAATAAATGAGTTTAGACACATTATTTTACTAGATTTGTCAATGTTTCGATTTATCTGAAATCATCATCACTACACTGCTAATTATGAATGGTGAAGTACATAACCAAATTTAATTATGTTGGGTAACTTTAAACTCTGACTTGAAGGGCAATGTTTTTTTTACCTAGTAAGAGTAACTGTATGATATTCCCAGTATGACTAAAGTCAAATCTGTGAAGCACTTTCCTGAATCCTAGTCTGTGCCAGTATTGAATTAGATGCCGATTATATAAATCAAACGAAACAAATAAAATGTTTCCAAAGATTAGTTGAAAAAGGGAATTTATAAAACAAAGCAATTCAAGAGGATAAGAGAATTCGGAATGAATTCAACATTTGTTTCAAGTATTTGTAAGCTTATCTCTGAGATTTCCTCATTGTTAATGGCTTACAACGTTCCAGATAACAATGCATTTACAAAGGAGACGAGAGGAAAGCTCGGTTCCTTTGAAAGTTGATTAGAACTTACTTATGTGATTTCTTTTATGTTATTGACGCAATGCTGTATATTTTAAATGGAGACTATCCAAAAATTTACATTCAGTTGTTTTAATTACACATTTTTGGATCTTCTAGATCCGTTGAAGACACTTGGAACTTCATTAATTTGGAATACTGACTACAAAGGTCTCAAGTTAAGTGTTTCCGATATTAAAATCCCCCTTCATTATAATAATTGAAAAAAATAACAGCAGTATAGTAAACAGTAACACAAGCGAGCGACACGTTTGAAATTGTGTAGAAAAGTCAATGTTATCTTATTAATCGAATATTCCATCAGCTTTTCTGGACTGCATCAACAAATCGACATAAATGATGGATAGATGATAAACAAAGCTCCATGAACTCTACAAGGAAATAATGAAAAAACATACAAACGCATTCCCCATGATAGAGCGGATTTCGCCCGAAAACAAGAGTTTCAAATATACTCTTCTGTCCGAGGCTCATACAAGTGAAGAACTGTTGAATTTGTCAATAATTTGGAAAATTCTGAGCAATGCGATGAAAATAAGAGAACACATATTATCCCCAAGCTACTGTAGGCCAGATTTTCGAGTTTAATTTTGGATGCAATAGCATTAAATGAAAATATATATCATCTTCAAGCGACAATATATATCATCTCCAAGCGGCAATTCTAGGTTGGTACGTTATTTGTAAGATTATTATTGGAGGTATACGATTCGTCCAAGGGTGATATCAGTGAAGAACTAATGATGTATTTGACCATAATTCGGAAAATCCCGAGCGAAGCAATGGCAATGAGAGAACACAAATCACCTCCAAGCGGTATATCTAGGTTAGTAGGTTATTCGTAAGTTTATTTTTGGATGCATTAACATTAATTGAACACAATATCATCTCCAAGAGGCAATTCTAGTTATTATGCTATTTGCAAGTAATTAATTTTGGATGCTAGTTAAAGACGAAAGGTAAAACAGACAAAAGTGTATATTATCGAGAATCAGAAGCGGACGAAACTGTAAATATTCAGGTAGAATAAGTCTCCTTGGAGGTCGGCCTGGTAGCTCAGTGGTAGAAGAATAGATCTTCTAATCACTGTGGCTGCTGGTCGCGGGTTCGAATCCTGCAACTGCGGAATTTTTCCGATGGCCCGAGAAAGTGGTGCGGCAAGATACAATTGGCTGTCAAGCCCAAGTGTCATCGAGACTGCCCTGGTTGCAGGATCGAGCCTACCACACGAAGTGGAGTGTTTAGTGGGTAATCTGAGGTGATTAAGTTCGGGACTCAGAGACTCGCACACTACCTTATGGGATGTAACAGGACCATAAGGTGCTCATAAAGGGTTTCAACCACCTCCCAACAAAAAAAAAGTGTCCTCGGATCGATCAGTGACACCACTGCTAATTGGCTCCAGACAGCTGTTTCACTTTCTCTGTCTCAGTGGAACGAGTAGAGCTATATGCCACCGATCGATATCTCTGCTGATGTGTACATAAACCAACAACAGTAAGAGCTAGAGAGGAACAGTGGCGAGCTAACACATTTGGGGCCCTAGGCACCACTAACTTTATGGGGGTTCTGTGCCCCTCGAGAATTTAAGCCTTAATAGTCTCAATCGCCTAAGTGGATCCCTATTTTTTAATTTTGACTAAAAAATTCAACTTCCTACTAAATGACATTTACAAACTTGAATTACAACATCTTATATTTCTGCAAAATAATGAGCATAAATTGAAACAAAAGCCGACTTGTCAACTTTTCATGGGGTTACCTTTCTCACTTTTTTCCGACAAAGCGTCTATCAGTTCCTCACAATCTAGTGTATCTAATAGCGAGTTCTCAATATTTAATAATGCTAACAATGTTAGTCTATTTTCCGACAATGTATTTAGGAGATAGAAAATGATATTTCCCTCGAAGCATTTGATAAAAGGTATTGAGTGAAATATTCTTGAGAATATTTCGATATTCGGAAAAGCACTTTTTGAATTATTTTCCACTACATATTGTAATATATTACAAGGATGACAATCTAAAAGAAATGTATTTTGTCAAAGCAAGGAAATGATTATATTCTCACCTAGATACACAATATCAATATCACTAGAGCCAGATTTCTAACAACTTCCATTTTTTCCTTTTGTAATACTGACCTAGAATAATATCTCAACATTGTCAAGTTTCTCTTAATAGCAAGTCAATCTCCTGGTAAGTTCGGAAGAAAGATTATCGCAAATGGCATAATAGCGTTGAAATTTTAAAGTTTTCCCTCTACAACTATATAATTTTGTTATGTTCTTCAAAACGCGCTGTTCGTTTCCTGTTTCTCGTGTCGTCTATACAATTAACTTCCTGGCTCTAAGTAAAACTAATTTCCAATTTCTTTAGCTATTTCTAGTATCTGGTCCCACTATTTATCCGTTCCTAGTTTTTTGTGTTAATGTGAATAATGATTTCCATATAATATCAGATTGCTGAATTGTAACTAACTATATTTAGCAACCTTTGAGATTTAACTGTGGACTGAAATCAGTTCTAGTTCGAGGGCCCCAAACGTTTGGGCCCTTGGTGAGTGCCAAGTTCGCCATGCGGCTAATCCTCCACTGGAGAGGGATATAAGTAGCTTTGCTTTAATATATTAAGGTTGAAGATTGGAATTATTCTTTTTTGCATTTTAGTGTAAGTCGAATAATTTTTGTTGTTGTAGTCCTTCGATTTTTTTTTGCATACTATTTTGATGACGCTAACTTGATGAACTTCACACACGTTTCTCTTCAAAATTACTATTTATTTTTATACATGTCCATATATTAGGATGAGGCTCATAAAATTGTTTAGAAAATGAGAGTGGGAAGCTTCGCAAGTATTGGTGGCGTGCTCTTGCGATGATCCTGCGTCAGCCCACATTTGTGGTGGGAAATTATCTTCCAAGTAATGATCCACTATGTAGTCAGCGAATTCTGTCACTCGATCGATGATCATTTGTTAGTGTGGTCATAAAATCCTCCATACATTTTTGCTAAGCTCAATGACTGGATCTTTCTCCACCAAGCTTGAGTTAGGTGGAAACGGCAACCCAACACCATTGATGATGACCATGCATTAGTGACTTCATTTTGAAGGCCTTTTTCGAAAACGGCGAATATGATTTGTGGAAGAAGTTGATGTTCTAGCAAACTATACCTCCACTTCAAAATGTAGAATAACTTTTCATAAGTTATTTGCTCTTTATTTGGTAGAAGGAAAAATACTGAAGGAATATAATGGCTGTTTGACACCGTATGTAACGTAAATAGCTGATACCAGAATTTTGGTGCGAATTGAAAGTTTCAGGATCTATTCACTCGCAAAAAAGTATATTCTTAATTGTCAGTATAGCTTCTTTGATAGCTTCTTATTTTTCAGAGCGTCGGGGGTGGGGATGCTAGCGAGTTACCTAATATTTTCTACCTGAGGTGTAAATCCCCTGACCCTCGGTAGCCGGTACGCAAGTTACATATAATAAACGCGGTCCCTATCATAAAGTGTGTAACTTACACACTCTCACCTATCCTACCTTTGTGGTTTATATTAATTTCTAACAAGTAATTATTCAATTATTGACTTATACAGGTAGTTTCTTGGGATTTATCCAATAAGTAGGTAATGCGAATAATGTTTCTTAACATTCATGTTTCTTTCTTTTTCGAATATCATTTGTTCCATTTGACTTCTTCAAAATATCTGATTGGTAAATTGTAATATTTGATAATATCTGATTTTCAATTACCTAATAATGCATTTTTACTTGATTAATAATGTTGTCATCCTTTATTAATCTGTTAAATTGATGATTGATTATATTGCTGTCTTGATCTTTTATGAAAACATTTACTTGTTTTACTGTTTTTAAAATTGCATTTGTTAAAATCTCTGTTGTCGTAATTAATCCATGAATCTGTTATCTGAATTTGAATCATCTATTTCGTAATTGTGAAATATTATTTTCTGAAGTTAAGTTTATCTATTTCGTAATGGTAAAATATTATTATCTGAATTTGAATTATCTATTCAATTCTTTGATTATCAGACTGTAACTAATTTGACCATAGCGAATTGATATAGTATTTTTCGCAAGAAGTAGGTATTCGATTGTTTGTCTCAAACTCCACTTCTTGTAATTTTTGATTAGAATCAATATCTTCTTGTCATTCGTTATGGTTGATTTCTTGATTAAATTTGTTGAAGGTAACGCATACAGTGACGACGTTAATTTGTTGTTTTGCTGTGTGTGTTCCCCTAACTTTGCATTTGGGTCATTTCTGTTTCGTTTTTCCCCTACGTGTGCAGAGAATTACTGGACCGAGCCTTATAGTATGCAGTTCGAAGGCAACAACAAATTCAAGGAGGTTAACATTTTTTTGCAGAATCAATTACATTTGAATTCATCTGTTTTGCTGATCCTCTAAATTTTTGTAATTCAACTATTAATTTATCTAAATTTAAATTTCACTCTTATTCACACATTGTCCATTCTTCATCTCAACCTAAAATTCTTATTTAATTTGTTATTAATTTATAAAACCATTTTTGTTAAGTTGAACTATTTATTCTATTTTCTCTACTTAACAGCATCTATCTAACATCATCGTAATGCCGGAGATTCTTGATTGAGGTTGTTTTTCACATTTCATAAGTAAAACTGTTGGCGCTTCGAGCACAACCGTCAATCGGGAATCGAAGGGCACGTTTTATTACGATAGACCCTGAGATATATCATCATGAGCTAGTTGGGCAATTAAACTGTTAAAACAGACAAGTTAATATCTTTTTCAACCGGGAACCTTACACGTAAGCCTTACACTAGATCATTACCCATAATAATTAGAGGCTAACTTTTTCAAATACATGACTTATAGAACAACAGTGGCAACGTTTTGTTTCGTATATTTTTTTATCCTATTTCCTAAGAAAACTACCATTTATAATTGCTTATCTATTGTCGAAATAAAAAAATTCTTATTTCATTGTGTTAAGTTAAATATCACTCTTTTCGGAGTGGATGATTCTTGATACGTATTTGTACCTGATTCGAGCTCCTATTGTAGGACCGTCCAAGAATTCTCCTTTTCACTGTGATTAACGATTTTAGGAAATTGTCAGCCATACTTTTCTCATTATACATTCAAGAAGCAAACCAGACGAATCTACCAACAATTTTAGATAAAGTTATCCTGCAAACGGTAATAAATCAATTCCTTCAGCCGTTACGTCGCGCTACGCATATTTAAAAGTTTAAATTGCGCAATCAGACAACATTGCGTTTCGCACGTTATTACATTAGAGCCAATTTACGTATCAAAGCTGAGACAAATACGATTTACTATCCTACGCTATGACGTTTCAATGTCGAATTTTATTCACAATGGCTTATTCGAATTCATCTCATACGTGTACTGATTTTCTAGTAGGGAAAAGATCCCGTCCATTATTAATTATACTAAATCATAGAAAGCATAATCACCATAATTATGATCCAATGGAGCCAGAGCTGCAACACCGAGACAAATTGATATAATAAATGCAGATCTGGCAAGTATCTTCAAATGTACATATGATAATCTGGGAGAATTTAATGCAATCAGAACTTGAGCATCTAGTCTGTACAAGAAAGCGGATCACACAGTCTCTTATATGATGATGTCAGGTACAACTGGGTCTATAAAGTCCTCAATATACATGCTCCGGTATCACCACCAACAGCACCCTCTCGAAAGGCGATAATGGTGAGTTTAATTGCGAAAACTGCCTGCTCAGAAGCTTGGTTTCCTTTCCCGCGCCACGCTACACCCCAGCAGCTTCCTATTAGCTATGAAGCTCAGTTAAACGTATCCTAGTAGAGTACTGTTTGGAGTTCAGTTCCAAAACACAAGCTGAAGCTTTTATTTTATATCCAAAACAGAAAAATGGGTGATCTTTCCATTATCTATAGATATTTTCATGATTGGTGCTCGTAAATCTCTTTTGTAAAATAATTGGTATCACCCCAAGTGTGAGTTCATATATATTTAAATTTGAATATGGTTTGATTCTCACAATCCATTCAAATCGCTACTACCAGGTTTCGAGGACAAACGTTACCCCTCACCTTCAAAATGGTTGCATTATTGAAAATTAAAGACAAGTTGTATTATTTGTTCAACAATTGTAATACATATTAAAATTTGCTCGAATTGATTTTTTTTTAAATCATGAAATCATTACAATATTATATTTAATAGGAAAATGTTTTTTTTTTGTTATTTTTCTGTTGCTCACATTGAATATTATAATATTTTATCACATCATACGATTTTTTCTAAGTAATTTCATTTTCAAGCGTTGTGATAATGGATCTTTTGTAATTCAGGAAGCTGAGAAGTAATCTTTCTAATAGCCAAGAAGGTGAAACTATATAAATAAGAAACAAACACGTTTATCCACTAAAAACATTGTTAAAGTACTGAAAACCTTCCAGCTACCGAGCGGCCATCATCAGAGTAAACTAAATTAGAAATCAAAATGCTTATGTTTAAATACTATTTGGGTTTACCTTCCGCTGGAGATAAATCTGAATTTATTAAATTGGTTTTCGCTTATACATTTCCATCCTTTCTAAATATCCCTCCATTCCCGAAGAATGCTAGAGAAGTTTATATTTAGGGGAAGGGTGGGCAAAGTGGCCATGGCGGGCAAAGTGGCCACTGGCTATTTTCGTCCCGTACGGTGCTGCCACGAAGCGGTAAACGCCTCATCTAATAGAATAGTTCGTCATCAGTAACATACCAACGTTCGGAGCTGTTCTGTTTCCTTGGTCGAAATATCTCCAAGATTTTCGTGTTTTTCAACGTGTTGATGTAAGGTAAGTGTATTGAACTAATTATTATGACTGAGAATAACTTCCAAATACATAGAATAAACCGTAACCCCTTCAAAGAGTATGATTTTTGGCTACAATTGTGTGTGTCGTAGTAAGAAGTAAGGTTAGTTATTTGGCTTGTAGAGTTGTATTTCTGTAATGGTGTCAAAGAGGGCAAAGTGGACATGGTCGTGGCCACTTTGCCCTCAACTATGGCCACTCTGCCCGACACATAATGTTTCGTGTTTTTTATGAGGAAAGTCAATAAATAAAAATATTTATACAGATATGCCGGTATATATTCTGTTGTTTCCAAACACTCAAATGTGGATTCATTTATTCCCAGCAAATCAATGCCTACTTTGGTATTACCAATGTGTTTTAGCATTAACAAATTTTATTTGGATTTCAGACTTGGTTATGGTCTCCAAATACCAAAGAAAGAGTCAGCAGCAGACCTGGGACCCTAAGGCGATGCAACGAGCTATCGATGCAGTGAAGAAAGATGGTATGGCGTGGCAAACGGCTGCCAAACAATTTAATGTGCCGAGAAACACTTTAAAACGTCGTGTTCTGAAGAAAAATCAGCAAGCTACTGACATCAAAAAAACTCTGGGGCGCTATCGTGCTGTCTTCAATGAAGAACAAGAACAACAGCTTGTAAAATACCTTTTGGATATGGAAATACGCTTTTTCGGAATTACAGTAACAGACCTACGTAGTCTTGCCTACCAACTGGCGGAGAAGAATAATATTCCTCACCCCTTCAGTCACAAAAAAAAAGTTGCTGGGAAAAATTGGGTTATTGGCTTCAGAAAGCGCCATCCTCAAATTACTTTAAGAAAACCAGAGGCAACCTCAGCAGCAAGAGCTCAAGCCTTTAACAAAATAAATGTTACAAAATTCTTCGATATTTTAGAGGACGTCCAGAAAAGTCATTTGTATCCTCCACATAGGGTGTACAATGTCGATGAAACGGGACTTTTTACTGTACAGTCAAAATCCTCGAAGGTTTTTGCACTGAAAGGTAGACGGCAAGTCGGTTCCATTACATCTGCTGAAAGAGGCGTTCTCTCTACTTTTGTAGTTTGTATGTCAGCGGGCGGAATTTTCATTCCTCCTTTTGTTATATTTCCCAGGCAACGGATGAAAGTAGAACTACAAGATGATGCTCCACTTGGGACGGCATTTTTTGTTGCCACCCTTCAGGGTGGATGCAAACTGAAATTTTTTCACAATGGTTTGAACACTTCTTGAAGTATGCCAAACCATCACAAGAAGACCCAGTATTACTTATACTTGATGGACATGCTACTCACACGAAAAACCTTGATTTCATTGAAAAGGCTAGGGATACTCACACCACTGTAGTTTGTCTTCCACCTCATTGCAGTCATAAGTTACACCCACTGGATGTATCTTTCATGGGCCCATTCAACACTCATTATGTTCAAGCCATTGAGAGATTTTTGCGAAATAACCCTGGTAGGGTTGTAACTCAATATCAAGTGTCCCGCCTTCTTGGGGAAGCTTTTTTGAATGCAGCTACTCCGACAATTGCCGTAAAGGGATTTCGGAGATGTGGTATAGTCCCAATCACCAGAGATGTGTTTACTGAAGAAGATTTCGCTCCAGCTGCGACTACAGATATCTCTGACCCCTCTGCCGCATTTTCACCAGCTGAAGTTCTTGAGGAGTCACAGGACGTACGCCAAGAGGAAACTCTTTCTGATAAAACTGATTGCGGACCTGCAGACCCTCAACCTAACACTACAATTCCTGTAAGCTCATTTTATGGTGACAACAGCGCAACATTTACCGTAGGTTCCGGAGACCCCAACAAGGCATTTGTTTTCCTCTCTGCAGACTCAACAAGGCCTAGTACCTCGTGTGCTGTAAACCCAATCATCAAACCCAGTACATCATCTGCTGTAAACTCACTCAGCACCCCAAGTACCTCTTCTCATCAAGTCTTAATGCCAAGAAGGCCATCCTCGTTTGCTGTAAGCCCTCATGATATTGTCCCAATCCCTAAAGCAAAAATCACTAAACGAAAATGTAACCGCAAAAAAGAAACTTCAGCCGTTTTGACTTCAAGCCCTTACAAGAATGATCTCGAAACAGCGAAGGCAGAGAGGGAAGAAAAAGAAAGACAAACGAAAGTAAAACTAGAATTGAGAAAAGAAAAAAAAGATAAAAAGGAGGCAATAAAGAAGAAAAAAGGTGCAGGAAAAAATAAATCCAAAGTGACTAATCGGGTTTTGTTTGAGGACTCTGACGACAGTGACATCAGTGATACTGATTGCTTGTTCTGTGGAGACTATTTTTCCAAATCAAGAGAAAGGGAAGGGTGGATCAAGTGCTCAAGTTGTCTACGTTGGGCGCACGAGGCTTGTGCTGGGTGCGAGGAAGACGACAATGACTTCATTTGTGATATTTGTAAATGAATTAATAACAATACAATAGCAAATAAAATGTTGTTTTTCATATCGGGCATAATGGCCATCCAGTGGCCATTTTGCCCTACCTCGTGGGGCAAAGTAGCCATTTGGTAGAGCTGTGGAAAGTTTATGCTTTCTTCCCAACTATACAAAATGAAGCCAAGCTAATTCTTTGCAAATAGCCAAACTAACTTATGCCAAAGTTTCATCTGGTTCTTTTCATTTTTTTTTATGGAAAAAAATGATTTTTCGTTAGCGTGGCCACTTTGCCCACCCTTCCCCTACCCTGTGAAATTTTCAGACCCTATTCAATACAATAAATTTAATCGGTGGAATATCAATGAACTATTCATTACCTTGATATTTTTGAACAAACGCTGCTTATTCATGCAGGCATTTAGAAGGTACACTTGCATTTTCTCAATCCTTACCAAGAAATTAACAAAATAAATTTAGCTTGAGAATTTAAATTTTTTTTGCTGATTTTCCGACATTAGATCGAATTCTTTATAAATTATATGGTTGCTGATAGTTCATGTTTACCTCGATACATCAAAAAAACAATATGTATGTATCCTCCAAGAGGAACATAAATACATACTTTCTTTCTATAACTTAACAAAACATGGATAATATGGATAATTTAGATAAATGCATATTTTCACAGTAATGAGCAATTATTAATTTTAATTAATATTCGATTTTATGTGATGTTACTTCTAATTTTCTAGGGACATGAGGTTTGATTCATTTTGTAAAACCAGTATATTATATTAATTTAACAAATATTTCCCAAAGTTTCAAGTACAAGAAAAAAATTCAAAGACATACTCATTTAATAGTCCAGAACTAATGGAAGTTAAACGACAGCTTATTATCTATCAATCTTTATCAAATCACAATAAAGTTTACAAAATTCCATTTAATAAACTCAAATCTAGATACAATATCTTATTACAGGAAACAAGGAAAACATATTTCAGTAACAAACTCAGTAATTCAAGTAACAAATCCAAATCAATGTGGCAAGTCATAAGAGAAGAAGTAACAAACACAAATACAAACAAAGAATATGTTTCAGAAAATCCTCGTAAAAGAGCAGAAGATTTTAATTTACTTTTTGTTAATAGTGTTACTTCTTTATTGTCTCAGCAGTCGTACTGTACCAAAGTTTCAAGTAATAGGAATACGTTTCATGATAAGTCTATGTTTTTGAGCCCTGTCACAGTGGATGAAATTTTATCAGTTATCAAAAATATGAAAAATAAAAAAAGTACAGGCATTGATGACATACCTATTAATATTTTAAAACAATGTATTCATCACATTGTTAATCCACTGTGTTTCCTAATTAATAAATCGTTTGAAACAGGAAGTTTCCCAAATGAGCTAAGAATAGCTATTGTTAAACCGCTATTAAAAAAGGGTGATCCAAGCGACCTCACAAATTATCGGCCAATTAGTTTAATAACATGCTTTTCCAAACTTTATGAATATCTCATGGCTAACAGATTAGTTTCTTTTTTTGATAAATACAGTTTCTTCTCGGAAAACCAGCATGGATATTTAAAAAACAAATCTGTCAATACTGCTTTGTTTGATTTTGTTAATGTAATTTTTTTGAAGCTTTCGAGTCTGGAGATGTAACCTGTGGTATTTTTATGGACTTGTCCAAGACTTTCGATTGTGTAGATCACGAAATTCTATTGAACAAATTATACGACTATGGTGTACGTGGTAATGTATATGACTGGTTTCAGTCGTATTTAAGAAATCGTAAACAATTTCTAGAAATTAACCACGACAATACAAAAATACGATCGAAGGCCTTGGAGTTGACTGTGGGGGTGCCACAGGGTCGCATACTGGCACCCACATTTTTTATCATTTTTATAAATGACATTGTACATATAATAGATGATAAAAACTCTCAGCATCTTGTTAACTATTGTGATGATACAAATGGTTTAGTTAATGCTTCAGATCAGCCTCGGATGATTAGGACGGGAGGATTTTTGATAAAATCAATTAAAAATTGGTTTTCTGAGAAAAAAACTAGTCTAGTTTTAAACAGTGACAAAACAAATTGTATGCTTTTCAAAATTGATAAGCAACCTCAAAGTTCTCAGTACATCACTTTTGATAATCAAAAATGTATCTGACGAATGTGGTTAAATGTTTAGGTATTTATATAGATGATACAATGTCATGAAAAAATCATATCGATTATGTCTGCAATAGATTATCATCCGTAACCTATGCGATAAGAATCTTATAAAAATCTAGTGTGCTTTGATGTAGTCAAAACCATGTACTACGCAAACTTCTTTTCTATAATTAAATATGGTATTATTTGTTGGGGAAGTTCTAATGGTTTAAATAGAATTTTTATTTGTCAAATATCAGACTGTTAGACTGATATTTAGAATTAAACAAGGGCAGACCTGCAGAGGCATTTTCAAAACTAATGAATTACTTACAGTATTTGCCATATATATATATACGAGTGTATGCAATCAAGTAAAATTCAATTCATATTTGAATTCTCATAGTTACAGTACTAGATTACGGGGAAAATTTGCCTATCCAATTCATAAGTACAAGATGTATGAAAATAGCCCTGTATATCAATGTATGAAATTCTATAACACGTTTCCCATTGAAATAAAAAATGTAAATGACAGAATTTTTTTGAAAAGGGTGCAGGAGTATCTATTTGATTTAGAGCCTTATTCTATTAATGAGTTTTTAACACATAGTAAAACTTTTTAAATTTAATTTTAGCTTTTACTTTCTTATATGTAATTTTTTGTTTTTGTAATTTATTGACATATTTCACAAACCATGTATTTACTACTCTGTTGAATGAATAAACTTATCTATATATCTATCTATCTAACATCCGTTATGCACATTTATTATGTAGACGATCAACTGCTACATTTTGTAAGCTTGGTCGAACCATTTCTCAAGAAAGTTTACCATTTTTAAAACATAGTACGTTCAAATATCTAGGTAATGTAGAAGGGATAGAAATGTATAAGCGAAAAATTGAATTTTGAAATTCAGATTTACCTTCGGCTGAGGGTAACCACTTATTTGCATTCTTAATTACAAATAGTACTGTAACGAAGCGTCGTTACTAATTAATATTATTGCCCAAGTAAGTCACCTCTACCGAAATAAAGGAATCAAACTTTGGTACACTATGTGTATAAAAACACGACAGCAGAGTGTAGCTACGGATAAGCGAGTCCGCGTTCCGGCGACATTCTCAATGACATGACGTGTCAACTTCAGAGTATAAAAGGCGGCCGGTCTCCCATATAGAAATCACTTGCTAGGAGACCGCCGTAGCTGAAGCAGTAAACCCGATATACCGAAAGTAGAGTTTTTCCATTTAATCCGATAAATGGAGAGTAAGTATATTCTCGACTTTGCTAACTAATAATTTTCCGTAAAGATTCAATTGCTGAATTTACATTTCAATAATTCTAGAAAACAGTCAAGTGTTGACGATTGTTTTTCCTGAATATATTGGGAAGCGCCGTACTGTTCATAATTATTTATTATTTTCCGTCACTATTTGAATCTGAGTTTATTTCAATAATTCTAGAAAACAATAAAGTGTTGACGATTGTTTTCCTGAATATATTGGGAAGCGCCGTACTGTTCATAATTATTCATCATTTTCCGCCACTATTTGAATCTGAGTTTATTTTCGATAATTCTAGAAAACAGTTAAGTGTTGACGATTGTTTTTCCTGAATATATTGAGAAGAGCTGTTCCGTTCATAATTTAATAGTATTTTCCGTGAAGAATCAATTTTTGTTTTAATTTTCAATCAAATTCTACGAGACGATTCAGTGTTGACAATCGTTTCATATGAATATAATGATGAATACCAGTTTAGTTAACAATTAAGAATTTCCGTAAAGAGAGTGAGTTCCATTTCTAGTTAGAGATTCCCCGTGAACAATTTAATAGTAATTTGTTCTTCCGAACACTGATTCCGTATTTCTATTAAACCAAAATATAAACCGAGGCGTAATAAATTGTCATAAGGAGAGACACAGTAGTACACGGGTGCCTGGTCACCTCTCAAGTAAACAGATTTCCGAGTCGAATTCAGGAAGACGTGTACAATCTGATATTCTCATTTCTTACATCGTGTTAGGGTATATTGACCTAATCGAGATACCAGCTGTTAGTGAGCCTGATAAAAAACTTTCGCGGAATCATTTGGATTTAATAATCGAATAGCGTATATCATATAGGGATGACCGAATATCACTGTCTTATAAATGTTGTCATTTCCAGTGAAAACTCTGTATAGGTATTTTGATTGTTGATAATTGTATATAATATTGTAAATAGTTAATGATTTATTTCTGTTAATAAATAGCTACAAAGGTTTGTCATCATTTTATTCAAGCCAAAGACATTATTCTTCTGTAGGAAGAGCATTTCTCAAATACCAACCACAAAACTAAACTAGAAGAACTCTGACCTTCTTACTTGTAAGAAACCCAGGCAGGTCTGCTGAGGTACATGACCGTACCGTAACCTTAGGGGACAACTAATCTTCCACCAAAATTAGTCATTTGGGCGGAAGTTGGTTACAGTACTTGAACAAGCACATTTTCACTTCAAATTTAGTTTACTCTGATGATGGCTAGTTGGTAGCTGAAAGGTTCTCAGTACTTAAAAGTATTTTTAGTGGATAAAGGTGACTATTTCTCATTGATAGTGTGTAATATACTTAACGTTCTTCTGATTACACCAATGATCGTACTGGCCATAACTTTTTTCATGGACTGCTTTTTTAGATTTTCTGGCAGAAGGGCGAAAATTGCATTTTCAGACAGTTTTACAATCTCTGACCACAAACTAGTTTCCGAATCGTTCATGTTTTTTGAAAACACTTAAGAAATTTATTATGACGTGAATATAAACAATCTTAGTGACTTGGATAGCACTTGAATATCAGTTGAAAATAATTACTACTGAAGATGTTCTGAATTTACCAATTTATTTCAAATTCTCTCCAGAAGATAAAATTTTGAATGTAATTGGGATCATAAACGATCATTATGGCACACGCCGTGGCGTCTGCTGAATAAACACGACTGCTAGTACCGTAATGATCGTTCTTATTATTATTATTATTATATATTGGTGATGAGCCGAGGTAGAATACCTATTTAGGATCAATTATCAGAAAAAAATACAGTGTCTAAAGTTGTGAAGTAATACATACAGGAACAATTTATTTGTCAATAAATCGAATCACAATAAAGATTAAAAATCAGCTTTTCGCTTTTGTATAACAGAACAAGCCAATAGCCACTGGAGGGAAAAACACAAACTTTAGGTAGATATTTTTAATTTGTCGTAACGATTTTTATGATATTCATTACGTTAAAAAAATATTATCAATATATCAATTTCCAAATATGTCTGCTTTCTGGATCACATCCACATCACCCTATTAAACCTATTTATTATTCTTTCTCAATACATATTACAGTTCAGCTCGTTATGTTACAAAGTTGAATAGAATGAAATGAATTTCCCTAAATTTTCTACCAAAAAAATAATTAATATGTGAATTAAAAAATGATCTTGTTGAACCAGTCATTACGCATCTGTTATACGACAATTAGATAATAATTATTCTAATTATAAATTCAATTCCAATTTTGAATCCCATTTGAATTAATAATCATGTTTTGATTTATTTTATTGATTCCATTTAGACACGGGTTATTCTACTCCAATTTATTACTTTTATTTGATTATGCCTAAATGTACAATTCATTAAAATTTGATTTTAATCCATTACCACATGTTTTAATGTTGAATCAATTCAATACTATTTAGTTCTAAATTGTTTCCGTTCATGAACTAAATTTTAGATAGTTTAATTCATTAATTTACGTTTCCGTGTTTACAATAATTGAAAATTGTGATCTACATCAATAATCATTTCATATTCATACGAAACAAATGTCTAATTTTACTGATTTAACTCAAGGTGTCTCCTTATGCTTGACTTCCATTTAGTATACATATTTATGTTATCACATTGAGGTAATATTGAGCAGGCCTATTTATGAACATATTTATTCATACAGGTGGTCCCGAGATAATGGGCATGACATTACTGTACTTCTAACGGTTATTCAGTTTCAGTTTGTCAGTTAAATAGCGAAAATGAAATTACGTAGCGGATTTGTTCCATATCGAGACATGAGGCGAAGACCGTAAGTCAATATATATCTCGATGAATATGTAATATAATGAATATAATATCCCACCAAAAACATTCTGTAAAAAACTAGCCAAGTCTCGACAAAGTCGTGGCAAGTCTATGGTTCCTCACTGCGATTTCTTTATTATTATAGTTATTGTTGTGTGACTTGGCCGTTGAACATTCTTTATACGTTAGTGGGTACAAGTCAATTTTGTTTACACGTAATGTTATCTGTTGTAACTACCTATGTTTGTTAAGCGAGATGATAGACCATACCGGTATTGATAATTGGATGCTAGTGTCTCATTTTAGGCTGTTGTTGATTGTGCAACACATGCATCCAGCATTGACAATACTGACTTCTGCTCTCTTCTTTTTGGAGCGTCAAATCGACCACCGATCTAACATAAAATAGACGTACAGACAGACTTCTATCAATGATTAGAAGTCCGTCTGTACTGGAAATACTTTTTTATACTGTTTGTTTCATGCTCGTCTACACAAAGTATTATTGAAATACGCAGCTTTATCAAGCCTACAATTGACTGGTTATTGAATCAACTTTTACCAAGTAGCAATTTTCCATCGTCAATGGGTAGCGGTTCTGGCGACAGATTGGTGCAATGTTGTCATGGAGCACCTGGTTCTGTACCCTTGTGTACCCTTCAACGGCCAAGTCACACAACATTAACTATAATAATAAAGAAATCGCAGTAAGGAACCTTAGACTTGGCACGACTTTGTCTAGATTTCATTACTTTTTAGAGATATACAAGCAGCTCCATCGAGACTTGGCTAGTTTTTACAGAAAGTTTTTGGTGGGATTTCACTTCTTTTTGTAGAAACGTGGGCATATTGATTTATTTCATTGAGCCGTAAGTAGTGGGTTTCATCATATCGCTCGTGTAGGATTGCGCGTTCGTGTATATGTCACCATCACACCAGCATTACACGTGTACACTTGCATTTTGTTCCAATGTTCAGCAACGTATGAAACTATAGCAGATCTGATACTGCAAGTTGAGTCAGTTCTACCATACACCAAGACAGATATTGAATGGAAGAGACAAGACCCGTCTTTGGGCATACCGACTACTTGGTAGCCACTAAGTTCATCGTCGTCTTTTAATATTATCGACATTTTTTACGATATTATCTTGCGAAATCAAACAAGTAACGTTTATGTTTATATGACAGACAGCTGATACATTGATAGACATATATACGACCGTGGTCACATATAATGTCCGTGGCAGACCATTTCATATCATAGATATTATTAAGGACACAAATGGGCTCTTGTGTTTTCAAATAAGGGTCACCAGGTACTCCAGATCTTCGATTATCCTAGTTTTTATAGTTTTCCCTCTATGTGGCCATTAAACCCTAACTCTGTACCAAATTTCAGCTCTCTGAGTTTATGGGAAGTACTAGTTCTATTCTGATGATCATGAGTGAGTGAGTGAGTGTCATAAATGCGAAACTTTGCTTTCGCTTAACTTCGGAACTAAATGACCTACATACTTGAAATTTTTTATTTTAAGTATGTGATTTTATAGCTTACTGGATGACAAATTTCTGCGTTCTGGCCTTATCCAGAGGTTCTCAAATAGGGGCCTGAAAATGCGGCGAAATGGTTCCAGTAAAGGATGGTACGGCAGTGTTTGCTTCGCGCTCGACTTGGCGGGGGCACTGCCGTGCCCCCTGATTAATGTAGATTAATGATGATACTGGAATTTAATTTGATTACACTAACCATCTATCCAAAGATTATCAATAATGTAAGAGAAACAAATGAATGTATGAATATACTCATTTATCTCGTGTTGGCTTTTGACAGATAACAATGATAAGGTCTTTCTAGTTCAGATTGATCAGAAGACCGTTACATTGGTTTGGTGTCCTCGAATAGTCTCACATTGCCCGTAACTTTGGTAAAGTTCGAGAAACGTTGTTGGCCGGTTATATTCAACTTAAACAGAGATCGTTCAATAACGTTGCAAACTTAGTCGTTCCAGTGATGAGCTCTATGAGAAGAACGAAACTGCGGTCTGGAATTATAAATTTGTGACATTACCGAACGATCTCGAATGGAGAGTTACCTTTATCATTAATGTTATACATAAGATTAGTTCTTTTGTGGGATTCACCAGTAGATTTCCATAGTTACAATATTGTGATTCAGCCACACTCAGTTCAGTCCAAAAGTTGATAGCTAAAGAGATACAGGGTGTTAAATTTAACATCTCATTTTAATATTTACATTTGTTAGTTGTTTTATTAATATGAATATCGGAACAAAATTTTGAGGTGTGAGGTTTTTGGGGTCGACTAATTGAAATCTGTTTATAATTCCTAGATGGCACTAGCGACAACAGTTTAAACTTTTTTACACTTCAAATATTTAATCTTTGGTAACAAATTCTTCTTTCCAAACTTTTTTTAACTCCAAAAAATGTTTATGAAAGTCAGTTAGAGAAAGTTTAAACACACGGGAAGAAATTTCAAACACTACTGAGTCATTTCGCCATAAGAAAGTTACCTTTAAAATAATACAATCTTTTAATAAGTTCGTTGTTAAATATCATAGGTGGACATTTTGAGGAGTTGCTAAATAACTTTAGAACGGTGCGAGATAGCGAATTTCAGAAACAATCGTTTTGTATGTAAATAAAGTTGGGAAATAACTACTATAGCTAACGTCTTCTATGAATTATAACCAAACCGTGAACGGATTTCAATTCCTCTATCCAAGAAACCACACAACCCAAAATTTTGTTTGGATATTCACATTAATAAAGAAATGAATAAAAAGAAAACTAAAATGATATTCTAAATTTCACACCTTGTATCTCTTTAACTATCAACTTTTAGATTGAAGTAAATTTTGCTAAATCTTCTACTGGTAAATTTTGGCCTATTACCTAGGGACCATCCTGTATACTAAGTGCATAATGAGAGCTATTATGGTCATTCATCATGAGCCCATTACGTCCGTGGTATATACTTAATTTCAAGTACGACCGTATTTTTGAAAAATATTTCTGAAAATGTCTACTTTCTTGAGACAGTAGACTACACAAAAGGTCCCCGCTTCGGACATTTTTTATTCATTCTGAAATCGAGCATATTCGTTGAAAGATACATCAACATTAGCAATCCAAAAAAGACAAAACTTTTGACAAAACAGAAAACAATGAAATTTGTTCAGAAAGCTCCAGATGAAACGTTTTTCAAGGCGAAGGTGAAAGATATGGGTTCCTATATTCATAGTTTGAGTTACTGAAGACAAAACTTATTTTTAAGTAGCTGCCATTCCGAAAATATATGAAGTCTGTAGAAGATAGAGATTAACCAATATCATGATAGATAACATCGAGGACTGCACTACAGAAATTCCTTGGATTTTATAACAACTATGCAGCTCTAGACCCTAAACATGTCTAATACTAAAGGTTTTTCATGACGTTTAGAATTGAGAAGTGTTCAAGTCAGCCAGTCGGCAAAAACAATATCTGGTACCTTGCGTACTAAAATTGCGGAAGATTTGATGCCTTTTTGATTTTTGAACTTATACTAGACATTGTTTCCATCGCGCTTTGGCGACTATTCTTGCCGACTCAGGTGCAGACATCAGTCACCTGAAATGTCTACGTACGTTTCGGTCTCACGACCATCATCAGAAGACTTATTATGTCTAAAACTTGATTACTTAAAACTAATTGTATTACACAGAGCGTCCTAATCGCACAAATTTCAATTAAAATGCCCACATCGCCGAAACGAACAGAAACACGAATAAACGAAATTGTAAACCTCAATGCTATAGTATAATTATCAAAAGATATTAGCATGAGCGTTATTGTGACCTATTTCCCGAGAATTTATATATAAATTAAATAAATAAGTTTATTTAGTACATTAGTGAAACTTTTGATGGTTATCTTATTTAAGACCATTTTAGGTCGTGATATATCAAATATTCCTTGTATTATACTAAATAACTGTAAAATTTTCAAATATCAAAAGAGGCATAACACATAATGATCGGAAAGTGTACATTATGGCACGATCGTACATAAAAATATTCGATTTCATATTCCCACCTCACAAGGAGTACGAATCTTTTACTATGGGTGAGCAATTTTCACATTTTGTTAATTCATGCACATAAATGTAATATTCACTGACAACATCAAGATGTAATTATATATGTTCAGTGCTCTAATATCCTTCAAATGAAACCTCTCCTCTGTATCTATTTTAGGTTTCCCGATTTTTATCGATAATTTTTACACCGTCTTATTTTCTTTATCTTGCACAATCTCCCTAAGACAGCATTAGAGTTAATTGTCCTGGCAATTACCCTATTATGCATTGATTTTCGGTGGTTTACATAATTCATGTGAAAGTTATTCACAAGGGGACGCTTTTGTACAGATATCTGCTTTACTAATCTGCAATAGACAGAAAGGGAAAGGGTACATAAACCGTCATCGTTGATAAGAGAACCGGGGCGTAAAGCGATTAACGGCCCCTAGTGCGATGTGTTGTGCTTGTGGTGTTAGTGATGGTGATGGATTGAACAGTGTAGTTCAGCTTTATCGGCCATGCAAATTATTAGAACGTAAAGTTCGATTCGACTCATTCAACATTAATGCGAATATTAAGTGTATCTTCACATTATCATAAACGCGTTCTCAACATAAAAATACCTTTGTATCGTTTTCTTACTAATAACAGAAAGCTATCAAAATGAACGCATCTTGAGTTTCACTAATAGGATCTCGATAATGTTAGGAGGTTGTGATCTGGTTTGTGACATAAGGATGAAAAGGCTATTCTTAGTATCCTTTCAGTCGTGTACTTTGGGTTGCAGACTGACATTCGATGAATCTACTTACGATATGTTGTTCTGCGAAACTTTTTTATACACGTTGTCAACCTACCTCCTAGACTATCTCCAGACTTATACGGAATATCGTTTCAATTCAGGATAGGATGTTATTTCAAGAAGGAACTAAAGTATCTACAGTTCTAAAATACTTTCAATCTTATTTCAGTTTCAGTTGATTAAGAGTGAGTTTGATAATATAACCCTACCTTGATTCTCAACGGTTTTTAATTAATATTAAAATTTAGCAAAAATAGATAGCACTGTCTTACTTTATTGCATTTATCTCCAAAACTGATCTATAGAAATAAATGATATTTCAACAACTTACTAATGAGTCATGAAACTTTGCAAATGTTAGAAGAAATAGTGTGACCATGTCGAAAAAGTGGCAAATTCGAATTCAAAATAAATTAATTTTTTTAATAGCTTTCCCACTTATTTTCCATCATCAAATTGGCCGATTGATACTTATTAAAAAAGATAAGAGGTACAATGCAACTAGAATTGACCTTTTAGTTCAGCCGATAAGCTAAGGATTTTGGCTGACTTACTAAAAAAAAGTAGGAGGTCGTATCAAAAAAATTCTCTTTGCATAATGTTCTGTGGCCGATTTAAATCATTCGTGAGGGTTGAACTAAGTGGACACGGCCTCCCATTCACCCCTAAACGCTAAATTAACCCTATTTCTACCATCTTTCTCAAGATAACTTTGAATTGATAAAAAATGTTTTTTTTGGGTCGCTGACAATGAATCCGAGGTCATTTTATCGGAAAACTCATTCAATATGCTGAAAATCAGGGAAATTTCGTTATTTTCATACAAAATTGCTAATTTTTTACCCGATTATCGTTTTACACATAAAAGATGTTGGCAGTCGCGTATTTCGATCCAAAGTAGACTAAAACTCGGAAAATTTCCTGAAAAGTGTGGAAAACCTGAAAAGAAAATCTTTCCACGTCATTGAAATTATCGTGTGATAAGTCCTCAACCCTCACGAATGATTCAAATCGGCCACAGAACATTATGCAAAAAGAATTTTTTTGATACGACCTCTTGTTTTTTTTTAGAAAGTTCCTCAGCTTATCGACTGAACTATTTCTTGAGGAAATTTGAAGATAGATAAAAAAATGTCTGATGTTTTGAAACCAATAGCAAGGATATAATATAGATCTTCAAATAGTTGAAATAATTTACTTTTAAATAACAAAGAAAAATAGTATGGAAAAAAGTGGAACATACCAATTAATTTGTGATTCTTGTCATGCTGGATATATAGGGAGAACATATAGAGAATTTGAAATTCGCCTAAAGAACACATTGTTGTACGAATCTCAAAACAGGCTTTTCTCACTTTGCTAACCATCTTTCAGAAGATATTCAAAAATTCAACCCTGAAACAAATTTGTAATTTTACATACAGCTACCAAAGGATTATACCTTAACAATTTAGAACTTTCAGAAATAGCTAAATCTTTTAAGAACAACGAATTAATAACAATAAAGTCACAAATCGCTTTGAATTATAATTCAATTTTTTCAGCAATAATCTGGTTTAAAGTTTATAACAATATTCAATATTATAATCATTTTGTCATTTTACAGGAAACTATTTATTCTACTGAAAGTCCAAAGTTCTTTCTACTTAAAATCATAAGGTTTCACCACTTTACCACTAGATGTCAATAATGCCTTATAATTGCATAAACATCAAACTTTCAAAACACATCCTTTTTTGTATAAGTTTATTATAATTATTTAACCAATTTGTTGTCTATAGTTACATATTCCTCAACACTAGATTAACTGCTTTGTAGCTTCCTGAATTTCAACTGTTAAACATGAATTCTATACACCAAAAATGAAATTTTACATACGAACTTTAATTATCTGAAAATGAAAACATATGATGTATAAATAATTTTATATATTGAATGTAAGTAAATCTTTCAAAAATTTTACGACAAATTATTAATTTACTATATTTTCAATTAACAATACTATTTGGAGCAAATTTTGAAATAAAAAGATTTTTAACTTATTTTGATACAATTTGTTTTATCACAGCCATTCTTTATATATAGCTGAAGATGAGGTGTAATAAATGAGCTCGAAACTTAGTAGTACCGATCTACGAAAAAATGGATTGTGAGAAATAAACATTACAATATTAATATAAATAAAATAATGTGAAGATCTAAAAAATGTGACAAACACTGCTTGGGTAACGAATTTTACACTCATTACTCATAGAACGATATGTCATCGGAACTAACTTTTTGAAATAAAATTATTAGAATTAAATCAAATCAAATTCAAGAATATTCGCAGATGGCTGGCGTAACTACCCGAAACACTATAGGTTTTTATGAGGACAATCTTTTTCATGGCAGTCGACATTTTTCGTTAGAATTCAATCCGCTAGTAACGCACTTAATCGTGTCATCTCTGATATATCTACCTTGATAAATTGCAGCATCGTTAACATTTGTCCTTTTCAGAAATCGAAGCGGAACTCTGCAACATCTGGTCACACATTAGCGAAGATGTATCTACCAAAGTAACTCATATATTTCATATATTCCGCATCACGTAATGGCCATTTTGAACGAGCAGATAACTTTATCCATGCTATTAGTTTTTCTTTGAACCTGATAAATCAAATGAGAAGAATATCCAGAAGATTGAAATGCATCAATTCACCCATTATTTGAATGTTTTTCAATTGTATTTGATCGAAAATCACTCGGAGAAAAAATATTTTACATAGAGTAAATACTTTTGAACACGGGATATCGAACCTCAGATCTCACAATTTATTCCGAAATTCTAATATGAACATATAGTTTAAAAATCAGTCTGACAGTTTGTGACTATATTATGCCGCCCAATAAAACAATTGAGCAATGAGCAGGGAATATACGTATATATGTATATGTAATGTTCGCATTATAGAACTGAACATAAAATTGAAACTTAATATGTAGAATGGCAAGAGAATAAAGGACCTGTCTAAAATATGGGCATTTTGTATATTTAGTGGATGCAACCTCTGTTGACTCTAGGTTCATGTAAATGATGAAAAGATGGAAATAAAATTTCTAAGCGACACATATTTGATCAAACAAGCTCCAAGAAGTGAAACAATATGCTTTTCTTTTTCCAAGAGTTCAATAGGGCTGAAATACTGAAAAAATTCATACAAATTATATTTTTGAATTCAGAAAGAGAAAAGTAGAACCTTCTTAATAACTATAGACCCATTGCACTATTATCTGTGATCTCTAAAGTGAGAGAGCTAGAAAATTGTGAATGACCGGCAGTATGGCTTTCGTCAGCAGAAATCAACAGGAGACCTGCTGTTGAAAAACATGGGGAATCTGTAGCTTTATTATTGAATGTCTCTAAACCATTTGACCTAGTCAAAAAAAAAATAGAAGCTCCTGTCGTATGGTTTGCCGCTCCAACTTTGCCGCTCCAACTTTGTCGCTTACTATCGAGCTTTCTCTCAGATAGATCACTCCATATTGACGGAGTATCCTCCAATACAGTGGCTATCAACGCTGGGATTCCACAGGGATCTGTTTTGTCACCAACTTTGTTTCTGCTCCATATCAACGATCTGCTGGAAGTGACCACTTGTCTCATTCACAGCTTTGCAGATGATGATACATTTCATACCGCTTTCTCATCTAAAGTCCCTATACACTGAAGCTAGAGGAACGAACAGGGACAGGCCGACGCAATTAATAGAGATCTGGCAAAGATTTTGAAATGGGAATCTGCTAATCTAGTAGAGTTTTATGCAACCAAAACTCAAGATTGTGTCTTCTCCAGGAAGGCGGATCCCATAATCCCCAATATGATGATGTCAGGTACAACTATTCCTATGAAGTATTCCATAACAATGAACGGGATCACAACCAAAAGCATCCTCTCATGAGACGATCATGTGTGGTCCATTGCGAAAACAGCTTCACCAACACTTTTCTATTCCGCGCCAAGAGCTACTTTACATCCCAGCAGCTCATCATAATCTACAAAGCACAGATTTGACCCTTCCTGGAGTACTGTTCACATGTTTGGAGTTCGGCTACCAAACATACGCTGAAGCTCTTGGATGCTATCCAGAAGAAAGCAATTCGTTCGATTGATGATGTCGCACTCACGAGTTCATTTACCTCTCTAGAACATCGTAGAAAGGTGGGAGATATCTCCCTTTCCTACAGATATTTCCATGGTCGGTGTTCATTCAGAAATCTGGTCTGTTGTTCCACCACGAGAGATTCCAGATTGGTGGACTAGACGAGCCCAAACTAGACACCACTTCACTGTCAGACTCGAGACCTGCCGAACTTAATTTTTTCATCGAACAGTTACCTTGTGGAACTCTTTACCTAGCGTGGTCTTTCCTTATGTCTATAACCACCAAACCTTCAAGAAAATATGTCTATCTCCTCTCCCTACATTCTACTGCTAGCTCACACGATGTTCCTCGAACATTATAGGTTTCCCTCTCTTGTAGTAAACGTATAAAAATAAGAAAACTTACTTGGCAGTAAATTTGCAACTACTTTTGCAAGTCCTTCAACGTCCGAAGGTAGGGACTCATTTTTGAACACAAAATTAAGATATAAATGTGGATATCTTCACAAACATGTCTTGACATTGGCGCTTTCCCATGGTTACTGTTGTATCACGATTTTCTCATCGTATTCTCCATAGAAACATACAAAAAGTGCTTTCATTATTAACCGCTATCAATGTATTTTACTAAGAAATAAAAATATCGTGGGATCTAAGTGATTACTGCGTTTCATTCCCCTTTCGAGAAATAACCCAAAATTTAAACGTCTTTCATAAGGAAGCGGAGTCAAGGTATTCCTAAATCGGAGCCCATTTGACATTCGGAAGACTTCTGTAGGAATGGAAGATTTTGAATGCCCAGAAAGTTCGATCAAAAGATTTCGAAGCTGTGGTACTGTGTGTGGTGAACCTGCATCTGACTGAGTCATTGCAGAAGTACGTACAAGCTAAACGGATGATCAAATATTCGACGCGGATGAGACCGGATTGTTTCTCAAAATGACTCCCACTCAAAATTTGAAAGAGAGAAATATGAAAATAAAATGTCAGAAGAGAGGATGACGGTATTGGTGGTTATTGTGCTGATTGCGATCGAACATTCTTGAATACCTGGGTGGTTAAAAAACGTGAAGCAACTTCCAGTCCATTACAGATCCAATAGACGTGCTTAGATGTGTTAGGAATATTCGGAAAGTTATCAAATTGTGATAGCACTATCTGTGTGAGGACACACAAAATTTCATTGCTGTGGATAATTGCAGGGTTTATCCCAATGTTAAGCTTTGAGGGCCATAAGTCAAATATGTTGCTACTGATAATAAGGAACATCAAAGTGAATATCCGGGGAGCTTCATTCATGAAAATGATAGAAAATGCAGTCAAAATGGTAACAACAAACACCATTATCATGACATCCATAGCATGGGATGCGGTTTCACAAAATTACGAATTGTTTTCGACAAGGTGGATTTCGCTCTTCAGCTCTCTCTGAAACAGATTTAATTTTTTGCAGTGAAGTCAGTTAAATTATAAAATTTATATGGCAATTTAATTAAATGTATTAATATTTTGATAATCGAAATGATGGTTGTAATCAAAACAATGTTTAGCACGAACAGCGGAATTTTCAAAGTTTTTATTTTTATACTGTACTTGAGGCCATATATTCTTTTTTGTAAATATTATTCCATCGCAATCTAAGCAGTTTGATTTACATACCGTGTGGATTTAGATATTAACGGTTTTAGATTCAAAAAATATTCGCCCACAGTTAGTACACACCTACTATAATTCTTACCTGGATCAAGTATCATTATAACTAATTGTACTAAGCAGTAAGGGCCTTTCGCAGATTAATTTCAATTAAAAATGTCTACGTCGCAATAACAAACAAAACACGTTGTCTTCATGAAAAATGAACCACCTCGTGTGAACTGTTTGAATTTCTTTCTCTAAAACTTATCCAGCAGAACTATCCAGCAGCTGAAATTATCATCATGGGTGATTTCAACGTTCATAACTCCGCTTGGCTCAAGTTTTCAAACAAAACGGATGACGCAGGGCGACAGACTTAGGCCTTCGCCATTACTTATGGACTCGAGCAGTTAATTAATGTATCAACACGGATCCCTGATAACAACTATCATTATGTCAATACGCTTGACTTGTCACTAACAAGCCAGTCTCCTATGAAGTAAAAGTTCGTGCACCATTGGGAAACTCTTCACTACCACCTGCCCCCATAACACTACACGAACCAATCCAACACCTCCACGCAGAGTTTGGCATTACAACTCAGCCGACTGGGATTGTCTTCGCATGTTTTTCTCCGAGTTTCCTTGCTGAAGCGTATGTTTTGAGTTTGTTGACCTAACGCAATATGCCACAATATACGGATATTATCAGGCTCCCTTAGAAGCTCCAAGACCTAAACTTATGACGGGCACATTGTGACTCGTGAGGTTAGGGAGGCTTAATTGAGTGAGAACATCCTGAAGGGTCATGACCTGTATGAATGTGGTAGCTGGGAAGTTGTTGTTCAAGCGTATGGGGGATGCATCAATGATGCGATTTAGGTCAACACGGGTCTATACACGTGTACGTAGAGAGGAGGCGAAGATGAATCCCGGGTGATGACCAGTCTTGGCTACATCTCCGGATGTACCCAAGGGGAGGTAGCAACTCCGCAGAACTAAAAAGCAGCCCTCCATCCACCAAGATGGTTTCGGTGGATGGATAAGTCACCTCTTCAACCCGTGGTGTACAGGTAAAGTGCTCAGCGGAATCGCTGGCCCTCGGAAGCACCTGCCGCCATTTCATAGTGTATCAGTCGGCTTACCCCTGCACGCGAGGCTCTGCGTACAGTAGACTTTTATATCCCTAGGTTCTCGTGAGAACATTTAACAATAAAAAATACGACAAAACCGTTGCTGGTCGAACTGGTGAAGGCCTGCTGGAGAGAACGACTCCTATGTAAGCCGTGAACTTGGGTATCCTGGAACTATTGGCAAGCTTCACACAACCATCGTCCTCTGGCTAGATGAATCTCCCCTCACATGGAGAGGGATCACAAGGGGACGCCAGAGATGAGTATCCTGAGGAGCTGAGGAATTATTCAGAATTCTACAATACATAAAACGCAACTACGATCTACGGAGACTATTGTAGAGTAAAAAAACTCATTCAACCGGATAATAATTCTATTCTTTGAGCTTGAATACCAATGTTTGTATTAGATTAATGATTCCTTATTGTTAAATTAAACACTACTATCTTGATATCATTTTTATTTGTAATTTCCGTCACTCGAGTCTCAAAAACGGAAATATAGTTAGTGTTTAATTCTACAATATGGATGAAATTACATATCACATAGTAAAGGGTGAAACGATAGAATAATAATTCTAATGATTCTAAAATTGATGTCGAACATCAAGGATATTCTAATAATTAATTTTTAATTGCCTGAATAAAAATCTGAAACTAATCAACATATTCTCCATGATAACATAATGATAGGGAAGTGCTGATGAGTGCCAGTAAATCCCTCACACTTAGTATTTTGATCCAATCTATTAGTTTTCGAGGTAATATCGCAAATATTGTTGACAAGTTAATGTCACAAATCATAAAATTCATGAATAACATTATTTATTTAGAGGAAGCATGAAGTTGTACAATTTAATTACACTTCAGAGAAATCTCTGTGAACTTGGGCTTCTATTGATCGCGTGCAAAACAAAAGTTCCATTTTCGTTAGCTGTCTAGAGTGATTAATTTATGATTGGAACTATCGCTGCCTTTGACTAGTTCCAAAAGATAAAAGCAAGCACTGATTAAAGTGAATCGTTGCTATCCCGATTAACATGAAGCTGAAAGTGATCAGAGATTGATATATTGATGGGACTTGATGTTTACATTATTAATGGCATGTTGGTTCACCTTCCATTTTCGGATGAATGGACCGATTTCACACTTCTCAATGGTATGCGATATAGCATAAAAAACTATTTACGTGAAGTTTATATTAGGTATGTCAATAAAACATTAGGTCATGATCGAACCCACTGAAACCTAGTTAACTAGAGATTTAATAGTGACACAGATGTACTAATATCATATACAAATTCTCGGGTACATTAACATATGTGATTCATATTTTCTTGTTTTAACGTACGTGTCGGTCTCACGACCATCATCAGAAGACTTATTATGTCTAAGACTGGACTACTTAAAACTAATTGTATTAACATGAAGCGTCCTTATCGCACCAATTTCAATTAATATGTCCACGTCGCCAAAACGAACAGAAACACGAATAATCGGAATTGTAACACATCAATGTTATAAGTATAATATATCAAGAATCCATTGTTAAACAGTACTCTAAAAAATGCGAGCTCATGTCAACGAAGTCTATGAACGACTAAAAATGAGAACATTAAGTTCAAGTATCCACTTTCAAACCAGATGATAAGATTTACGAGCTAATAGAAAAAGGCTTGTCAGTTATTGGAAATATACTTTTGACATTCTACCTAAAATATACTTTCAACATTATAAAGACGCATGTAGGAATTTGCGAGTTTTAATTAATTAAATTAGTATAAATCTGACTTAGTGTCTGAACATCTGTCCTATGATTTACAGATTTGGAGTCACGTTTTATGTGAATCATCTCCAGAATAGATCTTTTATAATAACTAGCTTCCTTAGTTAAAATATAAACATTTTTGTAATCGAATTGATGGTTATAATCAAAGCAGTGTTTAGCAAGGGCGGTGGAATTTCCTAAGGTTTTTTTTCTTGTACTATACTTATGGCCATACATTATTTTTTTGTAAATATTGTTTAGAGATTCCAGTATAAGTCCCATCGCAATCTAAACAATTTAATTTGTATACTGTCTGGAATTGTTTATCTTCAGGTATTAAAAGTTTTAGATTTGAGAAATATTTTCCAACACAGTTAGTAGGCTTATGCGTGACATTCATATCATACTTTTTCAAACATTTCTTCTCTGAGGTCTCCGGAATGTATGGTACTGTTATAAAATTGTCTGCATTACCTTTTATTTTATTTACATATGAAGATCCATTATAGAATTTGTTTATTCCTTCTTCAATGATATGATTGGAAAATGTTTTTGGGTAGCCATTCATTTCCAGTGTATTATGAACAATTTTTAAATTTTTGTGACGGTCCTCTGCGTGAAACAATTCAACAGCGCGATCTGTAAGGCTGTTTATAACACTTTTTTTACAACGTGTTGGTGCAACGGAATTGAAATGAAGATAGCGTTGATACCAAACTTCTTTAGTAAACCATAAAGTTTTTATTTTTCCATCTGCATCATGCCTACTGTTCATATCTAAGAAATTTATGATTTTGTTTACTTCTATTTCACAAGTTAATTGAAGTCCACAGTGGAAATTGTTAAATTTATTAATCACGTACTGAATTGGGAACACACATGAGGTAATCATCTACATACCGTTTGAAAAATACGGGTTGAAAATATAATGAATTTATAACAGATTTCTCTAGGCATTCCATAACAATGGTAGCAATAGTAGCTGAAATAGGAGATCCCATTGTTGTGCCGAATATTTGTCCAAAATATTGCTCACCGTATTGAGAATAAGTGCATTCTAAGCAGAACTGTACTGCATTTATAAAATCAGATTGATCTAGAGGTGTGTGGTTTTTAACCTCTGCCCAACGTTTCTTGATGCTACACAACGCCAAAACGACTGGTATATTTGTAAATAAAGAAACAACATCCAAGAAAATTAGTTGATGATTTACGGGTACGGATTGATTTTTTAAAAATTCATTAAAATGCCATGAGTCTTTCAAGTAATATTCATCTCTTCTTATTACACTATTGATAGATTGTGATAAAAATTTTGATAAATTGTAGGTAGGCGCACCAAAATGTTTATCAAAATCTATCAAAATATAAAGCATAAGTGTTAATGTGAGCTATTTCCCGAGAATTTGTATATGGTTCATACCTGAGAGAAGAATCTTTATTGTACTAATATATAGAAAAAGTATAGTATACGTATAAAAATTCATTGATTTCGCTACATTTGCAACCATCGAAGGGTGTTAAAAACAAACAAGAAATAATCAATCCAATTGTTTAGTGGAATTTCAAGAGTATGTCAATATTAGGAAAAATATGATCACAATATACAGTGTCCTTCGAAAAGGTGGCATCATATATGAAAAACTTCCAATAATAATTTATTTTGAAATTCGACTTGGAAGTTGAATTTTGCTTCAAAAAAGGCCTGTTTTGACGTAGCCACGTGACTTTCGCTACCCGTCAATCAATCAATCAATCAATCAAAACGAGGGCGGACGAGTCCGGAGCACTTAGACCGCTTGATTGGGTCCATTGTGCACCCCTTAATACAAGAATCAGTTCAGGAAGCCTAAGGCCGTGCCAAAAGCTAAGATTTTGCATGGACTGATATCTCCTGTCACCAGTTTTAGGCGTCTCCTGCTCATAGAGAGTAGGGTTTTAGAGAGTTTAGGCGAGAATTCCCTGATGTGGAGCTTTGCCTGCCTCATGCCTGGGGAAGCACGCCAGATCGAGAGCCACTGTCTGTCCAGTAGCTCCTTGAGGGCGTGAAGCCCGGTGGTCGATGAAATTCCGATCGTGGAATCGGGGCCAGGGGCGCTCAAGGAGCCCCGTTTGGCCAATTCATCGGCCACTTCGTTTCCCTTCACACCAGAATGGGCAGGTACCCACACTAGCTAGAGTTTATTCCTTCTGGCTAGTTCAACCAGAGTTTCCCTGCACTCCAAGACAAGCCTACAAGTCATTCTGTGGGCGCGAAGTGCGCCCAGGGCTGCTCGTCTGTCAGTGCAGATGTAAATCCGCCTACCTCGGTAGATTAATCTAAGGTTTTCCAGGGCACATGTCCGTATTGCACAGACCTCAGCCTGGAAAACGGTTGCGTGGCCACCTAGAGAAACTGAAATCTCCCTTCTGGGTGTACGCGAGTAGACTCCGGCTCCGTTAGACTCGCCAGTCCTAGACCCGTCCCTGGCGGAAGCGGCCCAGAGTCCTTGTTCTCCTCTGGGTTATGAGAATGTCTGGTGTTTGAAACCTGAAGGCAGGCGCTATCGCATCCTGCGTCTGTCGGAAGATCGGGCACTTCTCGGCTGCCCAATCCCAGATTTTGCCATGACAGCGAGGCATAGACGCACCGACCCACTGGCCCAGACCAGCCAACCGATACGCCGTACCCGCAGCCACTGTTTTGATATGGAGTTGTAGAGGAACGATCCCCACCAGAACCTCCAGAGCCCTGGTGGGCGCGGTCCTCATAGTCCCCGTTATCCCCACGCAGACAAGTCGCTGAGCCTTGTTCAGAGCTAGACGGGACAAAGCCGTTTCTGTCGCCGGCCACCACACAACGGCTGCGTAGGTTATGATTGAGCGGATCATGGCCGTGTAGATCCAGTGCAGGACCTGTGGCCGTAGACCCCATGTGTTCGCGAAGGCTCTCCTGCATGCCCATAAGGAAGCAACGGCCTTCTTTACCCGAGTTTTCAGGTGTATTTTCCAGCTCAGTTTAGCATCGAGGATAACTCCAAGGTACTTCACTGAGCCTTTCATGTGCAGGGACCTTCCGAACAGACGAATGTCTGGTAGCAGTGCCAATTTCCGTTTCATCGTGAAAAGAACCGCTTCGGTCTTTTCAGGATTCACCCTGAGTCCCTCGACCTGGCACCAGCGTGCAACGATAGCGAGTGCGGTGTTTTGCAGCTCGCACAAGCTAGCCGGGTGTCTTCCGAGGGTCACAGCTGCCAAGTCGTCGGCGTAAGCCTGGGCGTAAAACCCGTCAAAAGTCACATTCTTTCAAAATATTCGCTAAAAATAGACTTTTTGTTAGAACTAAAAAAACTTCGGGAAGAAAAATCGTTTCTGCCCCGATTTCAACATGTGTGTCAAATTTAACGTAAAACCTAACATTTAACACATTCTGGGTATACACGATAGATGTATATTCATATATCAACTCTATGGTCTATATCATCTTTCTTCATAGATATTATATGTACATACATGGATATCGCATCAGGGATTTCCATTGACTTCAACATATGAAAAATCTGACAAGGGGCAAAACATTGTTCTAGCCATAAGAGTACATGTCACTGTAATCTATTATACTATTTTGTTTTCAAAAGAAAATAGTAATATTTCAATACAATAAGCTTCTCCAGTGCTTAGTTTTTAGTTGTGATTAGTTTTTTTGGCTATTTCAGGATATAACAGAGTATAATGAAGTATTGAGTGTATGACTGAAGATCATGACAATGTCATATGACATACCCGTTGATCTACGTTTGTAAATAGTTCAAGCTATCTAGATGTATACGCGTTATAATAAACCATAACTAATTACCAAGTTTCTCCTATACTACCCATATAGTTCAAGAGCCCAGAGCTCCCAGACATACTTTATTTTCCGAAAGAAAAAATGTGGAGTCTCTAGTAGTGTTTGTATGTACATTGAATGCCAGCATACCTGCTAAGTTGGTTAGACAGCCGAATTACAAGTACCAGGTGAGAAAGGTAACTAAAAGTAGGGGTAACTTAACTCAAATTCTGATGGTTGATTTTAGCTACGGACTCGAAGAACCTGAACACCACATATTCTTCACTCAATATTCAGGAACTCGCAATGTAATCCAGGCAATGAGCCGGGATTTCAGCCATAATGCCAAAAAAAGACATGTAGGTCAGAATTTTTTTGTGGGGTTCCATTCGTGGGGTTATCAGGATCATTCATAACACAAAAAACCTCACCGGTCAAGCTCCCGTCCCCTTGCCATTTCTGCCCCCCAAAAGGGTAATTTCGAAATTAAAATGCACCAAGGGAGTTTTTTGGGTCGCTTATCACGATTTTGACGTCAGATTTACTTGAAATCAACTCTGGGGGTGGAAAATCGGCAAGTTTTGTCTATTTCTGGGCCAAGAGGGGGGCGAGGTTGACCGGTGAGGTTTTATGTGTGTCATATTCAGGGGGTGGAAAATCGATCAAATTGACCATTTTTGCACCCTTATAGATCATTTTGGCAGTATATGTTATTTTTGGGTTTTAAATTAACCAATGAGATTTTTTGGGTTGCTGATCACGATTTTGACGTCAGATTTACTTTAAATCAATTCTGGGAGGGGGGATCGGCAAGTTTTATCCCTTTCTGGGCCAGGGGGGGGGGAGGTTGACCGGTGAGGTTTTATGTGTTATGAATGATCCTGATAACACCACGAATCAAATCCCACATACATTTTTCGTTCGATTCTGACCTACATGTCTTTCTTTTCCGGTTCGTTGCCTGGACGATGAATACAAATTTTGTATAGTCTGCAGTATAGTATAGTAAATAGTTTTCTCACTCTATGTCATGAACGATCCGGGGTGAAACTACTGAATAAGTATCGATACAAAATAATGTGTTTGATCCGAGAATTAATACAGTATCGTACCTACATCAGAATCTAAAAAACAAATAACAAATTCTTAGATAAAAAAACATTTATTACAAGTTAAGAACGTTTTAAAAATTGAAAATACTTTTATCATGAAATGAGGTGAATAATTAAATATATTTAATATTGATATTGTAATGTTTAATTCTCACAATCGATTTTTTTGTAGATTCGTTCCACCAGGTTTCGAGGTTAATTATTAGTACGAATCTACAATAAAATGGATTATAAGAATTAAACATTACAATATTAATATCAATAATGAACTCACACTTGGGTGAAACCAAATTTTTTTCAAAAGTATTTAATTCAAGTTAACCAATATTAAAGAGTGAGGTGAGTCACGTGATCAATTGATCAGATTGTTTATAATATCAAGTATCAAGTAGCTTTACTAGTATTAGACCAGGATTCAGAGGTATCAGGTATAAGACATTCTCCTAAAGAAGAAGATTTTTAACATAGGACTATTCGGAAAATTGGCAACTGTTTCCCAGCCGCGGCGGAGATGAAGATGCATGTACTGCAAACTTCGCAAGTAGCCAGTGGCGATAAATATAAACATTTTCAGAGGCCCTAAGCAAACATAGGAAGCTACCCCGATTCATTCTGTGATGCGTTACCTCACTAGCAAAATAAGAAAGATAATTATTAGAATTTAGATCATTTCTGTTTATTTAATAGTGTTTCACATTTCCATTGCCTATAATTTTAAATTGAACACAATTACATCCATTGTGTGTAACATTGGATCGCAATATGTATAAAACTAATACTATGTACATTTGTAATACATTATATCTAGGGAATAAAGAAACTAACAATATCTCTGATGTACCTTTACTCTTATTTTTTTATAAATTTTACAGAAATGATTTAAGAATACTATCAGGAAGGAAACACAGCATGATTCTTAATTTCAGCACTGATTATTTCTAAACATTGAAAAAGATACACGAAAATATAAGTAATACCCATTCCAATTCATTACTAGTTAGTGTATGAACTGCGTTGGAGAGATGCTTGTATCATTAAATAAATTACGGAGCTCAACATAAAGTTTAAATTTAGTTTCAGTGGTCGACGTTTTGACACGACCTAATATTTAATAAACATAACATTCATATGAAAGATGTTCGAATCTGAAAATGAATTAAACAGAGAATCTCGCTCACCTTGAAGCTTTAATTTACTTCTGGATGAAGTTCATCAAAAATTCATACCACGTTACGGCCAACAGCTCTGCCTAAAATTACAACTCTGCTAGATTGATTAAAATAAGGCCTCCAGAAATTATTCCGCAATGAACATATTGTTATACCAGCAGACATTCTTGAGTTTGGATGCGATTTTATTAATCTTCTCAGGTATTTAATAGATTTGATTGTCGCCAGAAAAAAGGAACATCTACGTAGGTAAAAATAGTTGCTTGTAATATTGAATTGAACCTTTAAAGACAAAGCATTCGCTATGAAAAACTACATTTAGTTCAGTTAGTTTAGACTATTTGTGATTCCATTCGTGAGGTTTTTCACTTGAAAAGAAACTAATAATTCTGAGGCATTTTTCAAAATAAACTCGTTGAATTATATCTCGAAGGAATCTAAAATTCTCAATAGTGAAGATTTCAAAAATTTTTAGAATTCACGACCAAATTTATTTATTGGGTCAAGATATCTAAGCTAACTTGAAACCTCCTTAAAATAAAAAAAAAGTCAGCGCACTCCGGGAGTGCAGGCAGAAGTGAAAACTTGAACTTATGGCGCGTTGGGCACTTTTTTGGGTGAGCATTTTTAGGTGCGCTCGCGACATGAGAAATTGTTCATAAAAAATCAAGTTTATCAAAGCAATGTGGGCACTTTTTGAATAGACATGAAGTATAATAATATAGAAACTATATTCGAAGGAAGTGGTTTTATTTAAATGAGTAAATATTAGTAAATAGTAAATACAAAATTTATCAATTCTCATCCATAATTTCAACAACTCTTACATCATCATTATCAGCATTTTCATCATTATTATCAGGATTTTCATCAAATTCTAAAACTGAAACAATAGGTCTATGGTAACTAAAGTATGAAATGAACAATTTTGATTTAAATCTATTTATATATCTTGTGAATACTGCATCAATAGTAGTTTTGTATTTTGTTGTGCTAAGATTGCGATCATTGGACATCGTTAAATCGAATTCTTCATATAAAAATTCAATTAACAATGTATACAAAATATATTAACACTATAGTATACAAAAGCACTACAACAATGTTTTTATTAATTCTATTTACACTTTAGATTTGTTGTTTTAACACAATACCATAGCAGCAACACAAGTCAAATGAAATATTTAAATAAATAAATTTTCCGTTTAATATTCATTTATAAAATAAATATAAAAAAACTATCAATCTCGTCTGTCGCGAGGGCACGAACGAATGCCCATGCAAAGACTGCGTATAGCATGCAGCGCTCTCGCATACCTATACACTCTGAGTATACATATAGGTATGTAATCTCGTCTGTCGCGAGAGCACGAACGAATGCCCATGCAAAGACTGCGTATAACATGCAGCGCTCTTGCATACCTATACACTCTGAGTATACATATAGGTATGTAATCTTGTCTGTCGCGAGAGCACGAACGAATGCCCATGCAAAGAGCGCGTATAGTATACATATATTATAAGAATACACGCGGAGTATATCTGTGTAAAATCTCATCTGTCGCGAGAACGGCTGAAAATGCTCTCCCACAAAAGTGCCCAACGCGCCATAAGAAGTTTTCACTTCAAAAATTAAATCAGTTTCCAGTGAAACTTACTGTCGAAATAGAAACAGATAAGCAGGTTTTATTGATATTAACTTTTTTTTTGCGTAGAGGGAAAATCTTGCATAGACGCTTCGGGGGCGTCTGGTTTCCTCAGACTCCCATATGAGTGTCACTCTATTGGGGTTCTTTACTAGTGCTGTTAGTTCTTTTACACAATCAACCGTACATTGTGAGGTGATTGTGTATGACTGCAGTACCTTAAGTACTGTTAGGTTGCTAACTATGATAGTGATTTGTCTATTCTCATAAGCTCTATCCCTTTTAATTCGAGCACAATTGTAATTGATATTAACATTATAAAAGATAGTAATCATTTAGAATTCGACATATAGATGAAATCCACTCAAACAAATAGATATACTCGGGCGGATTCAGCTACACCATTCGATTATAAAATAGCTCCATTTGATATAGTCTATAGAAGAAGATGAAATATTGAACGTCTTTTTGAGGCAGCAAAATGATAACAACGAAGTTGAGAAACTTGCGTTGGACAAATTTTTGATCAATAATTTAATTAAAAAAAAGGGTATTAGAACTCAACCATCTAACCAAATTAGAGTACCGCTTGTTAAACATTATGGAGACTCTTTACCATCGAATGGATCGATACACAAGTGGTTTACTGATTTTTGTAGTGGTTGTATGACCACAAAATGTTCTGGTCGTCCAATTTAATTTATAACGCCAGAAATCGTCGATAAGATTCATGGTATGATATTGGAAGATCGGCGGGTTAAGCTGCACCAGATTGTTGAGGCTATGGGCATCTTAACAGAATGGGTATGGAACATTTTGCATACAGTTTTGAATACGAGAACGCTGTCTGTCAGATGGGTGCCGCATTTGCTGTCTGTTGACAACAACCGCGACCGTGTGATAACTTCAAATGAGTGTTTGGCGATGTTCAAGCGCGATAGGAAGGACTTTTTGCACCATTTCATAACCGTGGACGAAACATGGATCCATCACAGCACACGTAAGACCAAAAAATAGTCGAAACAGTGCACTTGTCCTGGCGAATCGGAGCCAAAACGGCCAAAGTAGTTTTATCGGCCAAGAAAGTCATGGCGACAATTTTTTCGGATGCACACGGTATTGTTCATATCGATTACTCTGAAAAGGGCAAAACGATCACTGGCGTATATTTTGCAGAGCTGCTGGATCGATTCGACTATGTTTTGAAAAAAAATGCTCTTCCACCAGGACAACGCACCAGCGCACAGGTCTGCAGTCGCAATGGCAAAATTTGCAGGAATTATCCTACGAATTGGTTCGTCATTCACCATATGGTCCAGATTTGCCCCCTGTGATTATTATCCATTTCCAAACTTGAAGAAATGGTTAGGCAGAAAGAGATTTGGCTCCAACGATGATGTCATCGCTGAAACAAACACCTATTTTGAAGGATTGCCGAAATCGTATTATTAGAAAGGGATCGAAAAATTAAAAAAGGTTGGACGAAGTGTATCATGCTACAAGGAGATTATGTTGAGAAATAAAATAAGTTTTAACCAAATAAATCATTTCTTGTTTAATTTTTCAGGGACTTTTCACTTTGCTCTGGTATGTTAGGAACATATAGATCAGTAAAAAATCGCGCAATAGTTTTAAATAAGATTGTTGAAGCCGTTGCTCCATGATAATTTATCATATTCATGAAGTATATAAACAAACACTGTTGTTTCATGTATATTACATATATAATGAATCTTCGATTTGAAGATACGTCAAAAGTAAATATGAGTTTATCATTTCGCTCGAATGTTAAGACTCAAGACCTTGCAAAAGCTAAATGTTTATTTTTATTGTAATAACTGAGAAACAGTTGAAAATTGGAGTAAAGTTGTATCAACCTCACTCTTACTTTTGACGGAAAAATAAACAATGGAAAAAAAATTGGGGTTTTCTATTTAAAAATAACAAAGTTGAATAGGATTTTCTGGTATAATCGGTAATTGAGGAATATTGGAAATAATTTGGAATTGTAGCTCCTTTTTGAAAACAAACTCAAAATCGTCAGTTAAGAGTGTTAACCTGCTAACTCCATTTTTAGCGAAAACCGTTTTTTTTTTCAGAATTCAAAAGTGTAATGTGTATTACACCGGTTAGTAAAACCACTTCCTCCAATTTTAATTCTAATTGTCTTTTATTTCATGATACGTAAACATGCTATCTCCAGCATACACAGAAAGCAACATAACCTGCAGTGTAACCAAACAGCACGTGTGTGTTGCTCTTGTAAAGTGTTGTGAAACGTTTACAAAATAGCCTATGAAAAGAGTTTTACGCGTTACATACATAAAATGGTGAGTGTACTTTCATTTTTCAAGCATTTTGGTGATTAAAATATATCAGGCATTTACTAGGATTCAAAACATTTACCACTTGGAGATAGCCGGGTTTTCCTCTTATATTGTATTGCATTTTATGTAGATAGCAGTTTTTCTAATGTAATATTATTGTGCCTTAATTTCTTGTTAACTATCGTTATTTATTCTCAGGTTCACTAAATATCATAGTTTCAGTTTCTAAATTAATAATATTTACTATGTACAGTTACTAAATCAAAGTATTTACATTTTAGTTTTCATGTTCACGTAAAATTTTGGAGTTAGCAAAAACAGAATACCATAAAAATCGAACCAAATCAACTTCTACTAGAGACGATAGTACCAACAGTAACTTAATTACAGGAAATGATGAGTTACCAGACACCTGTTCAAACAGTAACATACATTATAGTATTATTGAGAATGTAGAATTTGAAGTAACAGATATAGCAACATCATCTGTGCTTGACTTCCAAAATTTAGAAAATTGGATAAGAGATCCAACAATTTGTCAATAACGTCAAAGGAAGTGATTTTACTCCAGAAAAAGAAGTGTCTGTATTAGGAATAGAAAGTAGGTACTATTAACGAAATAACTCAAACAATTTCCAACAATCTCATCAATTTGACAATGAAATGCCTGATGACAGAGTGACAGAGATGAATGTGAGAAATGCGCAGCTCACAAATTTGGACACATTTCCGACATTGAACACCAAGAACACATTACTAAAAAGAATGAGGCAAGATCAGAAAAAAATCAAGATTCGATTAACGAACCAATCGTTTTCACGCTAGACCTCCAGGCAGTTTTATTGGCTCCCAGATCCAATGTTAGTAGTTTATACTATAAAACTAAATTGTGCGTCCATAACCTTTGTTTTTACAATTTACGTACCAAGGATGGCTACTGTTATATCTGGAATGAAACAGAAGGTGGACTTACTGCAGAAGAATTTTCATCATGCTTCTCGTATTTTCTCGAAACGGAAGTGTTGCCACACATTGATTCGTGTGAAGAGTCTGCCAAAATAATTTTATACAGTGACGGCTGTCCGTACCAAAATCGAAATGTCTTGATCGCTAATGCATGTAACGGGCTGCGTTACGTGATTATATATAGAACTCTTTAAAGAACAGAGTAGAATTCTTGTCGGCTAGGAAACTTGTCATATGATATTTAAAGATATCTACCGGTCAATAAAACATAGATTATTGAAACTACCATTCCTGATGTGAGATGTCACTAAATATCGCGAGGCGGGAGGTAGAATAACGGAAGTCGAAGAGAATTCATTGTGGTGTGTTCCTTTGCCTAGGTAAGTCGAGATTTCGTAATTCATTGTGGTTAAATACATTTTCTTAATTTTGCTTCCAAAATATTATTCACATCAGGCTATTTAATTTGATTTAGATTTGTTATTGAACGTCCTGGATGTACAAAGCCTGATTGTGATAGTATTTCGGCGGATTTTTTATCTCGATTTGCCTGGGGGGCACACCCGATCATTTTGCGGATAGCTTATTTCAAAGAATATCATTTCCATCACAGCATTGATTGTTGTAACTCTTGTAGGAGAATAATCTATCGGAACGTAGGCAGGTTCTCATGATAATATTTCTGTAGTCCTTCTCAGTTTAATTCCGCATTGGCACATGCTATTTTTTTGTGATTCGTAAGAGTCGCCATTTTGTAAATCTGATACGTAGTATTCAGAGCTGTCTTCGACTGCATCGTGCTATAAATAGTATTTGAAATTATCACAAGGTATTATTCAATTATTACTTATTGAATTTTTAATTATCAGGACTGCTGCGTTCGCGTGATTTCAGAGTAGAGTAATACATCAATTCGATGCAAATCAATTCAAGTTTCTAGATTTGTGCTAACTAGCAAATTCAACGTTTTGGTTATTTCCTTTCAATCACAATTTGATTATTTTTCTTTCTATCTCATTTTTTGTATCGTTAATTCAGTCACATATTATTTATTGTTTAAATTTAAGTAATTCTTGTAATTATATAATTCTTGCAGATTAAATTATATTTTTGTCTAAATTGATATCTCTTCAAGATATCAATTTTGTAATAGTGTTTTACATATTGGGGAAGATAACATTATCGGAGGTGGAATCATTTGGTTATTCCGGCCGACGGTGTTACTTGTCCTTTGATCTCAAGTCAGGTACTGTTCGTTCTTTGACATTACAGGGTTTCAACGTCTGAGGTTCCTCACCCCTTCACTCCAAGACGGTTTAGTGACTTTCCTGACAGGACCAGCTTCCAGTTCCTACGAGTTCCAAGGAGGGTAACATTTTCTTGTTGAGTGACCATTATTTCATTTTCTGATTTTGTTGTTCACCAAAATTGTATTTCGCTAGATTTTTTTTTGAGCCATTCGTGGTCTCTTTACTATTTAACTATCCATTCTTTCAATTAAGAAATTGAGTTAATTTTATAATTATTTACTCTAAATTCTTTATATACAAATTGATTCAATTTTGTAATTGTTTTACTTCAAAATTCATTTTTTTATAAATTAATTCATTATATAAACTGTAAATTTATTTTTGTTAAACACCAAATTCCATCTGGAATAAATCAAATTGTTAAGTTGAACTTGTATTGTTTTTCTAATTTCCATCAACTAATAAACCATCTCGTGGTGTTTGTATTCTAGGCTGTGAATTCATTTATTTTTATAGTTTCTTTAAGCAATTGGCGCCCAAGCAATTCACCAGTCTAGAATCACAAGGCACGTTTCACTACGAGCCCTGAGATTAATTACTTCAAATTGAGCTAGTTGGGTCAATATAAACCGACCCTAGCGGGTCCGTTTCACTGGCACCCAGCATAGATGGCTGCCATTTCACATCCGTTTCATGGAACAATTAATTTGGCTATGATTCACAAAATAACAATTGAACACAAAAACTTAGAGGTAGGCCATACACAGATGGAGGCAGACTCTGTCCACTCAACAATAGAACGATGCCTAAAAAACCGAAAAGTGAATGTTCCTGCAGACTACATCAATATTCGCAAAAATGCAAAGAAAAAACCTCGACCATATCATGTAAAATACTAGGCCCACACGTTTTTCAAGTCGCTTAAAAAAGTCGACTTTTTGAAGAGTATTAGATCTGGAAAAGTCAAAGGAGATCCTAAGGTAACAAAATAAATTCTTTCATTTACTTTGAATCTTAAAACTTTTTTGTGCATTTTTCAGGTGACGGACATTCGAACCTTGAAGTATGATCCAAGTGGTAAAGTATATTATAAGCTGAGATTTGGAGATCAATGGAAACTGTTACCTCAGCGAAAGCGGAACATTTCAACATGCGCTTGGAATAATTTAGATAATTTATACTCAGAAAGACTAAAGATAAATCCGCGAAAGTTTAATGATCTGCAAGACATTACCTGTGGACTTCCACGAATATTATAATAATATTCCACACGAATAGTTTGCATCTAATAAACGAGAAAGTTTCAATACTCACCGACTCTTAATTACTATCACTTAAAAGAATCCGTTATACCTATTTGGAAAAACTGCCATCTCCAGAAATTTATTAAAACTTAAATTTGATCAACTGCTATCTCCTTTTAAATGCTATAAAAATCAAATCGAGGCCTAGTTTTGACTCTAAATATTTCAAAGTAAAATATTTCTGTTGTTTTAGAAACGGGAATTTGGATTTTAACCTAAAATAATTTTTGGGGAAACTGCACGGTTTTTTGGCTTCCTGTAAAATTTGTGTTTTGAGAGTTAGCAGGTTAACACTCTTAACCGACGAAATGATATTCGTTAAAGTTTGGAGATACGTATACGGGTATGTTGAAAACGAACATCCTGTATAGATGACCTTTGTAGATGATTCATTCAGCTATAATTCAGCATACAAGCCATTGAAATCGAATGACAAAAAACACTTTTATTTTAGTAACAGATGTTTTGGCACAGTGTTTTGATGACCAAAGCGACAGTTGATTCGAAGATCAAGGGGTGCTAGTTTTGCATTATTAAATTATATGAGTGAATTTTTAGTATAAAGATATTTTGGAAGATGTTATCGGTATACGTATTTCACTAAAGTGTTATCTACTAGGGTCTTCCGAAGAAATCTTTGCGATAGCCTGTATATGAATGCTTTCAGATTTAGATGTAGTGCAGTCGTTGGAGAGGCTACGTAGATATTAATTATGTTAGATGTTTCTGCGCCGAAACCAAAAACTTAATATTTCATGCCTTATCCCTCTTCTGACCTCATCGCCTGTCACCATCATCTGCTCGGTAATAAATATATCTGGAACGAAATTTTAAGGACCTCCTCACAAAAAAGTAATATATGATCTCAGATTCAACGAAATACAAAACATAGGAGAATTATACTGACCTCGGATGTTTTTCGCAACAAATACAGCAATTTGTTTTTCGGTGTGGTCGCAACACTTCTAGCAGCGCCCAGCCAACGTGATTTACGACTTGGTGCAATTTTGATATTGCAAACCTCATGCACTGCCACATATAGTTTATTTACATATGAGGTAAACTCTAGACTCAAAGCAAAAATGTGATCGTCCACTGATATTCACTACTGTAAATGATACACAGAACTTTGGAGAATTAACTAATGTAGATCACAAATTTCCTTTACACCCTTTTGTTAGCTCAATGTTTCGCTTTCGACAATTCTGCGGGTTGAATGTATGATTGTACTATTACATTCTCTATATTTCTTAATCACTAACACAAATTGCTCTGATTTCTATAGTATGTTATTCTCTGTATTTGATGTAAATCTACCATTATTTCAAAACAAAAAACGTGGCTAGTTTGATAGGTCTACTATCGACCTAATGACACATAAAAATAATGCTAGAAATAGGTATTTAAAACATAGGTCTCGTCAGAATCTTTGAGATTTTAAGCAACTGAGATCGAATAAAGGAAGCTTGTAATCTCGATTTAGAGAAAATCGGTAATTTCATCACTCGTGATACAAAACGTTTTTGGAACTTCATAAATGCAAAAAAAAAGGTCAACTATAATTCCTGGTTCTATGCGTTTTGATAGAAATTGTTGAAGCATTTGGTACATTCTTTGCCAGTGTATACTCTGAACAGAATAACGATAACGATTTCAGCAAGATTTCAGATTTGACCAACATTAACTCATCATTTTTAATTATTGTATCAATAAGTCAATGAGAAATTGTAGCTGCTGTTAAAAACCTTAAGAAAGAATACGCCTCTGGACATGATCAAATACCAAACTACTTAATAAAAGATTGCGCTTCTGTGTTGTCCCACTACAGATTTTGTTCCATCTCAGTTTGAAATCCAATAAATTTCTAAATGTTTGGAAAAAGCAAAGATTATCCCCGATCTCAAATCTGGTGATGTTGGTATTATACTCAATTATCGTTCAATTGTGATATTGTCTAACTTATCTGGGTCTTTGGGATATGTCTGTATCCATACATTTATAGCACTTTCTCGCATATGATATCACCATACCAACATGGATTTGTCCAAAGGAGATCGACGGTTACGAATCTAACTTGTTTGAACACGTATATTGCTGCTGTTCTTGACAATCAAGGATAGGTTGACGTATTATATACAGATTTTCCGAAGGCCTTTGATAAAGTTGATCAGACTATTCTTCTAGACAAGCTCACATCAATTGGGTTTAGTACCTCCTTAGTAGTTTTTTTTGCTCATACCTCATCAATAGATCGCAGTTTGTGCAGTATTACGGTCAAAGATCAAATTCAATTATCGCCAAATCCGGAGTGCCTCAAGGCTCAAACCTTACTCCTCTACTGTTCCTGTTATTTATTCATGATTTGGCTGAATCCGTAATCGGCTTGAAACTAATTTTTGCTGATGACTTGAAAATATTTTTAGAAATAAAGACCATAGATGACTGCTATGCACTACAAAATGATCAGAACAATATTTCTGAATAGTGCGCCAACAATAAATTGAGTCTAAATATTAGTAAATGTTGTGTTGTTAGCTTCAGTCGTAAAGTCCATCCTATTTCCTCCGATAATCTTTTAGATTCAGTAATCATTTCTCGTAGTACTACAGTCAAAGACTTAGGTGTTCTATACGATCACCAGTTCACTTTCAATCTACATATAAATGATACGTGTGCTGAAGCTAATAGCATCTTAGGGTTTGTACTTAGGCATTCCAAATATTTCAACAATTTGGAGGTACTTCAAACACTATTCAATTCATTGGTTAGACCAAAATTGGAATATGCTTCGCCCTTCTGGAACCCTTAGTATAAATTCCAGATAACACCAATTGAGAGTATTCAACGTAAAATATCTCTGATTTAGAACTTTCAACATCTTTCCTAAAAGAGGTTTTAACCATCAATTATTATCATCTACTTTTGATTGTCTGACACTTGAACTGAGAAGAAGAATAAGGAGCACAATATTCCTTCATAATTTGTTGAATAATAATATTGACTGCAGTTACTTATTTGGTTAATTGAATTTTTTTTGTACCTAGATCATCTTCTCGCTGTCCTTTACTTTTTGTAAGGTCTAATACAAATGTATTATCTAGATGTCCGATATTTGTCAGGACATCAAACTTTGAAGTAATTTGTTCACAATGTGACTTACTTTTCAATAGTATTCAGTGCCTTATTATCGTCGTCAGATAAGATTATTTGTCACCATTTAATCTAAAAAGTTTAGCATTTTTATTTTTTTAATTATTTCTCTTAGATACTATTCTTGTTACAATTTTCTGGTTATTCTTTATATTTTGTTGCTCAGTATTGTTTGTCCCATAATTGGGTCAAACTGTTAGATATATATATATATATATATATATATATATATTCTTTTGTTGATATTCTTGAACCATTGGTGATATTTGTATGTTTTCTTGGTATATTGGTTCGTATATATACTGATAATGAAATAAGAATTCTGTTTTGACGTTTCGACAATGTTTATTGCCTTCATCAAAATTGTTAATTGAATTAATGTTTCCATGTAATTTAGAAAAGAATAGATGATTTCGATTAATGAAATGCGTCTGCAAAATTTTATTAATTTGAAGTGCCACTTTCCATTTGTCTATTTAAAATTCAACCTAAAAAAGATAAAGTATTATTTAACTATGACACTATGGAGTAACAATTTTGAGGTTAAATTCCATAGAATTATCTTAAACTTGAATAGTTGATTATGATAGATCTGAAATGCTTATCATAGAATAACTAATTCATACAATAATTCATAGATATTTATAATTGTACAATCTTAAAATGTCTTGTATTTAATCAAATTCAATCTATTTCAAATTGTAATTAGCCATACATTACTCTTTCACACACAACCGATCCAATGTTTTCTGCAGTTTTAATTGGATCTTAAAACACAAGTCGGCTGCAGACGCATTTCATTAATCGAAATCATCTATTCTTTTCTAAATTACATGGAAACACTAATTCAATTAACAATTTTGATAAAGGCAATAAACATTGTCGAAACGTCAAAACAGAATTTTTATTCCATTATCAGTATATATACGAACCAATATACCAAGAAAACATACAAATATATATATATATATATATATATATATATATATATATATATATATATATATATATATATATATATATATATATATATATATATATATATATATATATATATATATATATATATATAAGAGATATAGAATTAAATTTTCTGAATTATGAAGATAACTTAGATAATTTAACATAGGATTATAAAGATGAATAAACGTAAAAGATTGAACCATAGGCGGGATTCGAACCCACATTTCTGGATTTCTAGTCCAGGGTGTTTACCAATTACACCACTTCGGTCCTATTAGATTTTTATATTTTTGTAAATATAAACCTCTGAAAGGATAGTAGATCATTGATGAACACAATGCGCACATTCATCTAAAGTTCAGTCGTTTTTTGAAGTAAGGATTGTAGGTTAGTACTGCTATGGTTGGCAGTTACTTGACATTTCTTATTCAAATGACAGCATCCTGGTTCTTATATATTTCAATAGAACTGACTGAGAATTGTTCTGGTTAATTATAAACAAGTTTAAAGTTTCTTTGCCTAACTTTAAACTTGTTTATAATTAACCAGAACAATTCTCAGTCAGTTCTATTGAAATATATAAGAACCAGGATGCTGTCATTTGAATAAGAACTGTCAAGTAACTGCCAACCATAGCAGTACTAACCTACAATCCTTACTTCAAAAAACGACTGAACTTCAGATGAATGTGCGTGAATAGTTGATCTATGGTAGGGCATCGAATCGCATTGTGTTCATCAATGATCTACTATCCTTTCAGAGGTTTATATTTACAAAAATATAAAAATCTAATAGGACCGAAGTGGTGTAATTGGTAAACACCCTGGACTAGAAATCCAGAAATGTGGGTTCGAATCCCGCCTATGGTTCAATCTTTTACGTTTATTCATCTTTATAATCCTATGTTAAATTATCTAAGTTATCTTCATAATTCAGAAAATTTAATTCTATATCTCTTAAGTTACATACACGATAGTGGCCAATTAGGCAAAGAAACTTTAAACTTGTTTATATATATATGTCTATATATATATATATATATTTGTATGTTTATATATATATATATATATATATATTATTCATATTCCATGACATTAGACGTTTATCTGAATTGACAACATATGTATTTCATAACTCTATGCATTAGTATAATATTTAGCTAACAGTTGAACTGTCTAAATCACTATGTATTGTCTAAACTTATTACAAAGTGATTATGGTCCAAGATCTATGTACTTTGATATAATCTTTATGACGATGAACACAAAAAAGGATATGTTGGCAAATATGTTTAATATGTCTTACTTTATCTCTTTTTTCTTTATGTGGAACTCCTCACAGTATATTTGTCGCTGTACCGAGTACTCCATCTCATCTTGAAGTCAGAGGGCGACAAGAATCATCGATACCTCCCAAAATTTGCATACTATAAATAATACCTGATGTCAATGTAATTCAGCCATAGTCTGATTCATCGAAGGATTTTAATATACAAGTATAAATTAGTCAGCTGGTAGCTTCGATGTCAGTTCCAAGACCTGCGAGAACTCCAAGCTTTGCCAATTCGACAATGAATGTAACAACCACCTCACAAGTCCAACATCTTCTACTATTTCCACCACTAATAATGTATGATGTTAGCTAATATACTCGCCTATTTATCAACCTAAAACTAGAAATGTCTACCTTGAAAGCAACATTTTATTGTTGAAAGTGTTTACCAATTTGATTTAAGATACCTTGAAAAATTTGAACTTTTCTTCCAATATGTAGGTACTTTTAAACCACTTTTAGTTTGTTCATCGTTTCTAGTTCCTAAATATTATTATTGTACCTCTTTAGTGTTTATTTTTGCTAGTCCTACAGTATTCAACGTTGTGTTTTGAAAGCATTAAATTGTTTAATTCAGAAGACTTACCTTAATACCTATTGAAATGCATAATAATTGAAATTAATCTCTTATAAAAGATTTGTTGTTAAAAACAAATTTAATAAATGCCAAATGATTTGATTGTTTGCATTTGAAAGATCAAATTCTTATAAAAAACATTGCTTAAAATCTGGAGAACCAAAACGCTTTTGAATAATATATCTGTCTCACCAAATATATTGTAGCTATAAATCGACCACAAGAAGACTAGAGTTCTTGATCTAATATTTTTAACCAAACTTACAAGTGCTTTTCACGTCACGGTAACGGGATATTTAGTTCGAACGTGAGTAGAAAGAAGTGACGTCACTTCCGTCTCAGTCAACTTGCCTATGCTGACTGCCCATCCCGAGGACCGCGAAGAAGCTTCGCTTCAAAAAGTTGGAATTATCATTCCAAAATTTATATCAAAGGCCTCCACATTCTTTAACAACCGTTTGATATGCATCGTATAAGGATATATAAGATTATCAAGATGAATAAACGTAAAACATTGAATCATAGGTGGGATTCGAACCCCCATTCCTGGATGTCTTGTCCAGTATGTTAACCAATTGCACCACTTTGGTCTCGTCACAATCATATATTTTGTAAAATATATATAAATATAAACCTCTGAAAGGATAATAGATCATTGATGAACACAATGCGATTCGATGCTCTTTCGTAGATCAACTATTCACGCACATTCATCTTAAGTCCAATCGTTTTGACTGTGCGTTTAATGATGAATGAGGTTTAATTACATCTTTCTCTTTTTTCAGGGTGTAACTCTCAATATCGACTAGCCCTAGCGCCTCAGGAGGTGTCCCATAAAAAGTTTCACTTTAAAAATTCATTTCCGTGAAACTGCTTATGTAAATTTATTAAGACGATTGCGTTGAAAAAATCCCAGCTGCTGAGGTATTTCTGTTGTTTATCAAAACAACAAGCGGAATACTGATAACAGTTTCTAGAAAAATAATTAGTAAAACTAAAATTGTAAGACCTGTGAAGAATACAGACTGGTTTAACAATTAGTTTCTTTCTTTTCTAGTTTCCGAGACAGTAACTAACTTTAATTTAAAATTACAAAATCTGCTCTTGTATGCAATTTAGAATTAAAGAATATCCGTAAACGTTAAAACGTTCACTTTAGATATTCCGAGCACATACAAACAGTATTCTCAAACAACCGTAGGGTTTGCAACCCCCACCACTTCTCAGCACCGTATCCCAGGGGATCGAAAACAGTTGTAGACGTCAAGGTACGAAGCTATTGTTATTTTTATTGTTGCTTTCTTGCAATTCAGAGGACGGTAGACGGACGTTTTGTTCAAATTAAGCTTACATTGCTATTATACTGCCTATTTACTGTTTCTTTCAAATTGACCCAGCAACCGAGTCTTATGATATTTTTGACGTCAATAAAAATTCAGTAAAATAAACGAATTTTACTATTGACGGGACCGCCTGCTTGCAAACAGAGTTTTACTTGATTTTATGTTGATAATAACTCTAACGAAAGTGGACTTACACGTTTTATGAATGTCTGAAACTATCTATCTTCCATATATTGAAAATATAATAGATCGAATTTCCAAAATCCTCAAGGAGCATAATATTTCTACTCGTTTTTCCACACTTCGAAAATTATCCTAGTTCAAAAAACACTTCCTTTCCTCCTCTTCTTTCGGAAGGTGCTTATAGCATTATAGCATTCCCTGTTCTTGTGATAATGCCTACATTGGTGAAACAGGTCGTGCAGTGTGAAAGAACACGAGCACTGTACAAGGCTTCGTGGCACCAGTAGATCTGCACTTGCAGAACACAAGTCTGATACTAATCTAATATTACAACACTACACTAGATAATACACTGTAGAAAAATTCTGAAATAGAGGCTTATTATAAAAATAGAAGAAGATACAATATGCGTCGCTACGCAGTGGCTTAACAAATGGTACTTATCAAGTACTTCAAGTATCATTGTTCACCTGGAGAAGCTAGTGTGTGGAGACACGTGTTGTGTTTTCTTTTATTTTTCTAATAAAAAATTATTTTGGCATTTAGAAAAAATGAAGTAATCCAAAAATGGCTCGAAGCAGAGCATCGTGTCTGTTGGAGAGGACTGCCCCGTATGTCGCATTCCAAGCGACTAATGTGTGATCTCCAGCAGCAAAGAGTGAAAAATCTACTGACGTTCAGCAGAGAAGAAATACGAAATCTACTTGCATTACTGACCGGACACGCCCCATGTAACAAACATCTCTTTGCGCAATGGGTCTGGTAGATCAGCCCATATGCAAGGGTTGCGGCATGAAAGAAGAGACACCCATGCATGTGCTGTGTCAGTTCACGGCATACGCGGTTGGTTGTCGGACATACCTGGAATACGATAAAACTACACCCGAGGAAATCAGAAGTATCCCCTACCTACATCAGGCTACTGAATTTCATCGAATACACCGGACTGATGAGGATAGCAATATGTGAGGGCACAATAGGATACTAACGACCATAGTTCAGTGGAGCTCCCTCTGAGAAGGGGAACCAACCTCACGGGGGAACGGTTTTAGAATCCGGCACACCCGGGGGCATGAGCACCTGAGGCTTCTATGCAAGATTCTCCCCCTCTTCGCAAGAAAAAAAAAAGTGGTGTCCAGTAGATTAACTCTAAATATGCTAACACCTCGTGTTCCACTAAAACTACTTGAATCCACAATGGTGGATGTAAATATGAATTCGAGATGGTCATTGAAGGTTGGGTAGGTTTTTGAGTAGCAATATAAAGGCGAAGTAAACTATTTGTCTTTATACGCTACTTCGGATGGGATAGCTTACCGAGACTACGAATTGATAAACTTAGACTGACACAGCTTTACAAATACCATATAGATATGATTGGTCTGTACTTAATTTTCGAGAATTCATAATTAGCTCTGGCATCTTATCATCAACTTTTGTAAAGGTTAAGACTGGTAGATGTTCGTACACTTCTGAAGATTTTGCTTTCTTTACAGAAAGTTGACGAGGTCCTGTTGTAGCGCCATCCAAATATTCGAACCTCAAGTTAAACTAAGCTTTAAGGGTAAATCCTTAGCATGTAATTTACAAGTAAACCACTGAAACGGACGCTTTAATTTAGTTTTGATCTATCTAATTATGCCATTTTTAATACCAATGGTACCATCGCAACCAATTGCTACCAAATTGTCTAGACATAAGCAAAAAATCTATTACCGTTTTTCCAATTAACTTAGCTGGACTTTTCGTTGGAGTAATATGTCCTGTATAAAGTGGTTTTGATTCTTCAATAAGGGATGCACGTTCTTCTACAGTACATCTCTTATAGAATCTATAATCTTTCTTTTCTTGCACTATAGTTTTATCTTCCTTCCCATCGAAGTAAAGGTTCTTAATCATTCTGTTTTCCGTTCTAATCTCCCGGCTAAGTGTAATTCTGGTTTTCTGGCGCACCTTCTTTCTTCATTTTCGGCCTAACAGTTTTAGAGGGATTATCAGTTGAGACAATTCTTTCATCTTTCGATACTGCAGGAAATCCATATTTGTCGACAACAATATGTACTTTTGGTAATTTCATTCTCATTCGCTTTTTTATAATGTTTTAAAATACAATACACCTTTTGTATTGTAATATTGATTCAAAATGAAAAAAAGGAGGTTATTTTCGGCCCAACCTAAAAAGTTCATACTGTAGATATATTATAACAATATTGATGAGAAATAATGAATCACCCCTATCCACTAAAAATACTATTGAAGTACTGAGAACCTTTCGGCTACCAAGTAGCCATCATCGGAGTAAACCTAATTATGAATCAAATGCGCCTGTTTCTATACTATTTGGGGATAATTTTATGAACAATGAGTTACCCTCAGCTGGAGATAAATCGGAATTATTGAATTGCTTTTTCGTTTATACATTTCCATCTCTTCTAAATTACCTATTCTATACTGTGTTTTAAAGCGATAAAATTTCTTGAGAAATGGTGTGACCTGTTCTCAAAATATGTTCGGCTGCCGCTGATTTTTCACCATTAATTTTCTTTATACGCGCGAAATGTTATTTATAACGAGTTAAAATGTTTCTTCTAGTTTGACCCACATAGCATTTTGAACACGACTCACAATTGATTTTTTCTACGGATGCTATACAATGTGCCACTTCTCTCATCGCTTTCATACGTTCAAAACGAAAGATTTCTCACGCAGTGAGAAATATCCGCCAATACAGTGAGATATAATTTCTCACAGTGAGAAATAATTTCTCAGTTATCACGATAACCCAAGTCAGTCATGAATTGTTACATGTCAGATTGATATGACACGTTCTCCACGTTGACAACGCTACGCCGACGATTCGCGTGCAATATCCAAGTAGCCCATTGTTGGCGTTTCTATAACAACAAAACCGAAGCACTGCATAATTATTGCTGTAAACTTATCCAACGAAAATAGTTTTATTGTTATTTGTTATAATATAAACAGTTCAGATTCATAAAAAATTGAATATAATGGAATACGAAGATTTAGAGTCGGAAAATACACCTCCAGAAATTATTCAGAAAGCAATAGATGTTTGCAATAATTTGCTACCAAGCACATCAAGAGAAAAATATGAAATCGCTTACAGAAACTTTATGGACTGGAAAATGAAAGCCAAGATAAATTCTTGTTCCGAAAATACCTTGTTAGTTTATTTTGAAGAGTTGTCAAGAAGATTGAAATCATCAACATTATGGTCTCAGTACTCGATGCTGGGGAGTACCTTAATGATTAAAAACTGTGTTGATACATCAAAATACGTAAAACTACATGCATTTTTAAAACGCAAATCTGAAAAATATGTTCCAAAACAGTCAAAAACATTAACTTCTGAAGAAATTCAACAATTTTTTAAAGATGCACCTGATGAAAAGTATTTGCTGATAAAGGTATGAATTGAAAATTTTAAAATTGTTATCGGAAAATAAATGTTTGGTTTTGATTTCAGGCTGCTTTAGCTATTGGCCTTACAGGGGCATGCCGTTGTGATGAACTTCGAAAATTGAAAATTGATGAAATGGAAGATCTTAATTCGGCCCTTTTAATAAAATTACCCGATACTAAAACCAAGTCCTAGAAATTTCACAGTCCCAGGAGAATTCTACCAAATTTACAAAAAATATGTGAAGCTTCGACCATGCACAAATAAAACACGTTTTTTTTTAAATTACAAAAATAGCAAATGTACGAAACAGCCTGTGGGGATAAATAAATTTGGCACCATGTCGAAAGAAATAGCGAAATTTTTGCAATTACCGAACCCTGAATTATATACTGGCCACTGTTTTCGAAGGTCATCTGCGACTATTTTAGTTAATGCAGGGGCAGATCTTTTAACTTTAAAACGCCATGGGGGTTGAAATCCAGCAATGTTGCTGAATCTTATATCGACAACTCCATAGCTAACAAAATGAAAATTTCAAAAAGTACAGTAGAATCCATTCAGCCTCCAGTGCCATTAGAACCTGAACACAACAATGCTGTGGAAGCTCAGTACGTTTCCCCATCAACTTCAACTTCGACCGCAGCTAATATTTCAATTACCGAAAACATGTTGAAACAAAACAACCTACCAGGAATTACTTTACAAAATAGTTCAAATATAACTGTTAATTACTATTTTAAATAAAATATAGAAATGAGTTAATGACATACAAGTATTATTGTATATGTATTTTAATTTTCAATACTTGAAAACAACGCATCCGTAGAAAAAGTGCAATGTACAATTCGTGAGAAAACGACATATTTCTCACTTGTTGTACAATATACTATTGCCACTCCCGGATTTGTCGAAATCGGAAACTTTATGGAAGGTGTTGCCTAAACGGTGTTATAGCTTCTTCTTACTTCTATCAACTGCTTGTATTACAAAATCAGAAAACAAACTATGGAATTTAGTAATTACTGAAGAATGATAAGTGATACTTTTGAATTTTATTATAGTATTTGGAACGCAGCAGCTAACCAAACGCAATTTATTACATTCCGATTTATTTCCAACTGAGGGTAACGCTTTGTTTACATTATTATCCCCAAATAATATTTAATTTGAACAGGCACATTTTGATTTATAATTTTCTGTACTCTGATGATTGCTACTTGGTAGCCGAATGGGTTCTCAGTAGTTTAATAGTATATTTAGTGGAAAAGGGTGATTATTTGTTATCAATAGTGCTAAAATACAATAGTTCTACAAGGAGGCAGTGAATATAAGACCCCTCAATCTAAAATCTATGAGTGTGTTTGGATGATACGCCACTGCAATATTGTAACAATGAATGAGTGTGTTTGGATGATACGCCACTGTAATATGGTAACAATGATACATTGCAAGCACAATATTAGTTTCTGGTATTCGCTAGGAAAACACTTCGATATATCAGAATGGAACGCGTAACAGAATTTAATATTTCCAAGCAATAACCCGAACTGAAATTCGATATAATTTTTCCGCTTTAGTTATCCGCGCGAATCTATAAGTGAATCAAATTACACCTTTATTTTCAGAATGCCATACTAAATCTACGGATGAGTTAATTCAATTTATCTGAATAAATCACAAAACCCAATTTGAGCTAGCTCAGAGGACGACATTAATCTGAAACCTTTTAATAAATGCGGATCAAGTATAAAAAGCAAACAGATTTAATTTATTTGAAGCGAGATTGAAACCCGTATCGGTCCTCATTTAATTTGAGCTGCTTTTTATCCGATATTTGCTTTTCAGTATATTTGAGTTGAAGAATTCCTTAGTGTCATGAATATTCTACTTCATTCCCCTGTGCAGCGAGAAAGTATTAGAATTAAGTGGGAAACTCAAAGATATGTTTGTATAACGATTTGCATTATACGAGCAAGTTCTAGCGGTTTAATTTGGCTAATGGGTAGTATAAAGATTCCTTTGTTTTCTTTGGTTAGCATGATAGCAAACTTTAATTCAAACGTGACCAATCATTCTATTAACAAATACTCTGATAGATTGCATTTCTTTACTAGTGAGGATGTACAACTTCGATACAATCTGTCTCAACCTTCCATTATCAATATTTTGCCAAAATGCAATTTTAATAGACCAATATTTTATAATAAAAATGAATGAAATGTATGTTTATTCATTTGTTATTATTAAAAAAAGGTTAAATTCAAGTAGAATATTTTCATCTTTATTCGTTTCTAGATGAAATTTTGAATGCATATATTCTAATTTTTTTTTTATTTTTTATGAGTAATTTCAATATTAGATGTATAAAATTTGTATGGATTTCGAATATAATAAATTTATTGATATTTCTTTGATACTTTGACTACACGAGAGGGAAACCTAGAATGTTCGAAGAACATCGTGTGAGCCAGCAGTCGAATTTAGGGAGAGGAGATGATCATTCGTACTTTTCTTGAAGGTTTGGAGGTAATAGGCCTAAGGAAGGACCTCACTGGGTGAAGAGTTCCACAACTTCGCTGTTCGATAAAAAAAATGAAGTTAGGAAGAAGTTCGGCAGCTCTCGAGTTTGACAGTGAAGTGGTGACTAGTTTGAGCTCGTCTAGTCCATCTGGAATCTCTCGTTGTGGAATAACAGACAAGACTTCTGAAGAACACCGACCATAGAAATATCTATAGAGAAGGGAGTGATCTCTCACTTTTCTGCGATGTTCTAGAGAGGACAATGAACTTGTAAGCTCTCTCCTGGATAGAATCCAAGAACTTCAGCATATGTTTGGGAGCCGAACTCCAAGCATTTGGACAGTACTCCAGGACAGGTCGAATCTGTCCTTTGCAGATTATGAGGAGCTGTTGGAATGTGAAGTAGCCCTTGGCACGGAATAGAAAACCAAGTTTTTGTGAAGCGATTTTCGCAATGGATCGTCACATGGGAGGATGCTGCTGATGGTGATCCTGAGCATTGTTATGGAAGATTTTATAGGAATATTTGTACCTGACATCATCATATTAGGGATTGTGGGATCCGCCTTCCTGGAGAAGACGCAAGCTTGAATTTTGGTTGCATTTAACTCTACTAGATTATCAGATACCCATTTCAAAATCTTTGCCAGATCACGATTAATTGTGTCAAGCTGTCCCTGTGTCTCTCCTCTGGCTTCAATGGATGGTATAGGGGCTCTAGATGAGAAAGCGGTATGAAGTTTACCATGATCTGCAAAGCTGTGGACGGGACAGATGGTCACTTGAAGCAGCTCGTTGATATGGAGCACAAACAAAGTTGGTGCCATGACAGGTCCCTGTGGAACACCAGCGTTGAAAGCCATTTTATCGGAGGATACTTCGTCAAGCACCACATGGAGTGATCTATCTGAGAGGAAACTCGATAATTAACAACGTTGAGGCGGCAAACCATATGACGGAAGCTTCCCCAGAAGGCTTTGGTAGATTTTCAATAAGAATTAAATTTTGAAATAATTGTAGGAAATTATTATTAATTTTTATTTTATCAATTAAATGGATAAAATATTTAAACAAATTAATTATTCATTATTGAAATATGAAAAATTATTTAAAAAATGTCTTGAATTAAATTTAAAGGAAATATATTTATTTTTATTATTTTTAAGAAAAAATCAATTATATTTTCTTAGTATTGAAAAAGAATTTTGAAAAATAAATATTATTTTAATAGGTAAAGTTTGCTTTAACTAAGAGATTGTCTTTATCAACATATTTTAAATGTGATCCTTTTGTAAAATTGTTAATTTATGAATAAAATTTTAAAATTAAAAACGCTGAAGCTGTTTCGATCCAGAAGAGAGCTATTCGCTTGATTGATGATGTCACTCTCACGAATTCATTGACCTCTCTAGAATAACGTAGAAAGGTGGGCGATCTCTCCCTTTTCTATAGATATTTCCATGGTCGGTGTTCATCACAAATCTCGTATATTGTTCCACCATGAGAGACTTCAGATAGGCGGACTAGATGAGCTCAAACTAGTCACTCCTTCACGTCAAGACCTGCTGAAGTTCTCCCTACCAGATTTTTCTATCGAACAGCGAAGTTGTGGAACTTTTTACCTAGTGAGGTCTTTTCCTGTTCCTATGACCTCCAAACCTTCAAGAAAAATACGAATGCCTATCTCCTCTCCCTACATTCCACTGCTGGCTCACACGATGTTCTTCGAACATAATAGTTTTCCCTCTCGTCCAGTCAAAGTATAAAATAAAAACAATTGTTAGAGAAACCTTAAACATACATTTTGACAATATTGTTTATTACTTCAACTCGACTATTGTACTTTCCTCTCAAAACATTTGTAGCTGATCAAAAAACATTTTAGATCTTACAGAAATCAATTCCTGGATACATATAAAATCAGAACTAATCCCTGCAGATGTCATATCTCGTGGCACTAATCCACAATAATTGGCGCATTATAAATTGTGGTGGTATGATCCTCAATTTTTGTCACAAAATCAGTCCCAATTTAACGCTAATTCAACCGATCATCAACTCCAGATGATTTTCTGGACATAAAAAGAAATATTATAACACTAGTTTCTACAGAAACTGATGAATTTCATATAGTCTCAAGATACTCGACGTTGAGTGAACGTACGCTTATTTCAGAAAACTAAAGGGGCTTCATTTTTATTGTTAGTGGCGAGTTAACCTACTCTTTGCAAACTTGAATCAAACGTGCGCAACTTCAAGAATTCTCAAGGGAAATATACTATTTGAAAAATAATAAGCATGTCATTACGAAAAGTGAAATTTACTCTCTACAACCATTCCTACACTCAAACGGATTTTTAAGAGTGGATGGCAGCTTAAAAAATGCTGATTTGCCGTTTGATCTAAAACATCTTGTAATTTTAGCAAATTATCATTTAAAACACCAGCATGCAGGTAGACGAAATAGCCATTATAAGCTTAAAATATTGGCCCATTAATGGAAAAGGTCTCGTAAAGAACATAGTACGGTCCTGTAGTGTTTGTTTTTGCGTTAATCCCAAGCCAATATCATTCATGACGGGAGATTTACCTCCTCAGAGAGTCGTTCCTACACCAGCTTCTTCAAGTGCGGATTGGACTATGCAGTTTCAATTCTCATTAAGGATATGACACAGAAATGCGAATTTACTCAAGGCATACATTTGTATTTTTGTGTATTTGTTGTTTATTTTCATGCTATTCACATTGAACTAGTCAATAATTTGAGTACAGAGAACTTCTTAAAGTTGAAATGACATTTCCTCAGATAACGGCAAACATTTTTTGGGTTACAATCACTCACTGAACTTGAAAGTATGCTTTCAGGTTCACACTGAAACTGTCTCCACTTTATTGGCCAATGAAAGTATCATTTTATACCGGCACGGTCTCCACACATGGGTGGCTTATGGGAGGCCGCGGTTAGAGCGAATGGCATTTCACTCATTACATAATCGCTGCTTTGGAAGAACAATGACGTAGCTGCCAAAGTGATAATTGTTTAGGAAATGCAAAAAACCGAAAGTTATTTTTTGAAAACTCCATAATCCAAAACATAATTTATCTATGGAAATGGGACTCGGGAAAATCGTTACAATATGGTTCACAATAATGTTCAAAATATTTTTCTTGTTAAAATTTACCTCGTACCGCCACCATCACTTCCCTTTAGCAAATGCGTCATTGTTCTCCTGAAGTTATGAATCAAAATATCAGATTCGGGAAAAAGGGAAAGGGCGAGAAAAAAGTAGTTCTTGATAATTGCCTTTATTTTAGCTGAAAAGGAACTGTAAGCTAAGCTGAACTAGAATGTAGATTAAATTATACCCAACTAAACATTGTAAGTAGAAAACTTCATTATTCAAACTTAAGTAACGTAACGATAAAGATAAAATTTAACAATTTTTTCTAATCAGTTAGAGAATTATAGAAACCTTGAAAATATCTGGGAATTATATTGTTGTTCACCAAACTATTTAAATCTCGAATTTTATTTTCTAACAGTACTAGCTTTTTAGTATAGGCAGGCTTCAAAGCGATTTTAGTTGCTTTTATATTCTGTGCCGAACGCAGCATTGGCTGTCGATAACCCAGAACTTGAAGATACATACCTGCTTTCTGGATCGTAATTGTCGTCTGAGCCAGATCAAAAATCTGACCAACTTTTAGAAATGCTAGGAGGCTTAGGGGTTGCTTTTGATGATACCCTTGATGATCTTGTTGAGCTACCGCTTTGACTAACATAGAAATCTGTACCTTCTGCAACATGTGTGACCTTCAAATCACATTGGGAGGTTGAAGGCAGGGGCACTAGATTGCTGTATGTTCTTGTGAGCTCTTGTTCTGGTTCCATCAGGTTACCAATTGGCATGGGTGTGAGTTCACGTTGTGAGGTTGATGAATGTGGCTCCTCTCTGCTAACCGAAGCTGTGCGGCACAGTGTTCACTTAATGAGGTACCATTATTCTTATTCTCCTCCGTTATATTCTCTTCTGTTTCATTTTTACGAAGAAGGAGTAGAATCTTCGAGAACTCATTTTCGGCTGAGAACGAAGAATTTATTGCTGAAAAACATTAACAAAAAGACATAATAGTATGCCTGATGTCTACCAATTTGCATCAACAATGACATTAAGAACAGTTATGTCGTAAATAAAGCCTATTATCAGGTTCAATAACGGCGAAAAGTACAATTAGGACACAAACTTGAAATGAGACACTAGATAAACAATAACACAAAGCACAATTACATCGTTGTCGCACTGAAATCTTAGTTCAAGTGGTTCAAATTACGTCAAATTTTTCAATTAGGTCGTTGTTCCACCGGACACTAACACACACCCAATAACGTCCAGGCACATAACTGAATCATGCGGCGGTGTTCTTCCGAAACTTCGTCACGAACAGCTGATATTTCTACAACGACGCAACTTCCTCTAGCGGCCATTAGAGCAACTACATTTGTGTCGTTGTTCTCCCATACGAGATACATATTTTTGAGAACATGGAGGTACTTAACTACAATTACCCCAATTTTGCAGTTACGTCATTGTTCTTCCAGAGCAGCGAATGAAGAAAAATGTACACCATTATGATGCAAATTGAGGCATTCTTGAACTCACGATCTTTAACCCCTATGCCCAATGATCCCGAAGATTTCTTACTCTTAGCCCCTGGTCCTTTCCTCATTGGGGAGTCGTTACTCGCAACACCTAAACATGACGTCACAACGGATAGGAAATCATGCTTATTTCAATACTTGAAACTCCAACAATTCGTACAACAATTCTGAAATCGTTGATCTCGTGAATATCTTCACCAGTTGCAGCGGCGGAACAAGTGGCAGTCGAAGAAAACTAAGTTATCTTTGGGTTCGTTGGTTGTATTAATAACGGACAATACATCGACTTCATACTGGCAGATGGCAAGAGTAGTGCAGCTCCATCCAGGCCCCGATGGTGAAGTGCGTGTTGTAACCGTTAAGATTGCAGACTGTATAGAATTTACACGTACTGCAGCAAAAATATGTGTATTACTTGCTGCTGAGAACTGGATTCAAGACCATAATGCTGTTCTGACTTCAATTTTGTATGTTTGCCTAATGGCCAAAATGTTGTTTTTATTTCATATGATATATTATTGAAAAGAGAGTTTTCAAGGCATGCGGCATATGTTAAGATACGTTTCACAATTTAGTTTTACCACTAGATTATATTGGTATCAGCGCCCTCTATCCTTTGAGAGCAATCGATCAACACTTAGAGACAGTTGTAACCTGCTAGCGACAAGGCAGCAGCTAAAAAAGTAGTTCGAGCAAATTCGAGCGTTTGGATACAAATTGAAATCAACAACAAAGGTCCTTCGAACGAAAAACAAAAGAAATATATGGTTGAGCAAGTAATCATAACAATACCATTCTAAGTTAAGTACCATTGTTCACCTAAAGAAACAGTGTGTGGTGAAACATGTTGTGTTTTCTGTTATTTCTGTATTAAAAGTTTATTTTGAAATTTTTCTACAGTGTAGTGTTCATTTGTGATATAATGAACTTCCAACAAGTAAGGACCAGTTCAATTTAGAGATTAAAAAAAAATGTATACCTAATTGGAATTTCCAAAAATGAGGAAGTACCCTTGTGGTTTCATTTTTTATAGAACACCTCTTTGTTTGACTTGGGTGCCTGCTGGTCCTTAACTAACCAGCCACACTTCTTCCATTAGTGTGCATTCCAGTCGGATGGCTTCTACCCACCCCTAACACAAGTCTGTACAGGTTCTTCAATGGTTGGCTATCCGTATAATGCTTGTCGATGTAATGCTTCGTATTATGACGTATTATGCTATGTGTATGGCTGTTTTTAGTCTACTTGCCGCGTTGTCTGTAGGAGAGCTCTCCATTGTACAGCCACATTTTATGCAGGTGTCCTGTTATTGGACTGTGATCAGTGAAGAGGCACCTGATTCCTATTCATGATGAGTAGTTTTTCAGTTCTGTTTCTCGACGGTTTTATAATAAAAGTTTAAACGTCATACATATGACGAGTTGGTTCCAGCTCTCTTTGTTGTTGTGTGACCCAGTCCTGTATGCATCTTCGAACAGCGATTTTCGTTACTCCGAATGCAGTTGCAAAATATGTGATTGATGAGCCCAACTTAGCTAGTTCATCATATTTTTCGATACCTTCGACGCCACAGTGCCCTGGAACCCACATCAAAGTTATTTTGTTGTATTCCCATACCAGTCTAGATGATACTTTTGGGTTCAAGATTGTCTCCAGTGAAGCCTGAGTACTTCTTCAAAAGAATAAGCTGCAGTTCCAGCGCTGTATATAGAATGTAAAAATAGAGGAAGTCAGAAATCGGTATAGACAGACGAATATTCTTTTTTTCAATGGTTGTTTTATGCGGAATGGAACTCAAAGATCACACTAACACATATGCTTATCATCAGGAGACGTGTCAATGTCTAGAACGGGATTTCTTAAGACTAATTGTATCAGCACAAACCGTCCTTATCGCAGTAATTCCAATTGAAATGCTCACGTTGCCGAAACGAACAGAAACACGAGTAATCGAAATTGTAACACACCAATGTTTCAAGTATATGAATATGTATCATGAATCCACTGCTCAGAAATTTTCTTATAAAGTACTGAGTCATGTGTTTATATACGCCTGAAATCAAAGAATATAACACTCAAATATTCAGTTTCGAACCAGATTTTAAAGATTTATGAGGTAATAGAAAAAGGTTGTCAGACCTTATTAGAAATATTGCTATTTGGGCATTCTACCTGAAATATACTTTTAACATTATAAAGACGCATGTAGGAATTTGCAAGGGTTTCAATTAATTAAATTAGTATAGGTCTTAATGAATGTCTGTTCTATGATTTACAGACTTGGAGTCACATTTCATGTGAATCATCTCCAGAATAGATCTTTTATAATAATTGGTTTACTTAGTTAAAATATTAAAATTTTTTTTTGTAATCTAATTGATTCTTGATTTTCGCTGAGGTCTCCCAAATGTATGATAATTTTATGAAATTATCTGTATTACCGTTTATGTTATTTATATATGACGTTCCATTATAGATTTTTTTTATTCTGTCTTTAATGGTGGAATTGAAAAATGGTTTTGGGTAGCTATTGATTTCCAGTGTATTGCGAACAATTTTAAAATGTTTGGGACGGTTCTCTCTATGGGACAATTTAACAGTGCGATTTGTAAGGCTGTTAGAATACTTTTTTTATAACTTGTTGGTGCAACTGTTTTATTTTTGCCTCTGCATCATGCCTAATGTTCATATCTAGGAAATTTGTTTTTGTTCACGAGTAAATTGAAGTTTACAATGGAAATTGTTGAATTTATTAGTCACGTAGAATTAATTAATTCTGACGATACAATTTCGATTATTCGTGGTTCTGTTCGTTTCGACGGCGTGGGCTCTTTTAATTGAAGTTAAACTTTGCGATTTGGACGCTTGTGCTATAATTAGTTTTAATAAACCCCCTTTTTAGACATAGTCTTCTGATGATGGTCGTGAGACCGAAACGTACGTAAAGACGAACAGTTAAAACAAAGTGTTATTGTGACCTATTTCCCGAGAATTTTTTATATATAATTCATACTGGGTCAAGAATCTTATTATTAGTCATGTACTGAATTTTACCATTGGGAACAAACATTAGGCAATCATCTTCATACCGTTTAAAGAATACGGGTTGAAAATCTAATGAATTTATTACAGAATTTTCTAGGCATTCCATAACTAGGTTAGCAATAGTAGCTGAAATAGGAGATCCCATTGCTGTGCCGAATATTTGTTCAAAATATTGCTCACCGTATTGAGAATAAGTTCATTCTAAACAAAACTTTACTGCGTTTATAAATTCAGATTGATCTAGAAGTGTGTGGTTTTTAATCTCTGCCCAACGTTTCTTGATGCTACTCAATGCTAATTCGACTCGTATTTGTAAATCAATAAACAATGTCCAAGGAAATTAATAGATGATCTACGGGTATGGATTTATTTTTTATAAATTCATTAAAATGCCATGAGTCCTTCACATATGATTCATTTTTTCCTATTATATTGTTGATGGGATTTGAAAAATTGTAGGTAGGCGCTCCAATATTACTTACAATGGGTCTTAAAGATATATCACTTTTACGTAGTTTTGGAAGCCCATATATATAAGGTGCTTGCCCATTATTGCAAATTAATTTATTTTTCAATTCAATAGGGATTATCTTATTTTTGTATGATTTATTAATTGATTCATTCATGTCGTTTTGTACTGATAATGTAGCTGGGTCAAGAATCATTATTAACTCAAAGATGATGTATTTTTTATCACCACACCACGGATTTATTCTAATTTTCTTTCTATTCTGCAATAAACAATCAACGTGCAGTGCATTTAAACTGACATGAGCGTTGTTCAATTATATTAGTAGTTTATTATTATTTCAAGACATTCATTAGTCATTCCTCGTATACTCAGGTTGGAGTATACGTACCATTTAATAACAACGAGTTAACGCTTTACAAAGATACGTAATTATTGTAACCTATCCAGCTCATGACAACGTAGGTAATCGATAAACGTAACTTGTCTGGTGTCGAGATCCTAGGGTAGATTCGAGAACAAAAATAATAACAAGGTTAATATTGAGTTTGCGGCGCTCCTCTAGAGTATCAGATTAAACTGACGCTCATCAAGGTGTGCTAACGAGTCACAGCATCATTCGAGTTGCTTCGAAATATTGCTTCAACAATATTTGTTTGAGTCGACATCAAACACGCAAACTTATATTAATTACCAATACTTGATTAGAAATTGAGAAACTGTCTACGCTCTACGCAAACAAATCTCATGAATTCGTATGTCAGAAAGGAATGTATCCTATCAATAGACTATCGGCTGCAAACTTCTTAATGTCTATTGTATTAAATCCTAGAGTTTCAGCGTTTACGGTGAATTCATTCGAAATGAATGATAACATATGAATGGAAACACAGATTTACACTTTGCGGAATTATCAAACGGATAAAACTAAAATATAATTTCATGAACATTATGGTTTAGTTAGGATAGGTTGGTAGTTAGGAATAGGATGAATATGAAAAGTAGGATGTCTTTCGATGAATACTTTGGCAATTTTTTATTAATTGATTGATTCATAGTTGATGAATCTATTTAATTTATTACTACGTAAATATTTTGTTTATTTCTAATATCTCATTTTGTATCTTTTTTGTTGTACTTGCATCTGGGGTATAGATATGGATATGAATAAAATTATCATTATGTTATTTGAATCTTGTTCCTGTAGTCTGCAGAATCGATCTAGACTATTTCTGAGGTGACGTGGGTGCGTGCGTAATCCACTGGGGAAACGAATGAAAATTTAGCAAATTGATTTGAAGTGGTGAAAATAGGATCTGCATTGTTTTTGAGTGTGGTACCACCGTTTCAAGTGGCATTTTTGACAAATAAGAGCACAAAGTAGAAAGTCCCTGAAAAACGAAACAAGAAATGATTTACGTACGTTTTCCAAATTATACGGCGGATTTTAGCAATCCTTCAAAATAGGCGTTTGTTTCACCGATGACCTAATCGTTGGAGCCAAATCTCTTCCCGCTGAGCCATTCATTCAAGTTTGGAAATAGATAAAAATTGCAGGGGGCCAAATTTGGAGAAGATGGTAGGTATCGAAACAATTCGTAGCGCAATTCATGCAATTTTGCCATTGCGACTGAGGCCTGTGCGTCGGTCCGTTTTCTTGGTGGAAGAGCACTTTTATCTTCGCCAAATGCGGCCGCTGTCGCTTCTATTCGGCGTCAAATCGATCCAACAGCTATGCATAATATACGCCACCGGTGCTCGTTTTGCCCTTTTCAAGGTGATCGAATGGGAGATACAGTGTGCATTCCAAAAAACTGTCGCCATGACTTTGTTAACCGATAAGCCACTTTGGCCATTTTGGCTTCAATTAGCCAGGACGAGTCCACTCTTTTGACTGCTCTCTGGTCTCAGGTTGTGTTGTGATGAGTCCATGTTTCGTTCACGGTTACGAAACGGTGCAATAAGTCCGTCTTATCGCGCTTGAACATCGCCAAACATTCCTTTGAAGTTGTTAAACGGTCGCGCTTGTTATCAACAGAGAGCAAATGCGCCACCCATCTAGCAGATAGCTTTCTCATATTCAAAAATTTATGCAAAATGTTCCGTACCCTTTCGGTTGAGATGCCCATAGCCCCAATAATGTCGTGTGCTGTAACTAACCGATTGTCCAATATCATACCATGAATTTTATCAACGATTTCTGGCGTTGTAACCTTAACTGGACGACCAGAATGTTCGGCGTCCTTTGTGGTTAAACTACCACAACAAAAATCAGTAAACCACTTGTCAATCGTTCCCTTCGATGGTAGAGAGTCCCAATAATGTTCAACAAGCGATGCTTTGGTTTTGCGTAATGTTTATTCCACACAAGAAATAATGTTTAATCAAGACGCGAAACTCACTCTTTCCATGTTTACAAAAATCTTCAATTTGGTTGAGGCATCATCTGTTTTATTTCTCAGGAACTTTTCCGTAACTTCGGTTATTTATATAAAATTTTAGTATTTTATTAAACCATAATTATTGGAAATTGGAACGTAGCCAACGAACCAAATTAGAGTCATTACCTTCAAATACTTCAATAAAATCCAAATGTTTCACATATCAGTCTTCAGTAATTAATGAATTTCATAGCTTGTGTTCTAAATTTGCAATACAACCAGTTTATAGATCAAAGGACAAGCTAGAGCACTGTTTACACAAAACCTGTTATAAATTTTCCGATTTCGACAAATCCGGGATTAATAAAATCAATTGTGAGTCATGTTCAAAATGCTAAGTGAGTCAAACCAGAAGGAACATTTTAACTCGTTATAAGGAACATTTTGCCCATATAAAGAAAAATAATGGTAAAAAAACAGCGGTAGCCGAACATATTTTGAATACAGGTCACACCATTTCTCAAGAAAGCTTATCACTTTTAAAACACAGTACAGACAAATGTATAGGTAATTTAGAAGGGATGGAAATATATGAACGAAAAAGCAATCATTACATTCCGATTTATCTCCAGCTGAGGGTAACTCATTGTTTTAGATTACCATCCCCAAATAGTATCTGAACAGGCATATTTTGTTTTATAATTTATTTTACTCTACTGTTGACTACTTGGTACCCGAAAGGTTCTCCTCAGTACTTTAATAGTATTTTTAGTGGATAAGGGTGATTATTTCTTATCAATGTGTTAATTATGGATGGAGACAGGGAAACATAAAGGCGAGTGATATAGAATAGACATATCAAACAATAAATAAACGTCTCTCTTCTAGTCTCTATGTAATATCAGTTTTTGCTACGTTCTTAAATGTGTATGCTACACGTATATTTAGTATATGTCAAGAATCATGGAGCGAAAAGAATAATGTATCCAAAACAAAAGGAACGTTGAGCAGAATCTCCGAATGAAATATTCAAATTCAAATATACTGTTTAGTGAAAAGTGGGTCAGGACAATCTTTATAGCCGTCGTTATACTTTCATACGAGTTTTATACAGTTTTATAACATATATTTCTCACGTCATTGTAATGAGCTCAATACCAATATCTATTTATTTTCCTATAGAACGCATTGACTTCCAATACCATTGTTCCCAAACTCAACAATGTCTGACCGATCGGACACCACCAAAGACTGAGCTATTTTATCAATAATGTTCGTTTATTATTACTAGTCTCTAGTAAAAACAATAATATCTCTATTCTTAATAAACTATGAAGAGTTCATACTGTGGATATGTCATAACACTAATGATAAAAGAGAATCACCCTTATCTACTAAAAATACTGTTAAAGTACTGAGGACCTTTTGGCCATCAAGTAGCCATCATCAGAAGCCTCAGCTGAAGATAAATTGGAATTTAATAAATTGCTTTCTCGACATATAAAGAAAACCCACTCAAACAAATGGGTACAGCCCGACGGATTCAGCTACACCATTCAGTGATATACAATAGCTCTGTTTAATAGTCTAGTTCATACATTATTGAACGTCCCTTTTAGTCAGCTAAATTATAACAACGAAGTTGAGAAACTTCAGCAAATTACGGTGGACAATGGTCACCACAAATCTTTGATTTAAATAAGTTTGCAACTTCATTTAGTAAATCAATTATTAAAATCATGTACCGCTGTGATCTCCTATAATTCAAAATACAAACTTAGACTTTCGAATCCTAATCTTCCTAAGCTGTATTGTTAACCTAAGATTTATAAGCCAAATAATTTCATCACACCAATATTTTCAAACATTAATTGTGCCATGTAAAATATAGCAATATAGTTGAGAAATTTAGCAAACTTCCAAGCCGCACCAAGTTTGTCTGTGAAATATTCTTTTCAACTAATTGAAAAATCGAAAGATTTGATGTCGTTTCACTATTTGAAAATACCCCGATACCCAAGTCGATAAACACTCGGAAGAAATAGCTTTCAAATATTAATATCTTCTATAAAAACTGCATGGAACACTTGATCGTTAAGTCTTTATGTATGGAGCAAAATTATTTCACTTTCAACAAAAACTGCTACAAACGAAACGGAGGTGGAATGGACAATCCACTCTCTCCTTTTTAGGGCAACATTTTTCTTAATATACAAAAGTTTGGCATAGAGATACATCGATTCTATTCTCGCGATTATAAGTAAAGATTTTGATCTATTTGACTTTTGAACGCACTTAATACAATTTCATTCCCTCAAATTCACTGTTGAATTAGACAGATAAGCAGGTTCTTTTCCTTGATATTAACATAAGAAATAAAAAATGGTAATCACTTGGATTTCAACATTTACAGAAAACCAACTCAAACAAATGGGTATAGAATAGAATAGAATAGAATAGAATAATTTATTGATCCGTTTGCTATTTACAGAGAATAGATAGGACAAGTCAATACAAAGCATTTAATTAAATGGTAAAGTAAAATAATACTATTGAATAAAATAATTCATGTCTAACATGTAGGAAGCCACTTTGTCTATATAAGAGAAACACTTCACTAAAACAAGACAGTGTACATTAAAAATTAAAATTAAAATATTCATTCATTCCATAATGTGATTTTCAATAAAATATAGCACGTTATGTTGTAAATCACTAAAAATGTTTAAAATCATAATGCAAAAATTCAAGGTAAGAATAAAAACATTTATTCAAAAGAAATCTTTTTATTTTTTCATCTTTTATGGAATCTGGCAGTTTATTGTAAAATTTCAAAGACAAATAGACATGTGAATTTAATGTTTTGGACAATCTGTATCTAGGTAATGTCAGCTGACTACCACACCTTGTATCATAGGAATGGATATCTTTCCTTTTCTCAACATTGACACGCCGTCTCACATACAATAAACACTGAAATATGAAACAGCATGGCAATGTCATTATGCCATTTTTGCAAACAATGGTCCACAGTGCTCCCTTTGTCCATCTTGCAACAATACTCTTACCGCCTTTTTTTGTAACAAAAATAATTGTTCAGCGTGACAAGAACCTCCCCATAATGAAGTAAGTAGGTTGGTTGCAATAGAACCATTTGCAAAGGTTTTGTTCAGATGCTTTTATTGTGGATTTTGTGATATCTTTACTTTCATTGCTTGTGAAGACTGAGGAATCATCCGCATAAGCCGTTGGGTGTACATTATCTGGTAAAACAGAGAACATGTCATTCAAATGAACCAAAAACAGAATAGGGCCTAAAATGGAGCCTTGCGGTACACCACCATATTTATTTGTTTAATAATATTGGGAGGCGTTTGCTTATATTTAAGTGAATTACTGACTGAACCCTATTGATTCTTTTGGATCGAAAAAATGTGTACTTTTGATTAAGGTATCATTTGGCCAGGAGGGAACACACAATTTATCAGCTAGTTTGAGATCAGCAACAACCCTGAAAGCAGCATTTTCACCTTTAGTATCTAGCTTGGTCACTTCGAATTTGTATCCCGGTGCACGTTGTTCCAGGTAGGATTGTACATCTTCTGAAGTCACCGTTGATCGACATCGTCCTACGTATATCCACAATCTACGTTCCGCAGCTGTAAATTCGGCATCTGCTCCCAGACTGTCTGTATTCTTTCCAATTATTACTTTCACTTTTTCATTAGATTTTTTATTTGTTGGAAGATTATTTATCGACTGATTGTTTGCACATTGGTTCCTCATGTGTTTAGATTTCACCACTTCCTTTGTAGATTATTTCTTTCTTGACCTTTTCTTTATTGCCTTTTAATATTCAGATTAATAACTGTATTATCTGAAGAGTCCGATGGTAATGAATCATTTAAATTACATTTTACATCCACGTTATTATAATCGAGACTATAATTATTTTCATTTTCATTTTCAGAGCGTTGTAAATGCTGATTACTATTCATTTTTGTACGCAGATTAATCAAGTCAATATTACTCTCCTTTATATTAAGAATTTCTTGACGGAGTTTGACTATTTCGTTCATTAAAGGTGTTGTATATCCTTCAATTACACTGTTTAGTAATATTTTCAAATCATCAGGTAACATACCTTGATATATAGGAACATCCTGCTGTTTACTAGCTTCCCCTCGAGTTATGTATACCATTTTTGTAAAATTTAAACACTTAAAAACTTTATTAAATACTGGAGCTCGCGAAATCACGAATTCACGTCCGTTAGCTGTGATAGCATAAAATAAACTATGATACTTACTATATTATACTTCTGCGGATTCAGTTGAACCAATTATTCATAAAATAACTCCGTTCAATACTCTTGTTTATAGATTATTATTAAACGTCACTTTGAGCTAGCAAAATTGTAACAACGAGGTTGAGAAACTCCAGCAAATAGCGTTAGACAATGGTTACGAGAAATCTTTTATCAATCATTCAATTTCTGAACAAAATAGGAAATTGGAGTACAGCTCCAAATAGTTCAATGAAATTTCCACTTATCATCTTTCAGTAATTAATAATTTCTGTAATTTGTTTTATGCATTTGCAATACAATCTGTTTATAGATGTGAGAACAAGATAAGAAATCGTTTAAGCTGCTACAATAAAGTTTCAGACTTCGATAAATTCGGGGATATACAGAATCGATTTTGAGTCCTTTTCAAAATTGTATATGATCCCAACTAGAATGAATATTCTAACTCGGGATAAACAACATTTTGCCCATATAAAGAAAAATAAAGGTGAAATATAAGCGTTAGTCGCAAATAATTTAAATATAAGTCACACCATTACTCAAGAAAGTTTATCACTTTTAAAACAAAATTTAGAACGGTTCTTAATAATGTTGTTTTTTTTATAGAATTTTATTTGGATGAACGGTTGTTCATCATAAGAGTTGTTGATAATTTTTTTTTAGGGAATATTATGAGTTACCACAACTCTATTTCTTCTTCATCTATGTTTTTCTATTCAATGTACAAAGCATCAAGAATATTATTAACTGTGGTAGTGCACGACCACTATAAGTGCTGACCCCGAGAATAGCTCGCATCCGACGTGATGTCCCGATGATTTCATCAACACTACAACCTATTTGCATTATTAACCCCAAATAGTATTCAAACAGGCACATTTTCATTCCTAATTCAGCTAACTCTTATGATAGATACTTGGTAGCTGGCAGGTCCTCAGTACTTTAACAGTATCTTTTGTGAATAAGGGTCATTTTTTCTTATTTGTAGTGTTATACTGTATCCACATTGTTAACTCTTTTATAGTTCATTAATGGCGAGCTATGAATTCCTTTTATCGTCAACAAGAAGCCCATAACTTGGAAACTATTAAACATAGGTCAAGAAAACATTGATACACATCGTTGTGGAATTCAATTCTTCTTCATTTATTTAAAGAAAAAATTGGGATTCCATTGGGAAAAAAAGCGTTATGGCTACTTCCCAAAATTTGAGGGACTTTAACTTGTGTTTTACCAATAATAAATACATCAAAAGAAAGATGAATCTTTCTTCTTCCTGATGGTAGAAAATGATTTCGAAATATTGTAAATCATTGATTTTCAAATAGGTGCTAACTTATAAAATGGAAGTCGGAATATCTCGAAAACGACCATGCATAGCTACAGAGAAGATGTAGATTACCTCACAAAAACATGATGTGTCTGAAAACGCAATATGTGGCATAACCGAAAGAGCCGCTATTTTGAAAAAGTTTTCGTTGAGCAACATATAATCCATAGTATCCTTAGGAGACATAATTGTTTACATTTAAACACGATCAGACGTTTTCAAAATTTCGGGCCACTCAGACCGCTGTATATCACAAGTATGGCCGTATGGAATGCTGTTGCCGGATTAGTTATTCTGTGTGCCGGATTGAGATGTAATTATTATAAAAACGTCCATAGCATTATTTATTGGTTATATCAGAAGCAATACTGTTGAAATGTCGTTTTCTCTAAAAAATATTCCATAATTTATGGTAACCTGGAATATACAATCGAATTATAGAATATTTAAATTTTTAAATATAGAACTATTGCATTTCATTGCATCATTTGTTCAGGAGGCGACAACGCCGCGCACCTTTTATGAATGGGGACTTTGTTCTGTACTACGTAATTTGACAGTTTCCGTATTGCTAGTAGATATTTTGGAGCGGTGTTGCCTTACACGTGGTACCGAGTTTTCAATCATAGTTACAGCGTTGCCAATAAGGAGTAATAATGACTCGACGACAAAGAGGTCCGTTGGTTTTCTTTGTCATACTTCATGTAATCATTGCGACAAGTCAAATGGAGTTTTATAAATGAGATGTTTCGTCTCCTTAGGGTAATAGGTCTATGATATAATCCAGTCATTTACAAATTTTCAGATTGGTGTGATCATTAGACCTCAAAATACTTATAATGGGCGTTTTTAACGAAACAGCCTGTATATATTGCCCAAATTGGATTGAATTTTCAATTTGTATCACAAATTCAATTATTTAAACACTCTGCAACCAAATTCTCATTTCATTGAAAGTTCATATTCCAAATCTTTGAACGGATATTCGGAAAACTAGTGTTAATTGATTCTCTAATGTAATATATTATGTACTCCCTATTACACAACTCCTCAGATAAGGATTTCACTCCTCTGGAAATCCAGTTGGTCGTGATTTTTTCGGGTCGATAAGAATCAACCTGAATGATTTATATTTTCAATTAACTTAAAACATTTTAGGTAACTCAGATATGCCGTAGGAAGCTCTTTCCAGTCGACAAAATGATTCACATTTTTACATTTCGATCGAGTTCTCGATATAAATTGCGAATGAAGTTGAGATATAATTCTGTTTCTTCGGTAACAGTTTTCTGATAACATTTTCCTGCGATTTGGCAGTTTCCATGATCACATTTCCGCTTTCAATAAGTTTATCTAACGCCGCGACCCTCTGGGATAAATTTCCGGTATAGCACATAGAAGACGAGCAACTGTGTGCCATATTTCACTCGTCTCAAAGGTTCACACTATGAAACAACATTTACTAGCTTATGATACGTTGTTACGCTTCAAGTCTCAAAGTTATCTCTGAATCCTTGAGGTTATTTGAAATTAGGTTACTTCTGCAAATCTCATCTAAAGTGACTAAATTTCCATACAGATTACCTGAAATTATGTGCTCGGTGCAGTCACTAATGAATTTCAGAAAAGTACTCAGTCGAATGAGTAATGGTAATAATGCAGTATTTAATGATACAATTATTGTGATGGCAGTTATGGAAGATTTCGAGATAATTCATCCCTAATGCGTTTTCGTTTTCGTATGCTCAATTAATTGTAAATCTCAAGGATATGGGAAATCCTGATTATACAATATGTCTCACTAAGTTGGAACCATATGGAAACTTTTTTTATTATTAATTCTAGGCATGTTCTAAAATTCAAAATACAATCATGAGATGATACATTTTTTCAGTTGTATACAAGGTTTGTCAAGAAATATGAATATTACTCGAGAGTGAAGTACCTTTATATTTGACAGTATCGAAAATTGTTATGGAGTAAAGTTGATCAGGACTGAAAACTACGTTCAAATATGTAATTATATCCATTTACATTGGAAACATTATTTTTTCTTTGTTGTTTACAGTATCAATGCAAATTTAACTGTAGTTACATGTAATCTAGGATGCACTGACATACAAATGGATTATGTATTGAACGAGAGGCATTAGTGGAATGAGCGAAAAATAAATTTATGTTTATTTCTAGTATTAGTTTTCATGCGTTTTATAATCAGAAGAGATAAATGTTCATTCAAAATAAAAAGATTAGTAAAAATTAACAAAACCTAATTTTTCAATGTTAATGGATTTCATTGAATATTTGAACGTAGTCTTTAGTTCTGATCAACTTTTCTTTATAACAATTTCCGATATTGTCAAATATAAAGGTTCACTCTTGAGTGAAAATCATATTTTATGACAAACCGCGTATTCGACTGAAAAAATTTGATATCTGATAATTGTATTTTAGATTCTAGATGCAGAAATTTTTTTCCTAAGATTAATAAAAAAAAGTATTCCATATCATTCCAACTTAGTGAGACATATTGTTTATCTATGGTTTCGGCGTTTACGTTGTGTAAAATCATTTTCAACTTTTCAAAATTGGAGAATAAAACTCAAATTTACGCAAAAACGTTTAATTACTAACTAATGCTGACAAATTGTTTCACTACGATGTGGCATTTTTAAAGTTTGCAGTTATCAACAAAAGCTGGATGTAAAATGATGTCCTTAAATATTACAAATCAATCTGAATGTGGTGGAAATTTACAGATGGGGTAGACAATGTTTTGTCATTTTACCTCCTGACTACGTCGTGATATCTTCAGATATAATTTCGCAAATTACGAAAATGATTGAAAAAATATGGCATTTTATAACATCCTACACTGAAATGTCTCGTATAACTGTGATAAATTCAATTAATTTTTGTTTTCGAACAAGTTACTTCAAATTAAATGATACCTTCTATCAGGACACTGATAATGACTGCTATGGCCAATCCTGCAAGCCCTATTTCAGCTTTTATTGTAATGGAAGATATAGTTACTGAAGTTCTAGAAAAAATACCATTTTTTATACCTTTTATCAAATCTTACGTAGATGACACAATCTTAGCAATTCCAAAAAACAAAACAGACTCCATATTACAATATTTCAATGCCTATAATTCGAAATTAATATTAACAATTGAGATTAGATTAGACAATAAGATACCCTTTTCAGATATCATAGTATACAAGGAATGTGATGGATCCTTGAAAACAAATTGTTATAGGAAACCAACAAGTTCAGGAAGATTATTACATTATTTATTCAATAACCCAGTTCAACACAAGCTCAATACTATTCATAACCTGAACTGAAAACTTGAATATTACATCTTCCCTATTACGTCACAATAATTATCCTAGTTTCTTTATCAACCAGACCATTTTTTAAGAAAACACCATAATCTTTTAACCAACTCATATCAGAACACAGTATCACCAAACAGAAAAAAAGTTCTTAAAAATGCTTTTTATTCCTAATTTATCAAACAAACACACAAAGTGATGAATTTTCATTAGCGTTTTATAATACCGGGATATCAAAAATTATCTTGGTCAAGGGTGGTTGTGGAATATGAAACGTGTGTCTTACTCTACGTTTGAAATAATTATGTCATAATTAATTTGAAGTTTCTAAAAGTGCAAAATTTCGCAATTTTATACGAATATTGTAAGACTCAGAAGTATTTAGCGCTTTGGACTCCGGGATTTTCACGTGGCCTATCGAAATTAGAAGGTTCGAATTATCTATTGCATGAACGTCAGACGTCCTATGTAATTAGCTACGAACGAAATCATTTTGACATATGCCTCGAGGAGCTCGCTGCGCGTAAGTTAGAGTTTATACATTTTAACTCGGTCTTGTCAATTTGGGACCGTTTCTTGCCCCGTGCGACCGGCGCCAGTTGTAATAAAATGTTTTTGGCTATGGGCCGCTAGCTTTTACCCGCTTCGTATATATTTTAGTTGCGAGAAAATTCCCTTTGGTACGTTGCACGTTAGACGTGCGTAACTGAAATCTGAGAATAGCTGAAACTATTTTAATTAAATTTTCCTATTCAATGGACAGCTATCGAAAAAAGAAGGGCCGTCGGGCACGGTCCGATACTAAATCTAACTACGTGAAGCGAAAACGGCACGCGAAAAGTCGTCGTAAAGCCGTTTAGGTACAACCAGTTTGCACTTTTCTAACTCGCGTGCTACGAGCTTCTCACGTAAACGTCATTCGATTTACGGAAAATTAACTATTTCAAAACAGTTTTTGACCCGGATTGTGGCTATCACGACCTCTGAAAAGGTTCAAAGTTCACATAATTATTTCATAATTTGTAGTTCATTATTGTTTTACAACTGAAATGAATAGGTACGAAATTTGTAGGTTATTGATGATGTCAGTGTGACAGTGACATAATTATTTCAAACGTAAAGTAAGACACACGTTTTAGATCCCACAACCACTCTTGACTAAGATAATTTTTGATATCCCGGTATAGAAACAGTATTTACATTCTTCTCTAGGGTTAAAGATGAGACAACAAATCTTCAACCAGTCGAACATTATCTATTCACTACCGTATGACTGTGGCTATAAGTCAAAGAAAACGAAAATTGAGTAACATACTCAAAGAGCACCAATATGACTGCCAAGAGAAGTATAGAACTAAAGCTGAAAAAACTGCGTTGTCACAACATTATTTTCTAACTAATCATATATTTAATCTTAATGACAAATTCTTGACAAAGCGATGTATAAGTTAAATAATTTATATACAGATTACTGACAATATCCATTCAAGAACTGACGTTACCAACCTTAGTAATATTTATAATAATTTATTGAGTAAGGCAAAGAACCAAGCTGTATAGTTCTATCGACGATCGTAATTATTTACTTCGGAAGAAAAGAATTTTGTTTTTTATTATACTGAAGCAAACTAACACCTTAATCGGACTGTGATAACCACTCTGGTAGTGGCGACAGGTCTACAAAGTTTGAGTTGATAATGCAATTCTTCATTAATTTCATCAAGTATTTTCCAGCTTTATGTTTTTATTTGCCATATATGTAGTTTCAACATTTCAGCAATGACGTTATATTTGGAAGATAGGTGACTCCAGATTATTTTAGTTATTTCAGTTGTCTTTTCAAACGTTCAAGTTGTAAACTTTTGAATATTGCTATTGCATGATATTATGAATAATACTCTAATTTAGTGTAAAGTGCCAATTCTTATGTGTATACCATATTTTAGCCTGAAGAAGACAAAAAAATATATGGTCGAAATGTTGCTGAACAGATAACAACGTCTTTTTTTTGCTGTCCTATTCCCGTTAATTTTTTACTAACACCTTTATTATTTTGATCGATTTCTTGAATTTGAACTATGTTAATATATTCTATATACGTGTATAGGGTGTAAATAAATAATTGCGAAAAATTCAGGGGGTGATTCCTTGTTGAAAAATAAGGTGAGTCTTTCATATAAAAAAAATCATTTGACCCCCTAATGTTAAGATACAGCCCTTTAAATGGGGCGCCAAAAAAGTAGTTTTTTATTTTTATCTTCTAAATCCAAAAAGTTACAAAAATAAAATTGAGCACACATTATTTGCTATTGAGAAGGCATCCAATAATTGAGTTGCTGGTTTTCCACTATGTTTGTAAGGGGTAGAAATAACCACCATAAAACTTGTTTTTCACTTAACTTTTTCTCTCGTGTGTATATTGCCAATTAAAAATGTATTTTAGGTAGCTTGTTTCATTCTGAACAAAAAAAGTATCTTGTAATTTTTTCAAAAAATTGAAGATTTCTGAGAAAAAAAAATTTACTTACAAGTACATGGCACGATTCTCATAGTGTGGAATTTTAATCAAACTTTGATTTACCTAGTAAGCGGCTGTCATGTTGACATATTTTGTTAAGACAACTAAATTATTTTTAGTATGTGCAATAATAAGTTAAGATCATTGTTAATTGTCTTACACTAATATCATTTTGAGGCCCTTTTGTAAAGAATTTCAGTGAAATGGAAATGTACACAAATGCAGAATCGACAGATATGCATTTCGTTTACGGGCTATCTGATGGAAATTCCTTAGAAGCGCCAAGAAGATATTCAGAAATGTATCTCCATCTCGTCGCTCCTCATCACAGTCCATTTGCACGGCTTTATCAACGACTACGAGAAAATGGTACCTTCAAAACGATGAAACATGATTGTGGTCGCCAACGCGTAGTTAGAACACAAGCATTAGAGGAAGCAGTACTTAATTTAGTCGACGAACAACCTGACATTACCAGGAAGATTGGTTTGCTGTTACATGTTAACCATATGACGGTATATGCCATCTTAAAGGAACAGCTCTTATATCCTTATCACATACAACGAGTCCAGGCTCTATTACAGCGGGATTTTCCGAATCGTCTACTATTTTCCACTTCGATGCTGGAAGTGATTGGACAAAACTGTGCATTTCTGAAGAAGGTCTTATTTACAGATGAGGCTGAGTTTTCTTGATAGGCGATTATTAATTATCCTAATAACCACATACGGGCGGAAGAAAACCCTCACGCTATAATAGAAGCTCACCACCAAGAACAATTTTCTTTGAATGTGTAGTTAGGGCATATTGGGAATCAGTTAGTTGGCCCACATTTTCCGTCGCCTACATTAGATGGGAATTCATACAGTTTATTCCTGAGAGAAGACTTGTCACTATTACTTGATGATATTCCTTTACGTGAGAGAAAGGAAATGTGGTTTATGCACGATGGGGCCCCAGCCCATTTTAGTGTAAGAGCATGTGAGGTTTTGAATCCAAATCGCTGGATAGGTCGAGGTGGGCCTCAGTTTTGGCCACCTCGATCCCCGGATTTAAATCCTATGAATTTTCCTATTTCGGGGCATTTAAAAACTTTGGTAGGCAAGACTTCTGTTCGAAACCTGGAAGATCTACGAAACCGCATAGTTGTTTCATGTAGGGTTATTCAAGATACCCCAGAAATGTTCCACCGGATACGGGGATCAATGCTTCGCCGTCTAGACGCGTGTGTAATGGCTGGACAGGGTCATTTCGAACATCTCATATGATCTCTATCAGTTTTTAATTCCAGAATAATATTTAAATGTTACATTATTTTAAGTACAGTTTGAGTTCCATTAAATAGCGTATCTGTCAATTCTGCATTTGTGTACACTTCCATTTTACTGAAATTCTTTACAAAAGGGCCTCTAAATGATAACGGTTATATAAAAAAATTCTCGGGAAATAGGTCACATTAACACTTTGTTATAAATTTTCGTCTTTACGTACGTTTCGAAACGAATTTTCATATATAATTCATACTGGGTCAAGAATCTTTATTATTAATGATAACAGTGTAAGACAACTAACAATGATTCTAATGACAGCCGCCTACTAGGTAAATCAAAGTTTAATTAAAATTCCGCACTATGAGAATCGTGCCATGTACTTGTAAGTAAATTTTATTTTTCTCAGAAATCTTCAACTTTTCGAAAAAATTACAAGAGACCTTTTTTGTTCAGCATGAAACAAGCTACCTAAATCAGACTTTTAATTGGCAATATACACATAAGAGAAAAAGTTAAGTGAAAAACAAGTTTAAGGGGTGGTTTTTCTACCCCTTACGAACATAGTGGAAAACCAGCAACTCAGTTATTGGATGCCTTCTTGATAGCAAATGATGTGTGCTTAATTTTATTTTTGTAACTTTTCGGATTTAGAAGATAAGAATAAAAAACTACTTTTTTGGCGCTTCATTTGAAGGGCTGTATATTAACATTAGGTGATCAAATGATTTTTATTATATCAAAGACCCACCTTATTTTTCAACAAGGAATCACCCCCTGAATTTTTTCGCAGTTATTTATTTACACCCTGTATATACTTGATTTACTTTCGCAATACCTGTATTGAACTGTTCCGCAGACTATTTATATCCTGAAATAAATATATTACTTAGTTACATACTTATCGATGTATATGTTACCGTGAAAGACCGAAATTAGTGATTGTTGACATACGCCGGTTAATGTCGACAGACACCAAATGAATTGGTGAAAGACCGAACAATTATTGGTTTTATTATAAATTCGGTCCTTCACCGGTGTATGTCGACAAACACATATAAGCTTCGGTCGATGTCGAAAACGACAGGTCCTAACAGGCTTTTGTGTGGTTTCTTCGCTTCGCTTTCGTGTGGGCATGTCGCCAGTCTTACGCAAAGTTTGATTGAGAGCGGTAATATAATTTGTACGCGATGGCTATTGCAGTAAATAGTGATCAAGTTCTTGAAAAGTTAAATACCCTAATAAGAAGTAAACGAGAAGACAATTGTTTTTATTTTTCTCAAGAAAGGTACTCTAAAATCGTTTCTGAAGTAATTTCTGCTAAAAGTAAGTGCAGTACTCCTTTGGACTACAAACGTTTAAAACGTTTTGACATTTTAAAAGTTAGTGACGAACAAAAGTTAATTGTGCCATTAAAACCAGGAGAAACGAATATCCAGTATTATGTTACAAATGAAGAGTTATTTAATATACTTTCCGAAACTCACATACGAACAGGCCATGGAGGAAGAACACGAATGCTTAAAGAATTGCAAGTTAAATACAAAAATATTACTTATGAAGTCGTAATGCTCTATTTAAATTTGTGTAAACAATGTCAAATGAAACACAGTGCGCCTAAAAAAGGTATTGTTGTAAAACCAATGGTGAGTTCCGAATTAAACTCTAGATGTCAAGTCGATTTGATAGACTTGCAATCACACAGCGATCGCGATTACAAATTTATAATGGTTTACCAAGATCACTTGACCAAGTTTGTCCAGTTACGACCGTTAAAAACCAAGAGAGCGGAAGAAGTAGCATATCACCTTCTTCAAATTTTTTAAATATTTGGTGCTCCCGCTATATTGCATTCGGATAATGGCAGAGAGTTCAGTAACCAAGTCATATCTGAACTATGCGCTATGTGGAAAGATGTTAAAATAGTGCACGGAAAGCCTCGTCACAGCCAAACACAAGGCTCAGTCGAAAGAGCCAACCAGGATATACAGAATATGTTAACTGCGTGGATGCACGATAATGATTCAAATAAATGGTCAGAAGGGTTGTCGTTTGTACAATTCGCCAAAAACACAACTTACCATGAAGGAATACGCCAGAGTCCATATGAAGCTTTGTTTGGCGTTAAACCAAAAAGAGGCATAGCATCGTCATCTCTACCCAACGAGCAAATTACAAATATTGAAACCGAGGAACAGTTAGAAGCTTACGTTAACACTTGTGAAGAAAATTTAATTAATGACCATATTGATGACCATCTTTCAGATGTAAGTGACATGGATGACCAAAATACCATTGAAACCAATCCACCTTCACCTCATGTATTAACTAATCTGCAACCCAGCACATCCTCATCTGAAATGCCGACTGATCTACAACCCAGCACTTCTTCAACTCAAACACTGACTGATCTACAACCGATTACGCCTTCATCTCAAGTGCCGACTAGGCAGCATGAGCTTATTAATTTAAAAAGAGTAGCTGCAAAAGAGAATCTACTACTCCAAGCAACAAAAATGTTGCGAACTTCAAAAAAAAAGTTTCCTGCGGCTCAAATTGGTGATACCGTGAGAATTAAAGTCCCTGACGTCGACCGTGGTCGTACAGATCCCCGAAATGTGTTAGCCATTGTTGTTGAAATAGAGGATTCAGACTTTTATAAATTAGCTAACAAAAATGGCACCTTGAAACAGCTTTTCACCCGTAATCAATTTGCAATTTGCAAAGAAAAGTTAATTTCCATGGATGAGATTTCAGCTCAAGAAATTTCGGTAAGAGAAGCAGCTTCTGCTAATTCAAAAAGTGGAGGGCAAGGCTATACACGCTGTAAGTGCAAAAAGAAGTGTTCCACGTCTAAATGTAGCTGTAAAAACAAGAGCCTTTTGTGTAATTCAAAGTGTCATGGTAGCTTAAGTTGTTGCAATAAATAAGGTTGCCATACATTTACTTTGTTTTTTAAATTTTAGTTTAAGAAATAAAATGCATTTTATTTTTATATTAATATTATGTTTGTTGTGTTTGTTTTAAGTTCAACAACTTCTTTATGTTCATTTGAAAACTGTTTCCATGTTTTAATCAAAATAAATAATAACCTATAGAGTTTTATTTTGTTTTATTTTTATACAAAAAATCTTTTGAACATACACCATGAGTGTATGATGAATGTTGACATTCGCCGGTGACAGTTAGAAATAATGATATTTGATGAATATATCGGACATACGCCAAGTAACTTGGTGAATGTTGACATTCACTGGTATATCCTGACAATCACCGGTTTTCGGACTTTCACGGTAACATATTCATAACTCGGCAATTAAAACAATGTGAGCTCATATACCCGATATGTTTCACTGAGAACAGATTACACTTATGATGAGTCATTTTACTTTTTACATTCCGACGATTATCATCATTATGCTGGACGTTAGGAAAATACTGTATGAACCTGTTTAAGATAACTTTCTTGAACCCGATAACAGTCTCCTCATCTACAACTTTCGTCATTTGAATGAAATCAACAAGGGTGAATGAGCAGTGGATCACATTATCAAATTTATCACTATTGGCTTAGAGTGCGATCGTTTGCAATCAGAAATCAGCAAGGATGATTACACATAATCTCCGTGGGCAATATTCGCTCCGTGAAATTACTAGGCGATTGAAATTTGATAGGATGGAATTGAAAAATTAAATTATCATACCAATCCACAGTTTCAACTTTAGTTTTGTCTAAGACTGTTTCAAACTCGAACATGTTTCCGCACAATCGATTTCGGAATTGGGAATACTCACTTCATCCAAACATTTCTAGAACCATTTTATGATCGACAACAACAAACAGAAACATTTATTTCTATTTAAAATAACTGCAGAAGCACCTTTCTCGCCGGTTATCGTTCGAATTGGAGCGAGCAACAGCCCTTTCCTCGTTTCACCTTTTGCTTCTAAATTCAATAATCTTGAAATATACAACCTAGTTCAACCAATTTCCTAATGAATATTTGAACGAGCGTATTGGAATGATATATTGCTGCAGATTTTGACATCACCCATGTATCGTTATTGATATGTGATTTAGACGCAATATATAAATCTTTTGCCAAACTCACGAACATTTTATTCGATTTATAAAAAACTTTGTACATCAAAATTCCATCACGTATTTTTATTATAGCAATCACCCTAAAAGCTTTTATACTGGCCGAGATATGTTTATTGGCGGCAATCTGTAATTTTATGCTTTACATGTGTTACATTTGTTGTTCAATAATTCATAATACCTACATAGTAGGTTCTTAAGACATGTTCCTGTGATATATTTAAATAACTTCATCGGGATAATGAAGTCACATTTTGTCTTCGTCGTCATGGAGATGATCTTAAAATAGTTTCTTTATAACAAGGTTACATTAAATCAATAATTCTATGGTATCTAGTCGAGTCATATTAGCAAAAAAGCTGAGAAAATTTGCGAGCAACTACGATCGACTCCGTGTTTTTTGCAAAATTTTCCTGAACGGATTTACATTTCCGAAAAAAAAATAATATGTGCTTTTTCATTTTTCAATTGTTATAGAGGAATATTCGGGTCAAATAAGACGTTAAAAATGTGAAAGCTCGGAATTTTCTCCAAACAGACCAATCAACTTAATTTTTTTTGTAAATCGTTCCTGGACGGATACTGAACGATATTGAACTTTAAGATCTTGCCGCTCGACCATTTTTCACCTGTTAACCGGAAATTGGCCAATTTTCATGGGGGAATTTGCAAAATTGGTAGGTATTGCCAAAATTGGCTCGAAAACTCCACTTGAGGGTTTTCGGGGTCGCTAATCACGATTCCGAAGTTAGATTTACCATTTTCGATCGCGGTAGCCAGAAATTGGCCAACTTTATGTCCCAAAAATGGTCAAATTTAATCATTTCGCAGTTTTTGTTGAACTTGACTAAAACATTTCACTCATGAGTTTCCGAGGTCGCTGATCACGAATCCGAAGTTAGATTTACCATTTTCCACCGCGGTAGCTAGAAATTGGCCAATTATATGTCTGAAAAATGGATAAATTAGATAATTTCGTAATTTTTGTTGAAATTGGCACTGCTATCAAAAGTCAGGGAATTTATCCGTGACTGCAAATCATTTGTTTCATATCCAATATCAAATGACGCTTGCGTTCGAGAATCAGTAATTTCTGATATACCTGTCTCTTGCAAATTAGTTTTGAAATGGTACCCAGAACTTTATTTATATTATTTTTAAATTTATATACATTAGAATGTAAGTGTAAATGTAAATGTAAGAAATTGTAAAATATAAATTGTAAATAACAAAATGTGAAAAAATAAATGAAATATCAAAATGTTTAATAAAAAAATATTCATAAATTCTTGTTCTTATTTGAATTTGTCCATTTTGTTTCTAGACGGTTGATCAATGTATGAAATATTTTTTTGCCATGAAATTGGTAAATTTCTAAATGGTATAATAATAAAAAAATGTTACTCCAGAATCACGAAACCCTTAAACGATATTTTCTAGCCATTTTCAACAAAAATTACGAAATTATCTAATTTATCCATTTTTCAGACATATAATTGGCCAATTTCTAGATACCACGGTCGAAAATGGTAAATCTAACTTCGGAATCGTGATCAGCGACCCCGAAAACCCCCCGAGTGGAGTTTTCTAGCCAATTTTGGCAATACTTACCAATTTTGCAAATTTTCCCATGAAAATTGGCCAATTTCCGGTTTAACAGGTGAAAAATGGTCGAGCGGCAAGATCTTAAAGTTCAATATCGTTCAGTATCCGTCCAGGAACAATAAAAATTAAGTTGATTGGTCTGTTTGGAAAAATTTCCGAGCTTTTTCGTTAAATTGACTCGACTAAGTGGAAAATGGCCAATTTTCATGGCCAAAAAATTGGGAAATTTCCAAAATTTCGAAATCATGCCAACAATGGCTGGAAATGCCCACTCGTAATATTGTCCAAACGCAAATTGAAATCCATGAAAAAAAAATAATTGAGGAAACAAATTTTTATCAAAATATCTGTGTTGATAAGGAACAATAGAAAAAAATATAAATACTTACAATTCGTAATAAGTGGATGTAAAAAAAATAATTTTTGCCTGAATAATTAATTATAAATTAATTATTCCAAAAAATAATAAGTTTAAAAAAGTGTCGTTCACACAATAAACACAATTACACAATAAACACAATAAAATTCAACAGCCACGTGCTCAATCACCTCAAAAACCCCCGAGTACAGTTTTCTAGACATTTTCGTTGAAAATTGCAAAATTTCCGCGTTTTGTCCATCAACATTGGCCAATAACTGGCCAATAAATCGAAAAATGGAAAATCCTACTTCGGAATCGTGATCAGCGACTTCGAAAACCCCCGAGTGGGCATTTCCAGCCATTGTTGGCATGAAAATTGGCCATTTTCCACTATATTCCTCTATAACAATTGAAAAATGGAAAAGCACATTTTATTTTCGAGAATGTTGTAAATCCGTTCAGGAAAATTTTGCAATGAACCCAGAGTCGATCGGAGTTGCCCGCAAATTTTCCCAGCTCTTATAATTTTTTCGTCTAGTTTGACCCGACTAATCATGAAAGTAATGTTCAAATAGGCCTAGACTAATGTGTGAAGTTGAAATGGTGGATGCGCCAGTCAAGTATTTCTTACATTATATTCGAAGTAAAGCTGCAATAACGTAACTGGTGCCGGTATTTGTTGGATTACACAGGATCCCCACCAACTGTTCACTAGGATAACTGCAAATCCTGGAACTCATTTAATGTCGATATGATGAAAATCACCTTATCCAAAAATGAAAAACTACAACAGCCCTCAAAATGTTAAATAAGTATACGTTTCCTCTACTATGTCAGCAAACAAAGATATTAATTTACATCAGAAGCGTCCAGAACTACTCGTAGGATAAAATATTCCTACTTCATTGTACGTGATTTATCGATAAGCACATAGAAAATCTTGAAATTAAGACTCTTCTTGGGAAAAACTGCCGCCTTGTTCTGTTTGTATTGAAATTTCAACTAAGGATGACACTAGACTAAAAATTGACATGGAACCGACATCTGGTAAAAGTAATTTAAAAAGCGGAGACCTCATTATTTGTGGCCAGACGCTCCTTCGGGAAAAAATGGGGCTACGACCGAACATGCTCTACTGGTTGTACAACATGGTGGTCAAACCCGCAATAACATACGCCTCTTTTGTATGGTGGCCTAAAACACAACAAACAGGGACCACGACAAGACTAATCAAGGTCCAGAGACTTGCATTGCACTGCAGCAATGGAGACATTACTGGAAATACCTCCCCTCCTATTGGTAATCCAAGGAGAAGCAAGACTTGTTGCCTTCAGAATATAAAATACGCTGGAGAATGTTCACCTTGGGCCAGGACACATGAGCATCGTAAAAATCGTAACCAGGGACTTGTTAGGCATGAGAACAGATCACATTCCAAAGCAATACTCTTCTTACAACACATTCAGCGGATAAACACCAGAAAGGTCAGTGGGAACAAACCTGGGCGACATTCTACAGGGAAAGATCTGATATACATACGAGTCTAAGACTGAAAAAGGTGCAGGTGCCAGAGTATACTCAAGAAACACAAAGACTGGCTTCAACTATTCATTGGGCTCTCCTTGGAAGACAGAGGTATGTTATACAGTTCCCACCCCGTGAAGAACTTGTACAAACTCGCACGAAGTACAGGAATATTCGAAAAGAAACAAAACAAAGGCGAGATAAAATGGTCTAGCAGACCTAAGTGTCACCGGAGGCAATAACCAGACACGCCTACAAAGGGAGTGAAGTTTTTAGTGAATATGCCTGGAAAGATGACTCTCACAGTAAACCATGAGACCCAAAGGCTTATTACCTCCCCATAAAGGGTTTTTCACCAGCATAAAATAAGGAAAAAAAGGAGGGCGCCAAATATTGATTTAATTTTTTTCAGGCACGCAATATTTTTTTATATGAAATTCAGGTAACTGCTTGCTTTGCTATTTTGGTGGATTATAGAACAAATTGAATTTTCATCATAGGCGTGCCTGCCTAACAGGGTAAAAAGGTCTCAAAGATTTGCTGCGAATCGAAATAAAATATACTAAACAATTTCCAGTGTCCATTTCGGGAGAGAGTTTATGGATACCGGTATATTGCAAAATATAATTGTGAATCATAGATATATACAAAATAAGTTAGCGTAAGACTCAACAGCATGAATGAACTGGGTTATAATGAATATAAGAATCAAATAACCTATTTCCCAAAACTTCAAATATCAGACAATTCTTACAATAATTCAGCACTATTGTTAGATAGTTTTATGATTATGTAGCGGCTACGATTTGTAGAGAAACAAACAAATGCACCCACACAAGCGAATGCTTGTGATTGATTTATTCTTCATATCATCTACTGAAGCCACTTTTAAACTACTAAAGAAATATTAATCTTGGAGCAAAGAAAAGAAAACTCCGGAATAAAAAGAAGTGAATATTCATAAATTCTTATATGTAACTATTATTCCCAATATGGTCCTCCACCCATTTTCTTGGTGAATTGGGCACAGAAGACTTCATATAATGTTAATTTTCAAGTCATTAGGTAATGGATTAAAAACACTGGATGATACAAGAAATAGGACTATTCAACTCTTCGCATACTATTAATTTGGTACAAATATTCATAGATTATTCAGTGAAAATTTTTCAAATACATCAATGTCCTAAGTTTTATAATGATATATTGAATATTTCAGTGAATTGTATCCATTAGTCTTAAACTGAGAATAAATTATTCTGATTATTCCATTGATGATCCGTAATTGACTGCTTCATTTTTGTATACTTCATGGTACGATAATGAGTTTATAAAATGATTTTCGTGTCATGACTCCATCTCCGTAACGGTAATTCACTAATAAAAACGAATCCATTGCTTCTGTCAATCGTGAACAGGTGGTGTTTATTTTTTATTACTATACTTGACGGAAAGCTTTCAAGCGTTTATTTTATATTTCCATGAATTATGAAAGTTTGGTGACATTCTTTGATGACTTGATGAACCGATATTCTAGACAGGGTACATTACGAAATACCTTCTTGACGAACATTCAATCATAAGGTAAATGATATCACGTTAATTAGGTAATGGGAGGTGTTATCAAAATAAGAATAATTTCTCGAAGTTTTAAGGTGAGCTATGTCGGAAAGTATCTTTCATTGTCAGAAAAAAACTTCGATCATATCATTTAATAGGAATGTAGCGTGAATGAAACACAATTTTCAATTTATAAATTACCTAAATCGTGAAGTCTCTGAGTGAAAAAAAATTCCTTATATTTGAATTTCTACTCACCAAAAGACATTTTTTTCAATTTCTAAAATATTTTTCACACCAAACAACAAGGAAATTTGTTCAGACCTTATTGCTTCAGCAAATTGATGAATAAAGCTTGAAAGTCTTAGCTTCTGATAAGACCTTTTATATGAATCTAAGTTTGTGGATATTCTCTGTTCGGTTCGCATTTTATAGCAATAAATTATTATTCAATAATGAACAATTATCAAATAATGACGCAGGGGGTGCGGAGTCTCGATAAGTTGATTTTTGTATTCAAGATGATAAAATGTACCGATTCATGCAAAAGCATTCCTACCTGCAGAGGAATTTTTCAAAACTATTTCCTTCCTTCGGCTCTTGAACTATCTGCTGCTTCGATAACTCTAGAGTGATTGAGAACAAGTCCATCAGATGAATCAATCACTTGCTTTCATATTCAACAGAGGCTTGCAACTTTTAAATCCTAGTCGAATAACTATCAATACGACATGATGATACAAGATCCTATGGTCATAGATATTCGACATTGATAATGAGTTCAGAATATGAAAGCATACATAATATAAAAAATTGAGAAACCTAGGGCATAGAAGGAAGAAGATTAATTAGTAGTGAATATCCGTTGAACTATTGGAGATTCTAATAATTTTTTATTTTTTTTTCACCTGGGCCTGGCAGCTTGCCAAAACATCATATATTGTTTGTCTAATGAATCATTCGATCATGATTTAAAAATCAAGGAATCGTTCACTTGAAGCATTGAATATCGCCAAATTATTTGACCAAGTCTGGCACCAAAACTTTTATGGGAAACTTCCGTCATATGGTTGCTGCCACAACTTGTTCGCTTACTATCAAGTTTTCTCTCAGATAGATCACTCTATGTGGTGTTTGACGGAGGACCTTCCGATACAATGTCTATCAACACTGGTGTTCCACAGGAATCTGTCTTGGCACCAACTTTGTTTCTGATCGAGACAGAGACATACGCTGAAGCTCTCGGATTCTATCCAGAAGAGAGCAATTCGTCTGATTGATGATGTCACACTTATGATTTTATTGTCACGTGTTGATTGTCAAGCTTAAGACCTGTCTACCTTCTTCCTACTATATCTCATTATTCTACCGAACGCCGAAGTTTTAGAACTCATTGCCTAGTGAGGTTTTTCCTTATCCTTACAACCTCAAAATCTTTAAGAAAAATCCGAATGACTACCTCCGCTCCCACCATTCTATCGCTGGCTCACACGATATACTTCGAAGATTATAGATTTCTCTCTCGTGTAGTCAAAGTTAAAAAAAAAATGGGTTCAATACATTGACTTGTATTGTGTATAAGAATTTCTTATTTCACTCATTTTGCTTGGGATAAGGAATGTGTACCAAAACATTTTTCTTATGCGACTTCTGTTTAAGCAATTAAGCTAGATCAATGGAAAGAGCAGTTTTATGACTACCAAGGATCGAAGTGCTTGCCTCCAATTTTCAAAACCCCCATCTCTAATATTATCAGTTTTAAGTTCCTGGTTTTCCCAAAAATCATAACAAATTTTAAATTATAATAACGGTTTATTTTGAAATATGATAATTTTTACAATATACATGTGATGACGCTGTGTTCCCGCACTTACGCGATTGCCCCACTCACGCTCATATCCCACTTATATCGTGAATAACTATTATTCACCAACAATATTTCATCTATTATGGATCCTCCAAAGTTCTTATGAATATGTTGTAAGAAAAGAATCAAATATCGAATCATTAACAAAGATATGATCGGTAAGAATTCATTTGTTACTTCATGAATGAGATCTCCATGATCAACAGCATCTACATAAGCACTTATTACATATCAAATATAGAAATTTTAATAGGTTGAACTCAAGTTTTAATCAAATACTTAATTACCCTCAAAAGCATACAAAATTCATATTTTCTCAAGTTTCAATTAACGTCTGTTCTTTTGCTGTTCTTAATATTCAATCTAAAATTAAAAACCTTCCATTTGCTATTAAATATTGACAACCTCTTTTCTCTCTTTTACTTCAAAGGGAATTGCTTAAGACGCTCTTATTAGTTTCAGGTCTCCTTATAAATTTAATTCCAGTATTTGCCCTCACTTGGCTGGAAGTGTATGTATAAATGCCACTCCCCTTCTGAACTAATATCGGGAACATATCTTATCTGCAGTGTGTATGAGATTCCACGGCTCTATCTCTTCTTTATTCTGTGTCGTATTCATTTATTTATACATTATATATTGGATAGAGAGATCACAACCTAATCAACATTAGAAATATTACAAATAAATCATGACAACTGCATTTTGAAAAATAAAATAGTAGTGATAATAAATAAATATACCTCTACATGTGGGGTAACCGCACAGCAGCCCGCATCGAAAGAAGCTTGCACCCGAGAAGGAATCGCACCCGACAAAAGACCCGCATCAGAAGTAAGTAACCCGACAACGAAAAGAAGAAACCAACAGCGCAGTATCTGACTAATCCCAAAATCAAGAGAGAATGGGGAAGATCCATTTTATATCTACAATAAATTCAAATTTTTTTTCTCCAAGTGAGTATTTCATTATATTTCTCTCCAGATACTCAATTATATATTTTCCAAATATGAGTTTCCTCCATAATAAGTTTTCAAGATGGAGTAAAACAGGCGGCAATATCTTTCAAGATACCTCTGTCTTGGTCAACACCAGATGCTTGGTTCATTCCAGGTAGAAATTCAATTTTCCTTTCTGAAAATAACTGGTGAACATTCAAACAATATAGACAACTATATCCGTTTCAGATATTTAACAAAATCCTCTAGACAATAATCAATATTCTATTCTGAAAAAACACTAATTGAACGCAAAGCGAAGAAAAGAAACTCGAAGAACTCCTTTCAAATTTGAAGCAACAACACCAACTGCATTCTTCAGAAAGATGGAAATTTCAACCGCGACTGCTGAGAAAACTTTGACCAACCATACGAGTTGTTGATATAGTATCTTCGGATAAAACTGACATTAGGGAATTAATTGCTATCGCTGAGCAAATTTGAGATGTTTCTCAAATTTCCAATTCTACTGCTTCTACTTCGTCTATAGTTCAATAAATTCTTTTTATTGACAGTTGTTCTTGAATGAGTATCAATCTGTGTAAAAAAAGAGAAGAGAGTAAAAAAGAATTGTATGACAGTCAATTTCGAGCCTACGCTTCAAAAGCAAATACAATATACAATACAGGCATCTTACAGCCTGTCCTACAATCGCTGAACCAGTCAGTAATGATTTCGGTACAACAATTGTTAATACGTAGTGTAGCATTAATTCTATGTGATGTTATACTTCGATTAAGTCATTCAAATCTTAAAATAAGAAGTCAGAACACTGTTGCGGTTTGAATGTATGAGTATGACATACATTTACAACCAAAGAACAATATTGTCATAGGTTCAATAGCATACTATAGTTTCATTTGGAAAACCAAAGATGACTGTCAAAAGTACTATTTGCAAATGAGACTACTCAAAAACAATACAGTTCATATTTTCACCACTTTAAAGCGATTTGTAAAATTTAAAATCCGTATGACCAATTGGAACGGGGCAAACACTCAAAACGTGAAGTTTATTCAATAAATATAATAAAGTACAGTCAGTTCAAAGAAGGGTTTGGACATAGACAATAATCTCTTTCAAATGTACGCCTGAAACGCTAGTATATATTCGTATGGATTGTAACAGTAACATAACCGATTAATGCCATCAGAATAATATTTTTTGTAAATTCGCTAGATATTTCCCAGAAGAAATAGCCATAATAAAGTTGCCATAGAACCTGATGTTCCTGCAAATGATTACAGTAGCATCATATTAACTCAAAATCAACCAAATAGAGCCTTTCGATCACTCAGTCCAGTAGTATTTTAGTTCTTAAAATTTAATTACATTGGCTTCCTCTCATTGAAACTTCTAGAAATGAAAGACAAGGAGAAATGGATCACATTCACAAGGTGAATGGAGGCAAAATTAATAGTAGGTATACCTAGACTACTATATATTCGGTAATTGACTATTTTTTCAAACTTTTAGCGCCTTTGTTATCCTTGTTATTGAAATGCTGTCACTAACATTTCTAAGATTGGAACTAACATGTTTAATAACACTCCCACTTCTATGGGAGCTGGTAGTGGACGGGCTACTATGAACCCTCCAGGAAAAAGGATACAGAACCCTTGGTTATTGCCATTGTACAAGGAAAATATAACTCCACGGTCAGAGATCAAGTGCAAAAGGCTCTGAACCTGGTAAAAATATAGATGGATTCAGAGGGACGAATATCAGTCCCCACAAAGCCACCATAGTAGCTTTCACTCGTAAACGCCAATTAGAGGGCCTTGGATCTCTGAAGATTCGAGGAGAAACTGTACAGATAAAACGGGAAGTCAAATATCTCGGGATGACACTACACTCGAAATTGACTTGAAACCAACATCTGGGAAAAGTAACTGAAAAAGCGGAGACCTGATTATTTGTGGCCAGACGCTCTTTTGGGAAAAAATGGGGGCTACGACCGAACATGCTCTACTGGTTGTACAACATGGTGGTTAAACCTGAAATAACATACGACTGTTCGGTATGGTGGCCGGAGACGTAACAAAGAGGGACCACGACAAGACTAATCAAGGTCCAGACACTTGCATGTCTTGGGATCACAGGAGACAGGAAATCTACGCCCACTGCAGCAATGGAGACACTACTGGAATTACCTCCCCTCCAATAGGTAGTTCAAGGAGAGGCAAGGCTTGATGCCTTCAGAATACAAAATAGACTGGAGAATGTTCACATTGGGCCAGGACACAATTAGTATCGTGATAATTGTGACCAGGTACGTGTCAGGCGTGAGAACAGATCACATCCCAAAGCGATACTCTTTTAACAACACATTCAGGGTATCAATACCAGTGGCGGCTCCTCGAAGGAGGCTAAGGAGGCTCAACCTCCTCACCTATTTATCTTAATGATCATTCTCCATTTTATTTCCTGTTTCTCTGATAATTCTTTGAATTTTACAATTAATTCCCAGTTCTCAGAAGTTATTTTTAATTTGGCAACAGTAGCCAGAGGCTAGATTCTCTATATATCTCAAACGCTAAATACGTGTGGTCAACACAGTTGCCATTTCCCCAACCAGTCCGATTGCTCTAAGTTAAGCAAAACACTAGAACTGCAACGTCCTATGTAGGCTAGCCTCTCGTTCGCTCTCGGTCGGTCGTTCTTGCTGTGGCAACCCGGCGACACGTGTTGCTTCAGTTATTGATTTTGTTTCGAAGCGCGAAGTAAGGTTGAGTTAGAATTTATCTGATCGATAAATTATTAAACGTTAAAATGATTGGTGATTTAGTTGCTGACTTCTTAGAAAATCAATTTAATGGATTAACATATGAAGTGTTTTTTTAAAAAAAAACGGCCTTTACCGGATTTGAAAAGATTTGTTATGACAGGTAAAATTCAAAATCGATCATTTAACTGATAATTATAAAAAATATGTATGGTTAACGGGATCTGAGGTACACAATGAATTATATTGCTGGTATTGCTTGCTATTCACTTGGGTTATAATGATTTGAAAAATGTAGCTCGTGGCCTAGACAGACATGAAAAATCGCAGGAACATATTACATCGACTATTAAGTTTAAATTAACCGGTAAACAGAATATTGTTAATGTGATTGATTCTGCTCGTACACGCGAAATAGAAACAGCGATCAATTTATTTAATTTTTTAATGGAAACATTTCAACGATTTGACTTTGCGAATAAATTAAGTAATTGCTCAAACCTACGACGGCGCATCTGTAATGGCGGGACATTTAAACGGTCTTCAAACAAAAATAAAATCAGTTTCGCCTCAGGCTATTTTCATCCATTGTTAGGCTCACAATATGAATTTGGTTTTAAGTAATGCATGTAATTTCATTAAGGAAGGTAGAATTTTTTTTCCACCTTATCGTCATTCTCAAATTTTTTTAGCAAATCCACCAAACGAACTGAAATTTTGAATAACATAGTAGGAAACAGAATTCCCTGTAATGCTCCAACTCGATGGAATTTTACATCACGTGCAGTGTTCACCATCCACAAAAATAAAAACAAATTAATTGAAACATTTGATTTTATATTAAACAGTGATGACTTTTCGACAGATCAGGTTTCATTGAATGCTGCTGTTGGTTTAAAATCTTATTTAGAAAATGAAGAATTTTTGTTTTTTCTTGATACTTTTAAATTAATATTTGAAGAAACTGATCTAATTTTTCAAATTTTACAACATAAATTCACTGATATAATTTATTCAATTTATTCGTTTGAAACATCTCATTGATAAAATTTCAAGTTTCCGTAATACAGAATTTCATTTTAATATTTCATTTGAAACTTTTTCAACTGATGAGGCTCCTCCCGCAAGAAGGAGGAAAACATATAATTTGGTAGACAAGAAACTACATTATAAACAACTTTTTTATGAAATTTTAGATTCTATTAAAGGTCAAATTGAGATTCGATTTTCTGATTTACATGAATTGAAGGCTTTCGACTTGACGAATAGAAGATTTTTCGAATCTTTTTCAAAAGAGTTTTCTAATACACTTTTAGATAACGTAGTTCTAAAATATAAATTTTTTGATAAAATAACACTGCACAATGAATTATGCGTTTTATACTCACATAAAGATATTTTAGGCTAGTACGACAGTCACGCCGATATGATAAAATATATGACAATGATTTGCAACAAGTTTTACCTCAGTTTTATAAACTACTTTGTTTGACAGTCACCATCCCTGTCACGTCGGCATCGGTGGAGAGATCATTTTCTACTCTCAAACGAATTAAAACTTACATGCGAAATACAATGGACCAAAATCGTTTATACAATGTTAGTTTGATATCTATTGAAAAAGATTTAGTAAAACACTTAAAACAAAATGATACATTATATGATAATATTATTGATCATTTTTCGCAAACTAGAGAGCGTAGAATTCCGTTAATATATAAAAAAAGTTGATAAAATTAATAAAAAAAACTAAATATGAAAAATTCCAAAAAAAATAAAAAATATCATAAATCCAAAAAAAATAAAAAACAAAAAACCAACAAAAAATTTTTTTGCCAAGAGAAACTCTACACCTCAACGTTGGTTCTTGCTGGGCAACAATTAATTTTGTCATTGAAGTAGCTGGTACGGTCGCTGTGCAAAAGTTAAATTAATTGGCTGAGTAGAGTATATTTAAAAAAAATAGTTTTATGTTCAGCCTCCTCTCTTGAAAAGTTCACGAGCCGCCACTGATCAATACTAGAAAGGACTGAATGGGCACATACAAACCTGGGTGACATTCTACAGGGAAAGATCTGGAATACAGACGGGTCTAAGACTGAAAAAGGTGCAGGTGCAGGTGCAGGAAATACTCAAGAAACTGGATTGAGCTATTCATTGGGTAAACACATTTTGGTCTTCCAACAAGAGATACATGCAATCCTCCGAAATGTAAAAGAAAACAATCGGCCATCGAAGATGAACAGATTCACATATTGACAGACAGTCAGGCTGCACTTAAGTCAATGAGAAGTCAGGAAGTGACATCTCGTCAGGTATGGACATGCAAAGAAGAACATGAAATACTGGCAGACCGGAACCGCGTTAAGCTGATCAATGTGCCGGGACATCAGAGAACGACAGGCAATGAAAAAGAAGACGAACTTGCAAAAAAAGGGTCGGAGAACGCTCCATATCCAGAACAGACCACGGGGGTACCAAAACGTACAGCACGAAGGTCTGTTGAAGACTGGAGCATGGAAAACCCCAAAGTATACTAGGAAAAAACCCAGGATACGAATATGGAAAGAAATACATCGAAGCCCCGTGTGACAAAAGAACGACAGACCTATTAGCACTAAATAGGTAGTAGGGCTCATGACTAGCCATGCGTCAGTAGAAGAGCACCTAAACAAAATGAAACTGTACAATGGCGACCTGACATGCAGACTTTGCGATAATACTGTGTAAATGCGAGGCACTGGATCGCAAAAGACAGTCAATTTTTGGAAAGTCTAATGACGAACCAGAATTATACAGTATCCACCCAGTGAATACTTGTACAAACTCGTACAAGGTACAGAAATACTCGAATGGATACCGTAAAGGAACAGAACATAGGCGAGGTACAATGGGCCAGCAGGCCTAAGTGTCAACGGAAGAAATACCCAGACAAGCATACAAAGGGGTGAAGTCTATGGTGAGTATGCCTAGAATGGCGACTCTGACAGTAGACCATGAGACTCAAAGGCTCATAACCTCCCCATACCTAAAGGGTTTTCTTAACCTCCGCATTAAAAAAAACACTCTCATGTGCGATTTTTTCTAATTATATGTTACTGATACCATTTCAAACATAATTAGAAATATTGAAATAGATCCGACTCACTTACTTCATATGATTACATTATGAACAGTGATGAAAAGAATATCAGTGTGTTTTGATTTTGGCAAAACATGATAATAGAAACTGAAACGTTGATTTGATTATTTAAAAACTTTCAGATTCATTACATATTTAATCTCCTTGGTTTTCGATGAATGAGCAATTTTGATCAACTTTTCTCATTCATTGGCTACCCAAATTCCCCATTACAAATGTAATTTCCGAAAGCAAGAATAACAATTCCACATTCTCTTGGGACACTACCATCTATAGCAACCTATATACTTCTCATAAAGTTAGTAAATAATTCAATTAATAATGAGCTATACATAAACATGGCGGTGTGAATGCCATATAATTGATGTCGTATTTTGGCACGCGTATGCATATCAACTCTAAACTAATTACCACCGATGGGAATGAAAAGTAATGGTACCAAATTGCAATTATGTGAGCTACGTGGAATAATAAATAATAAATATATTTAATGTAATGGGTATGCGCTTACTGACCGAAAAATACATTGGCATAACAACACATGTATTAAATATCTCGCTCACCTCTATAACACGATGACTGCGCCTTGCGCAAGCTTGATGGAATTTTCAGTGTGGTCCATCCACCGTCGAGACGCTTAGAGCTGTAGTCATTGGCGACATTCGGGCGCGATTGCTACTCGTGTCGTGTTCGCAAATTTCAAGAAATACCGATTCTTTAACGACTCTTCAGTGATTCGTGACAGCAGATTGAAGCTTCATTTTCCGCATCAGGTAAAATGAACAAATATATGATGCGTGTTGACACCTTATTTGTAGAATCATCAAATTGTTATTCTCAGGAGATCAAAATCGAAATTTGAAAAAATTATATACAATATATTTTACCAAACATTTTCAGTTTTACATTAATTATAATAAAGTTATAGCCTTTCATCGAGAATTCTAACCCAAATAAATACATTCTGACAAAGATATAAGTATTAAGTTTCTCAAACTCCAGATTAAAATTTACAATTTGCGACGATATCTGGAAAAAATGAGAAGATGGAAATCTTGTTGTTGCATTATTATGATAAACGTGAATTTATTTTCTTCTTTAGAGCAAACTCTACACGACTTCTACAATGATAAATAATCTAGCGCTTCCTCTTGCCTGTGGTGTGGAATTAACATGATGAATATGATGAGTGTTGTTTCTCCCTTTATAAAATCATTACGATAAATTTATGCAGAACAAGACTTGGAACAAAGTTTTTGAAAGTTAGATAACTAGAAGTACAGAAAATAATGAATTTGACAACGCAAACAATGAAGAACAACGCAAATTCATACTTTGAATATTACTGAAAATCTTCAGCTTCAACAACGAAATCGAGTTTCTACAGACGGGGCTGAGAATGAATGAGTTCTCTTTGATTTGCTTTGATTGGCATTATTCCAGTTTCCAGATCTTATTCAGATATTCGACAAACATTGACAAGTATTATTTTGTACCGAATATGCACTTCCTGACGAATTAAAATCATTATGAAATATAAATTAGGTTAGATATACAAAACAAGTTTATATATCATAACTTTAGAAATAATTTCACTCAACTTATGACAAGGTTCAATGGTTGAAGATTCGATTACATTTTATTCATTTAGACTATAGATTAATAAGTCATTTACGAAGAATGCTGGATATAACAAGAACGTAACTACTACCATCCACAGGAACAGTTGTATGGATATACGTTAAAATAAAGTCATGAGCTCAATTAAACTCTATGTCATGATATTGAAAATTACGTATATAATCAATAAACGTACCTATTGGCATTATATGTTTTACATCTTTTATTTTTATTTTATTATTATAACTTTGCTGTCAAGTTAACAGTCATAGGCATACATAGAATCATGAAGTACAATGTGAACCTTATTTTCATGATACCACAGAGTAATTAATTTAATGCAAACTTATGAGTAACTATGGTCCACGACCAATAGATTTTAGAACTATCTCTTTGACGAGTACAAACATTTTACGTCACTACTTCGATGACGTCATTTTTTCGATTTCAAAATATTAATTTCGGTTGCAGCTTTAATGTGTGATATACGTATAACCAGAAAAATACAGTGTCCTTATGATACCAAAATTACTATAGATTTCATTCGAAAAACTGAAGATTAATATAATTTTTACACGTATAGTGAAGGAAGTAAGAATAATATGAATTCTTGTTCTCTTCAACTATACGGAAATTCAAAGTAGATACACCCATCAGACAGGTCAATAAAAAATGTACGGATAATATGTGTATTTATGAATAAAATTTGATGAATTATTCAGGGATGCTGCGAAGTTTACTCATTAATTTAGTATAGAAGATTTTGTAGAATAATAATAAAAAAATACTTCTTCAAACAAAATAAGCCCATTACCCCCTTTAGATCCCAATATCCCAAATAATGAACGTTACAATATAATATCAGATATTCTATCGAAACTACCACATCTTAATCAGGTGATAAGAAAGGATACTTTTCAATTACGTCTTAATTAAAATAATTAATAATTTTACAATAAACTTCATGTAGGTTTAGCAGTAAGTTCCCCTTTGTTGGCCGAAATATATGTCCTATATAGAAGAAGAACTAATGTCATCCCGTTTAGATAGATAGAACATTTTCTATTCTGACCTAGATATGTTGATGACTTTATTATCTTTCAAAGGTAACTATTTCGATAATATTCAGCCAAACATTAAATTCCAATCGGAATTCGGAAAGGATAATGAGATGAAGTTTACAGATCTTTCCTCACCTCCCAATTTCCTTAAATATTATTGAGAAAACCTACTTTTACGTACAACATAATTCCAAACGACGCATTAGGTCATATTTCATAGAGCATTTTCATGACTTTATCACATTTAAGAATAGAATTGAACACAATAAGAACAATTGCACTCAATAATGGTTGTGCTAAGAGATTTCTGAATAAACTGATACAGAAAGAAGAACATAGTAAAAAATTGAACCTTACGCTTATTATGTCTTTACATCAAAATACCATTTACTGAAATATTCAGGTCTCTCAAAAATTTGCGAATATATTCTCTAAACCTGATCTAGTAGTTTCATTTAGACCTAAATACGAACTTTCCAAATTGATATTCAATCGTTTTCAGTATTCACAATATTTTGCATTGTCGTAACCGAAAGAACGGTTTTCTTTTTTATTTATTCATTGGGGCAGTGGATCAATTTGCTATCGATATATTAAGAAGATAGCATTAGAAAGTATCCAAATTGAGAAAAACGATGGCGTAAATCTTTTTAAACTTTATAATAATCTAATTCAATATAGAATCAAACAACCATTTTCAATAATTTCTCTTGTTTATTTAATTTAACCTCAAAAACCTCTGATAAGAATTGTGTAGCAGATCTTCAATATTAAATCCATAGAATCATCTAAGCTATCTGGAATGTAACACAGAATGGTAAATTAGGTATTCAATAAAAAGAAAACATAGAATGGCAATATTATGTTTTTGATCAGCATAGAGAATCAATTTTCTATCTCAGAGATAGTGATAAACTTTTTATTTTATGGAAAACCATTTTAATAAAGTAAAACAAAACAATGTTCTGTCTAATTTCCACAAGAGATTTCATTTTTCAATAAAAACAACCCGTTATCAAGTGAATATAGAAACAACAAAACTAAAGTTCTAAAAACTTCTGAGGTGAATTTGAAATTTTTTTCATATCATTGGAATCTCCGTTTATAGTCTATGCTTACGTTTAATGTTAACTCATTATATCTATCAAATTACTAGATATATGAAAGCATATTAGTTTGAAAATTAAATAACTGCTCTAGAAATTGTAATGGTCTTTAAACTTTCTATTTTCGCTGCATAATGTTGTTATTGCACATCCACAGCGCAGGTTGTGTAGTGAAAATTAAGAGCTGTCTGGGCACCTAGGATGTGTTTTAAATTGTTATTCATTATTTCGTTAATTATTATAAAACTTTCTACTTTGTATTCAATTTCGTAAATTATCCAAATAAATTGAATTCAATTCGATTCTATATAAAGAAATAGAAAATTTGTGCCTGACGGAAGTTGGATAGGATTACTCCGACATTATTCACTCAGGTTGAAAACATGAAGCATGATCTGATTGATCATGGATATAATTCATGCACTACTGTTCTCTTGTCATGTCGTGGAACATAGATTCTTACTTGATAATATCAGCAAACGCTACTAACACTGTTGTACTATCCAAATAAACAAATAAGTTTTATTAATTATGTTAAAATTGACAAATATCGGGTATTATTTATATTTATATTCCTATTAGAAATTCGTTTTATCCTTGTTGCCTCATTGAAAATTATTATGATATTATGAATTAGCACTGGACCATATCTTATCCAGTTGTGTTTTGATCTCATTTGCAACAACAATTACTTGTTTTTGATCGATTTGAGAGTAGCCTGGATATTATTAGCGATACTTGATGATCTTTAATGATCATGAAGATAAAATCATTATTGTAATAGTGGTTCAGTTTCATCATAACGAATCGATAGTGGATAGATAATAAATACGGTTCTAGACAGATGCCCGTTACAAAGTGTGGATACGTTCATTTATAAAAATACATAAAAACATTAGCATTAAAAGCTCGATTTAATAATATACATTTGAGTTTAGAATGAATTTTCATCACGTAATGGGTGATTGTATTCAATTTTTAAAAATACCATACATAAATATATCAAAATACAGGTTTCAATTAGTTTTCATAATAATATAGCTTAAATAAGTAGTTGAAATACATTAACAATTTGAAAACGTTACAGATTTAATTATTACAGAGATATTCCTTAAACATATAATAAATTGAAGCCGTTACTTTGTGAAAATCTATCAATATTACTTTAGATTACACTTACATCCATTTTCCACTCAAATTGTAACTCATCTTGTGCATTAGATGAGTTACAATTTAAGTCGAAAAGGGTGTTAGTGTAAACTAAATTATATTACATGCCACAGTGGTACCTTATATATTATCATATTCTATCGAGTTGATGTAATAAAACACTTTCTACCTTCCTTTTCAACATGCTATATCAATATACGTGATAAAAATAAAGTGAGAAGTGTTTTATTATATCAATTACATTGCAATGATCATTTTATTTATTTTAATATGAGTGTGATATTATGTTGCAATTAAAATTGATGTTGTTCAACTGAAATAATGGTATGGCATTGTTTGATGATTTATACGGTTCAATGATTATTCATTTGCAGTAACGTCTATCGGATGATATCAAAACTAAGGCAGTAGATATGGAGAGAACTAATAATTTCCTTCATCCTCTAGAACGACAATCTGTGGAGTCACGTGGTTTGCGTATATACACACATTTTCAACAAAATATAGAGAGCATTTTTTAGGATGTTCATTAGAACTACCTGCAAATAGTCAGATAGTGAATAGTGGATAGTGTTTATATAGCAATTTTGTATATTGTACAAGTTGATATTAATAGAAAAACGAAACAGGACGAGTATTATTTGATATGGTACAGAATTATCATCCAAAAATAAATAGTTTTGGTCATACAGTAACACAAATGGGACTGATTGTTTCAGGTTTCTCAGTTATGTTTATAATATAATTAATGCATTATGAAAGCAAATAGTTCAGGTGCGCTGGAAAATGAATTGTGGATACAAAACATACATCCGAGCATTGAATGATTGATAAATATAGATATAGAACTCTATCAGTAGAAACTCAATTTTATCGTAGTAGAACTCAAAATTTAGCAAATGAAATGAAGCAAAAATGTTATAGATTGTTCTTCAAACGTCAAGGGCAATTTAGGCTCTTCGACGTTGACAGATATACACGTCAAATTCGGGACAAAGATAGGAAAGACATCTGTGAGAAAATTTAGAACTCAAAATTTAGCAAATGAAATGAAGCAAAAATGTTATGGATTATTCTTCAAACGTCAAGGGCAATTTAGGCTCTTCGACGTTGACAGATATACACGTCAAATTCGGGGCAAAGATAGGAAAGACATCTGTGAGAAAATTTAGAACTCAAAATTTAGCAAATGAAATGAAGCAAAAATGTTATGGATTATTCTTCAAACGTCAAGGGCAATTTAGGCTCTTCGACTTTGACAGATATACACGTCAAATTCGGGGCAAAGATAGGAAAGACATCTGTGAGAAAATTTAGAACTCAAAATTTAGCAAATGAAATGAAGCAAAAATGTTATGGATTATTCTTCAAACGTCAAGGGCAATTTAGGCTCTTCGACGTTGACAGATATACACGTCAAATTCGGGGCAAAGATAGGAAAGACATCTGTGAGAAAATTTAGAACTCAAAATTTAGCAAATGAAATGAAGCAAAAATGTTATGGATTATTCTTCAAACGTCAAGGGCAATTTAGGCTCTTCGACATTGACAGATATACACGTCAAATTCGGGGCAAAGATAGGAAAGTCATCTGTGAGAAAATTTAACTTTGAATCCCAATAGCTCCATTATTAGGCGTTTGAATCATTAATTCCTCAAGTAGAATCATTCCCTTCAATTTTTCATTCATAATTTCTGAATGATGTTCTATTTTATCAAATCAATTCTTGATTTGTTTTGATTCTCAACTCAAGATGGTCAGAGAACATTTTTGAGCCCTCTGGACTTAATACGATCCAGTCCTGACTACTAAGTAAATGATGCAGCGACAGAGAGTTGAACATCAATTCCACGAGGAAGAAATTGTAATTTTCAATAGGAAGTACAAGACTGTATCCACCAAAGGACTGTCCCTAGTAGGTCAGGTGATAAAAATGTGGGCAAACCAAATACTTAGGAAAGATATTACACAAAAAATTCAATGCAGCCTTCTGGTTGTGCGGAAGGACATATACCTCGGTGGTGCGGTAGATGAGATCAGAGGTCAAAACGACCAAATCAGATGAAGCATGCGAGAGACCTCATCCTAAGCTATGAAAACTACTCACGCATGTCTGCACTTGGAGCTCTGATGAGAGTGGAACCATTCCAACCAACTATACAAGGAGCAGAATCAAGAACTGCTGTGAAAGGCAAAACAGCCAAAACTGGTTACCAATTAGTGGAGAAACATATCCAATGAGAAATGACAAAATAAGAACGAATGGTATGTCACCACGATACATTTTCAATAAGGTAAGATGATGTCTCGTATATGTATATCTTCCATGGAAGATTGGCACAACAACAACAAATTAGCTATACCAACCAACGGTAAAATTTGGTTCACTGATGGAGACAGAAACCATTGTCAGGCGAGAGCGGGGTTATACCGTAAATTCTCCAGGCAAAGATATCACACCTCTGGGAAAACACGTAACTGTTCTCGCTATAACGCGCCGTGGCCGAACAGCGTTTGAAAAAAGAACGCACAATTACATCTGCATATGCCCAGACAGCCACGCAGCTCTTGCTGTGCTGGTTAGCATGAAAATAACATTACGGTTCGTGTGGGATTGCATTAACACGTTAACAACCTTAACGGAGATGAAAGCAGACTAACCCTATTCCGGATCCCCAGTCACTCTGGAATAAAAGGAAACAAAATAGCCGATGAGCTTGAAAACTGACGACCAGAGTACCCCTCCAATTCCCTGAACCAGCGGTGGCCATATCGGAAAGTTAACTGAAAGAGATGATCCATAACTGGGTCAGATCAAAACACTCGAAATAATGGCAGCAAGTGAACGGTGGCAGACAGTTTAAAGCACTGATTGGACCGAACATTTTGGGGGACTGATCTCAACAAGTGAAAAAGATGGTTCTAACCGATGCCAACTGCGGACACAGATAGAAACAGAATATGGACCGTTTAACTGTCATTTCCACAAAATGAATTTGAGCTTTGTGCAGGTAGTGCAAAAACCGAAACGAGAATGCAAATTTTGTGTATATGCGTAACACTGAGTTTTCCAAGAGGCAGAGTACTCACCGTAGAGCTATAAACACTGAGGATATCCCGAAAATATAATAAGGACGGTGCTAAACGCCTTCAGGACACCAACAAAACTATTAATTGGGAACCAATCCACTATATGATAGGGGATGCAAAGGGTCCCGGCTTAGACATGAATCAATTTTACCGATTCTCTATATTGATAATGATGCTAGTAATAATCCAAGATGATGCTTATCCATAAAAATAAATCAATGCTTCCTTAATTGTTCGTATTTCAATTATTAACGGATATGGAATAAACTTTGTACTCCTCCTCCATAGTTGAATCAACCATTGGTGAATTTGGGTATCTTGAATACTTTTAGTAACAATTTCATGAAAGTATCTTTAGAAGTTTGATTGTATTATCCTCATGGAATATAATTTCAATTCAGATAAAACAACAGTAAATTTGCGTTTCATTGGCATTTTACTATCAAACATGATTGAATATACAAATGATAGATGCCAAAACTCTAGGATGAACTCAGGTACGTATAATACATAAATAGAACATGGTCATGAACATTTTGTTATCATAATCTCACAAGTTCAAGCAAATGTTCCTTTAGGTGAAATCAATTCTTTAATAAATCGCAAGTCATCCATTAATTTGAGTTTTTATTGGCAAGAGCCATGGTTGAACAGGGGTTTGAGAATATTATCATTGGAAGCAGGAGTCGTCAGCAAATTAGCAGCTAGACTGCATCACACTAAACACAATTCTCGTAGCCCAACAAACACGTAGAATCTGCGACGTGTCTCGACATTCACTAGAGTTATAGATTCAGTTGATAGGATACTATAAAATGGCAGCATTTTCCGCCAAATCGGGAACCACATCTAAATCACGACAAAACTGAATATTTCATTTCCCTGCGCATTCACCATTTTTACAAATACTAATTCTTATTTGCATCGATCCACTTCTGCTAGTGAAGCGAGTGCTGTACGTGTATCTTCACCTTACAGTGGCCACGTTTATCGAGCTTAGGTATTCAGTAGTTATCAGTGATATGATGATCAGAGTGATATGAACGTTTTCTTGAGAATCTTTGTAGTTCTAATCACAATTTGACTTCCTTAATAAATACACTTAATGAGTTCACAACTGTGGATATACTATAATACTAATAAGTACTAAATAATCACCCTTATTCAATGAGAATTCTGTCTGAGTACTGAGGACCTTTCAATTACCAAGTAGCCAGCATCAGAGTAAACTAAATTAGAAAACAAAATGTACCCGATTAAATATACTATTTGGGGTTAATAATGACAAGGACTTACCCTCAGCTGGAGATGAATCTGAATTTAATAGATTAGTTTTTCGCAAATACATTTCCATGCCTTGTAAATTACCTGCATATTTGCCCGAACTGTATTTAAAAGTAATAAACTTCTTGAGAAATGGTGTGACCTATATTTAAATATGTTCTGCTAATGTAGATTTTTCACTATTCTTATTCTTTATATGGACAAAATCTTCTTTATCACAAGATAAAATGTTTCTTTTAATTTGAGTAGATAGATTCCAGCGGATTCATAAACACCAAATAATTTTAAAGTAGTACCATTCAATAGTCATGTTCATAGATTATTGCACGTTCTTTGAGGCAGGAAAAATTTGAACAACGAAGTTGAGAAACTTCAGCAAATTCCGTCGGACAATGGTTACGACAAATCTTTGATAAATAACTTAATTTCTAAGCAAAAACGGAAAATGGAATGCAATCAACTAACCAAATTAGAGCCCAATGATTGGATGAAATTCCAAAGTTTTACTTGTCGTCTATAGATGCAAGAACAAGCTGGAAAATCGTTTAGGCAATACCTTCGATAAAGTTTCCAATTTCGACAGATCTGAAATTTACTTAATTGATTGTGAGTCATGTTCAAAATGCTGTCTGGGTGTTAGTAATGTAGACAAGGGGTTACCCTCAGCTGGATCTAAATCTGAATATAATGAATTGCTTTTTCGCTAAAACATTTCCATCCCTTTTAAATTACGAGTTAAAGTGTTTCTTCTAGTTTTCCAAATAGTAAATATTTGAACAAGTACATTCTGTTATTTAATTTAGTTTACACTGATGATGGCTACTTGGTAGCTGGAAGGTCCACAGTAGGTACTTTAATAGTATATTTTTTGGATAATTGTGACTACTTAGTTTTATTGTTTCCTAATAAAAATAAATTCTTACTTTCCGTTCCTACCAAATTCTATGACCAATAACGCTTTAAAAAATATTTCTTTCCTCAATTGATGAAATTGTTGAAGATTATATTGTCGATTGTCTCAAATGTATCGCCTACCAACCAAATTATGGAGAGGAAGATACCATTTGATACAATACACATAAACCATTATCGACCTTCATTCATGAGCATCAAATTTATTATGGTTAAGGTATGTTTATTATGAAATTTTGTATCAGTTTGATGATTGAATTTGGATGTTGAAACTACAGTAAAGTATGTTATTATTAAAAAGGGTATAAAAACAAAGTAATTGTTCTTTCATTTAATAATAATACCATAAAATAACGGCTTCTACCATCGATTTTTTGAAGGGTAAGTATTAATTACTTGCTTGTAGTTGACTAAATCGAATCATTTCCACGTAACAAATGACCTCATAGTCACATACTGTATTCTGAAATAGAATCAGGAATATCATAATGTCCTTGATTGGAGAGTAAAAAGCTTTGTTACATTTGGCACAACCAATTCGGAAGTTGATCCATAACATCTTTTTCTGCAAGATCCAAATTTGATGAACGTTCCAAAATATTACTCATTCGTACTTAGATATCAGTTGGAAAGCTATCTGAATCGATACACTCTTGAATAAGATGTAACACAGTTACATCCAATATCAGCATAAGGATTCCCAAACGATGTCTATCAATGGCACAGAACAGCTTCATATTATAGTTAATTCTAATTTGATGTGTGAATTATGAAAATCAACTCCTCCACGACCTGCAAACTGAACTGAAATCAATGCTCTTATTCAACCCATTATATCTATGGATAACCTCTTTTCATAAATCAAGTTTACTTTCTTGTTCCCTTTGTTATCAGTCACGACAACAAGATGAAGTAGCATCAATGAAAACCCACTCTGCCCTGTCATATCAGCTTACAAATCATCTTCAATAGAACAGAAACAGTGAAAGACAGCTTGCTATATTTTGGAGGAACGAAGTGTTTTCTAGTTACTATAAGATAAGGTATTTATATTAATGGATTGGAAATTAGGTATGTGAAATTACAATAACGGATTGAAATATGCTGCATCGAAATCCGATAAATTCACTAGAATATATTATGTAAAACATGTGAAAAACAATATGATTCAATACAAAGAAACTGGAAACTGTCTTTGAGATAAATTAATATAGTTATCAGTATCCGGTTCATTTTGGTTCAATTGCAAAGATAATGTCTCATTATATATATACCTTTTCAACAACTGAAGTTGCTTTGTCGAGAGATTCAAATTGAGAACATTTCGATTCAAAGTTAATAACATCTATTTCATATTTTATATCAACGAAGTCAAATTTCCGGTTATCTTTTCAATTCAATTTCTCGTAAGCATATCGCCTATGGCAGACGAAACACTCCATTACAATCTGATGAATTGAATTTTTGCTGGCGAATCTGCTGGAATAGCTTCGGAAATAACAAGCATTGCACGTTCGATGTACGTTAATTTATAACAACTAAAATTGGTTTCGGAATGATGTATGCAATTTTACGGCAATGAGGATGAATCGTGCAATGAACTATGATAATTGGTATTGTGCTTTGAATAATTTTATCAAATCCATTCATATATCAGTATCATTCATACTGCTGTACAAAAGGAGCGGGATGAACTTTTGGAGTGCTGCTTCCAATAAAAAAACTATTACGGATCTGAAGATCGTCCCCAAAACGCTGATAATTTCTTCTATATTGAATATGGTATGAATAGGGCATTTACATTTGAAGTTTTTCCTTTTCGATTCACGAAACAACTAAACTCCCCTGTAGGTAATTTAAAATTCAAGAAACTTATCCAATAATCCTAACCAAGTGAACATGATGTACGAGATGTGGCGAGTTTTAGATGAGTTCACAGAATCAGCGGAGAATTCCAATGCTTTGTGTGTAGAAAGCTCATCATAGGCAAAACTTTGAATGTCAAAAAACATAACGAGTTTTTTCACGCTGCAAATTCAGTGTGAAGGGAAAATTCTTTATACAAGATGATGTTTACTTAATTTGAAACCATTATGCTAATCTTGAATAGTAAACTTCCGCGGATAGCTAATCTTGAAAAACCTTGGTTTCCGGATGGATTCCGCGCCACAATAGCACGACTTGATGCCGACGTTTCGCCAACTATTACAGGTGGCATCTTCAGTATTACCTTCCCAACATTTGGGAACCCATCCTCGGAAATTCCACTTCGCAAATGATCACACAACGGAGTTGACCACCGGAATAAAGGGAGTGAACTGTGTTACATGGAGGATTCAATAAATACCCCTACAGAAACCAGAAAAATCAGTTTCAGTCCAAGCCTCAAGCCTACCCTGAAGATGCCACCTGTAATGGTTGGAAAAACGTAGACATCAAGTCGTGCTATTATGACGCGGGTTCTATCCGGAAGCCAAGATTTTTCATAATTTTGCTGATATTGAACCGTAGATGTAGTCCAGTAAATGAAGCCCAAAATCGACCCAACTTCGGCGATTTTTTGCTCATGAACCGATTTTGACGTTTAAGGGCTTATTTGATTCGTTATGATCCCTAGATCAAAGATGGACACTTTTGATTTCTGACAAATTGTTTATATTGTTAATAAACAATAAATAGTGTTAAATAATGGCTTCATCCAGAACGATCTTTAAAAAATTGAAAACTGCAGTTTTTATTGTTTTTAATCATCTAAATGCTGATTTTCATATGCCTAATCGGTAAACAAAGTGCTCTTAATGATCTAATTTGTTGATAAACTAATTGTTTATTAAGAAATGCTCGAGAAAATCAAAGTTACCTAAATGTTCGATATTGAACTCGTTTTCGGATATTTTTTACTCAATAATCGCAATTTTGGATGCGAAATTACAATTAACCATTAATATAATTTATTTATTAACAAATTGTTAATTAACAATTGCTCAAAAAAATAAAAGTTATCGATATTACAGTTGTTTTCGGATATTTTTGAGTCAATAATCATGATTTCAAGTTTTTTGTTAGAGCATTTGTAGAATTAATTTCAGTTTTATATTAAGAAACATTATTTTTTATTAAAAAATATAAAAAAACGACTGTAATATCGAACATTAAGATAAAATTCATTTTTTCGAGCATTTATTAATTAACAAACTCTATTAACAATTAATTCAAGTTACACATTCAAAATCATGATTCTTGACTCAAAAATTTCCGAAAACGACAGCAATATCGAACATTTAGATAACATTCATTTTGTTGAGCATAAATTAATAAACAAAATATTAACAATTAATTGGAGATTCACATTAAAAATCATGATTATTAACTCAAAAATATCCGAAAACAACTGTAATATCGATAACTTATATTTTTTGAGCAATAGTTAATTAACAATTTGTTAATCAATAAATTATCTTAATGGTTAATTGTAATTTCGCATTCAAAATTGCGATTATTGACTAAAAAATATCCGAAAACGAGTCCAATATCGAACATTTAGATAATTTTGATTTTTTCAAGCATTTGTTAATTAACAAATGATATTAACAATAAATTTTATTTTTACATGCGAAATCATGATTATTGACTCAAAAATATCCGAAAACAACTGTAATATCGATAACTTTTATTTTTTTGAGCAATTGTTAATTTACAATTTGTTAATAAATAAATTATATTAATGGTTAATTGTAATTTCGCATCCAAAATTGCGATTATTGAGTAAAAAATATCCGAAAACGAGTTCAATATCGAACATTAATTAACTAATTAACAATTTGTTAATAAATAAATTATATTAATGGTTAATTGTAATTTCGCATTCAAAATTGCGATTATAGAGTAAAAAATATCCGAAAACGAGTCCAATATCGAACATTTAGGTAACTTTGATTTTCTCGAGCATTTGTTAATAAACAATTAGTTTATCAACAAATTAGATCATTAAAAGCACTTTGTTTACCGATTAGGCATATGAAAATCAACATTTAGATGATTAAAAACAATAAAAACTGCAGTTTTCAATTTTTTAAAGATCGGTCTGGATGAAGCCATTATTTAACACTATTTATTGTTTATTAACAATATAAAGAATTTGTCAGAAATCAAAAGTGTCCATCTTTGATCTAGGGATCATAACGAATCAAACAAGCCCTTAAACGTCAAAATCGGTTCATGAGCAAAAAATCGCCGAATCAAATGCTTCATTTACTGGACTAATGACTTAACAAATAGACTAGATGGAGGAATCAGCGGAAAATTCCAATGACTTGTGTGTAGAAAGCTCATTATAGGCAAAACATCGAATCCCAAAGGACATAACCTGATTTTTCACGCTGCAGATTGCTTATATAATTTGATACCATTATGCTAATATTGAATCGTAAGTGTCCTAACGAATAGAGACTATATGGGAGTGGATAGCGTGTCAGGCCCGAAAGTAAGCGGTACCGTGTTCGGAACTAGGCACAATTTGTGGGAATTCATAAAATCTGAGGAATTCCAAAAAAAAATTGCCCAGTTTTTATATCTAGAAGAGCCTGAAAAGTACAAGAGATATAGCTTCGGAGATCTGTTGTTACTATGTTTTTTGAAAATGGAGGTGAATTTTAGCGATGGAGAAATTCGCGGGTTGGAAGTCGTCTGCAATGGCGATGCAGTTTGTTGAATAACATATTACTGAAAAGATCAATATTTCTAAACAACTTTTCAATTCAACCAAAAGTGCTTCACACACGGCTTCAATATTGGAAAATTGGTACGATCTCACCATTAGAAAACAAGAAGAGATTTCTAATGTTACAGTACCTGGCTCAAACAGTTTTAGTAGCTGCATGACTGATAAGAACGAAGAAATCAAGAATTCATAATTACAGACGACACAATTTTTGTCAAAATATGATTTAAAAATCTGTCAAAACTGGATTAACACGGAAAAAGTTTTAGTAGGTTTGAAAGATTTCATTAGGTGGGGGAAATAGTTCAAATCGTATCAATATAAGAATCCTAATTGAAAAAGAAAATATTTGACAAAAATATGCGATGATGTGTTGATGTATGAGGGCAGCGCCAAAAATCCGAGGCCTGAGATAGATACAGGTATCACAGGGGAGCAAAATATTGAGGTCTTCCTTGCCTTGAAAATACAAGAAGTTGAGTTTCGAGCTGTTATCTAATTTCCTACTCGAGAAGATCTTTCTCCTCAAAATATCAAAGATTGACTGCATGAGCTGTACGGGCAAAATTCACAGTCTTATTCAACGGAAGAAGATTGATCAAAATTGTTTCGAATGGGACATGAATCCTTGGAAGTTGATGCTAGTACAGGGAGGACGGTAGAAGTCGTGACAGACGACAAAATGGCCTTCCTGAGAAAATCGACGCTTGAAGGTGAAAGAAATAGCATAAATGTCGGTCTTTCAGGAACAAGTGTTCGCCTAATCATTCACAAACATTTAGGCATGAACAATATTAGTGAAAGGTTGGTTCCCAAAGAAGTCTCAGCAGTTCAGGGTCAGGATGATGCGGAATGTGCTCGGTTCTTTTTGGAATTCTGTGGAGAGAACCAAGAAGACAATTGTCACTTGAGATAAGCCCTGGTTCTCTATTATGTGCCTTTGTCCATAAAAAGTCGATGGAATGGACGCGTAAAGAAGAAGCACCACCAAGAAAGGGATTGTCAGTCGACAAAAAAAATCTTTGGGGATTATGAGTGTAATATTCTTATAGATTTCAAAGAACGCAATGCCGCAACTAACGCAATACCACAATTAACTACTGCTCAAATTACGACAAAACATTCGGGAGAAAAAACGTGGGTAACTGACCAAGGCTCGCGTTTGTTGCACGATCTTGTAGCATACTGCTAGAACTACCCAATCCGCAATTCTGAACTGCGGTTTTCAACACATCGATCACCCTCCGTAGAGACCAAATAAGACGATCAGTTACTATTATCTGTTTGAGAATTTGTAAGAGGGCCATCAGGGACGCAATTTCAGTGATGCAGAAGAGGTAAAGGTTGCAATTTAGACACATTTTGAAGACAAACTAAAGGAACATTTTTTCAGGGGTATTGAATTGTCGATGTAATAAGTGTATTGATGTTAGGGGAGTTATAGTGAAAATGTTCAAGCTTTTTCTTCCTTAATCAGGCATTTTTGGCGCTGCCCTACTATATTAATATGTATAACTTGAATTCAAGAATTAAATATACTCTATCGAGTTTCTACATTTCGTTCGCCTCTCAAGCATTTCCCTTAGGAATCTCCGGAGCTCGCGATTCTTCTAGGAGCCGAGCTGCACAATGCAGAGTTAACGCGTATTGTTATATCTTTAGGAATGCTCTCAGTGCAATATTCATGTTAGACTTCTTTTCATTGTATATATTGATAACGGGTCGAAGTACGTAATAATGTACGAATTAATGAATTAATCTGGAAATAATTTTTAATTGACTCATCAATAGTCAATAGTTATGTTGTCATGTAGTTACATCAATATTATTGGAATAAGTCGAACAATGTGTATACTTTTTGGAAAATTGTGAATAAAACGCAAATCAGCAATTGCATAATATTTATTATATGGGTAAAAAAATTAATCTTTTTGTATGAAGATTAATATTTTTGATTTCTGAATTTTTTCCGCGAACATGCTCGGTTCCTGGTGGAGCCAGACTGGTCTTGATTCACATCTGCCACCTTCAGGTCTTGCTTGACCGTAGCTTGATATGGCTTCTTGTTACTCGAACCGAGTTCGAAGTTCTAAATAAATTCACCCCAACTTCCGAGAGACTATGAAAACAAATGGCATTAATTGATAATGGAGTTAAAACGATATGAAGAACAAAATTCAAAAAATATGGTACACCATTCAATTATCAGTCCTAAAACGAATCAACAAATGTCTAGAAGAACGAGGAGTTCTTTGTATAGCTCAGCAGAGATCGCCATGTAGTATTCACGTTCTTAGGGTTCCTAGCTATGGGTAGTATAGGAATAACTGGGTGATTGGTTATGGTTTGTTGTAACACTCATACATCTAGATAACTTGCACTACTTCGTAGATTAACGTATAATATTAATAACATGTATGTCACATTATATCGTCATGATCTTCATGCATACTTAATTCTCTTTATTCTTTATTATACTGACTTATCCTAATTACTTTCGTTCTCTATATACAAAGCATCAAGGTGGAGTATTGCCCTCTTACCAACGTTGACATTGACTTCTCACCTTGCTGACCTAATGTTTATGTTGCATATTTATCATTATAACATTCGAATTTACTATATCGGTAGCGTACCTACGTCACGGTACCGATTTTGAGAAAGTAGAGCATTTTATTGAATTGAGTAAATTTATGGAATCCAATGAAATAATCTCTATTATTCCATCGCAATCTCAAGTAGAATTGGCGGGGTCGAAACAAATACATTTTTATTTTTATTGTTGTCAGATAAGTCAGCAGCGTACAGTATTTCTTCAAATTCAGTTCTTTATATTCTTCTAACACCATCATAAATTATTGCCATTTGTTTCCATATTCTCCTTAGTTAGTTTCGAATTAGAACCTTACGTAATTTTTCATTTTGGCGAAAAGTTTATAATCACTAACTTTTTTCTAAATTTGCATATCTTCCAAAAAATAAATAATACAGGATATTCTATTTGAAAAGAAGTTATTTTCTAAAAAACAAGATGTTTTTCCGATTTCACCATTGTAATCAGAACAAAAAAATTTTAATATCTTGCTAATTTGAAAGTCGTCATAGCGCCAGTGGTGCGCTGTTAATCTGTATGGTATATAGTTATAACGTTATTTTGCCTCTCTACGTCCTTTATGAAAATTGGTACTTTGATTTTACTTTAACTCAGTCAGTGGTACGAAATATGTCATTGTGAAATTCAAATTAACGTTCATAATCTTGTCATTATGATACGTAAGCAGAAAATACAAAATGGTAAAGCTTCAGCGAACGGGCAGGGGCGTTATGGTATTGCCTGTTTTGCGATTCATTCTCAAATAATATGTTGAGTAGAAATATATGTTTGATCATTTAAAGCTAGCCTGTTTTACTCAGATCAGATAATTTGCATGTATAACGAAAAATACACAAATTTACGCAAGTCCAATCGTCTCACTGAACGGTGTCGAAATAACTGCTGCCTTCGTCATTGAACCAACAGTTCCTGTTTTGTGAAAATGAACGAGAGGTTGGTTTTTAATGCTTCAAAAAGCTAGCAGATTGATAGATTCACATCTTTTAGAACGCTAGGATTAGGATGAAATAAATTGGTTGGAAACATTCGTGTTATTAATTTATGTTATAGAATGCACAGCAGGTATGATATAGTGCTAACACGAAAATTTATAGTTGATTAAATGAAAAATAGTTAATGATAAAAACGTTCCAATGAAATGAATTCAGTAGGATTATTAATATTCTATGAATCTGCCGAATTTAATTTTGTTTCATCATGAATAGTGCGCTGAATAAATTATCGTATTTACAAGGTATGAATATTTAGATGGTTATTCTTAATATTGTTGAATAGATGTAAGGCGACATACAGATTTTGTGCATGAATTAATATTTTATTTTGAGACCACGTTTTCAATGGAAAACCTATCCCCTATTTTGTTATATTCATAAGAATGATCCGGACTGTTAGATACGTGCATCTAAAATTGAATAGTTGCAACATATTTTATAGATTGAATCAGAACGTAATAATGCTATATTCGAAGATACAGATTTGTACGGTGTATATTTTGGAATGATTTATTTTCAAATGTCCCATTGATTTGATGTGTGGAAATCATCCAACGGCTAATAGTAGTCCTTGTGGGTAATAATAATAATAATATTTACTTGGTGCTATTAGAGTCCACAATAATCTAAAATAAACTACGCAAAACGTGAAACGTTTAAATTAAAAACCATTAGAAACGTTGCGTACAAGTCTAGGAGATATTATTAAAATAAGCTCTTAGATATTTTTGAAAAATACGTAATTCCAATCATACCAAGTAATTGAAATCTAGAATAAAAGTTCGAAACGAATTTTTAGTTACATTTCGGTCAATGTACATTAGGTTATTTGAAATAAATCACAGGTAAACATTGTGTTACATGGAATAAAAAAATATTATATTGGTATTTAGAACAATATGTTACTTTGAGTAGCATTTTTGAATCGATTCAACCAATGTTAGTAATGAAATTCGTAATTAATGAGATAGATTCCAACATTTGAATACTGATAGGATGGATCAATAGAAGTCAATAATCTGACAATGTCACATAGATTCCTATAAAAAATCAATATGAATCAATGTTGCTTCTTGAAACGTTCGCTTTCTTTGCGTCGTTGAGCCATGTTGCGTAGTAAGTATAGCCTTTATCAACAAATATTTCCCTGAGTTTAATGATAATTACATAATTTAACCTGGAATATCGTTTAATTTAATACAATACTTATCCTCAATTTCATTTTAGTACTTTTAGTTATTTTGTTCCTCCCATCATGATTTTCTTCATTCAATCACATCCTCTGTTTAAAGTTAGATAATTGATTACACACTTTTCATTGGATACTTGAGTTCTAATCAATACATAAATATTTGATTGAAGTTTCTCTAAGATTTGCTGATTAAAATAAACTAATGATTATAATATATAAAATCAATAAAGTCTAAAACAACTCTTGAGAAACGTAATACTCTGCAAAAATAATGACCGAATTAAGTTCAAACAACAGAAGCACCAAATAAAACTTTTCCTTTAAATCGTAAAAGAATTTTGCATAAATAGAAAGGTTGGTTGATAACAAATATATCACATAGCTCATTTAAATGGAGTAATTGGAAAAGTATGGTCACCTAGCTCATATGGCAACCAGTTCGACTTTAAACAGTTGTTTAAGTTTGTCCGTATATTTCACCAAGACTACTTTCGAAGCACGTGTGTTTAATTTCTCACTGGCATTTAAAAATTGGTAACAGTGCGCCTGTTCCAAAAGTCGGACATTTCTAGTTCCCGGAGGAAATGTTTGTAACTAAACGGCACACTAGTACTTGTAACTAATTGTTTCAAGAGGGCGTCATGTGATTTTATCTTGAAAATATTTGACAAATCTTGCAACAAGATCCACCGGTAAATTAATGGTATGGTCCGTGCTGATCGACGATTAAGCATTTGCGAGTGAGAAAAAAAGGCCTGAATTATGGAAAAACAAAACATGGATTCTTCATCAAGACAATGCTCCAGCACACAGACGTTTCTTGCGAAGCACGGTATCCCAGTTTTGGACCATCCGCTTATTCACCTGACCTAGCTCCGTGCGACTCTAATTTGTTCCTCAAAGTCAAATCCGTCATAAAAAGAAAGCGTTTTGATACTGTTGAGGAGGTGAAAAAAAAAAAGCGGAAACGTTCTGAGGGGACTCAGCACTGCTTTGAGCAGTGGATGACACGTATGAAGAAGTGTAGAGATAGAGGGAGGTGTATATTGAAAGGGATAAGTAAAAATTTGAAATAAAAATGTTTTTTCAAAACCGGCCAGAAATTAGTACTTTTCGGTTTATTTTTAGGTCGGAAAATCTCATTTTGTCGGACCGAGCCAGAAAATTATTGTGATAGTCCGGTAAAAGCTTTTACCGGACTCATTTTTATTTACTTTCCGGCCTATCTTTGATGAAAAAAATAATAAAATAGTTAGTCTAAGATAGCGGTCAATTGGTTCCTATAGTAACCGAGTTTTGTATTATTTAAAACTATAAAATAACTTGACATATTTTGACGTTTAGTTGAAAACGTGACATTTATTATAAAATGGATAGCTAACGGAGGTGCTGACATAAACTTAAAACGACATGGTGGTTGGAGTTCATCTCAAGTTGCCGAAGGTTACATTGAGGATTCAGTTCAGAATAAGATTGATATAGCTAACAAAATTCAAAAAGCAGGTAACTCAAACACAGAAATTGTCTCAAAAACTCATTATAATGTAAGCAGTTCAAAAAATCTCACGTCAACGAATAATTTTGAAATACCGTGCTTACAGATAAGTAATGCTGATAATTGTACGTTTAATATAACTATTCAAAAATAATGTTTATATTTGTAAACCAAAAATTAAAGATTGTTAAAAAAAATTGTTAAAATTAGTTAATAAAGAGTTCTTGTTATAAAAATGTAAACTGAATAATATGAAGTTTATGATACAACAATGCTCGTTTAAAAAAAAATATTGTACGTAATACGTCCCAAAAGTGCTTTTACTGGACTCGCAGGCTTGCAGGACTCGCCTGCGGCTCGCCCTGCAATTTGCCCACTCATCCAGTAAAAGACCACTTTCGGGACTTGTTACGTAAACTACTATTACAGCATCAGTCCGGTTATTTAATAGCCACACCTCGTATAATACAAAGCTTCAACGAATGTTGCTGAGCCCAACTAGTAAAAAAAAATCAAATGAATGAGGTAAGATTACACGCATAATCAAAGTTCAGAGTAGCAAAGCGATAAACCAAATTTGGAAAAGTCTTTTTTTGAATCACCAGTTGGAAGAATAGAGATGGTCTTTTGAACTGTTATCTCTCACAGAAATTATACTATTGATCAATTGTTGAGAGCGAAATTCTACTTTCACTTTGGAGTTATATTATATCGTCGTCTTAGAGTGTGAATATTTGAATCGATTTTCATCTGATCAGTATTCACGATATACTTTCTCGTCTGCATCTTTATTTATACTAATAAGTACAAAATAATCACCCTTATTCACTAAAAATACTATTGCTCACCATCAGAGTGAGCTAAATTAGATAATAAAATGTACATATTTGAGGTTAACAATGCAAACAAGGGATTATACATTCCCATCCCTTCTTAATTGTCCGTAGTATGTTTTAAAAGTGATAAATGTTCTTGAGAAACGGTGTGACCTGTATTTGAAATATGTGTTGCTAATGCTGATTTTTCACTATTATTCTGGTCTGGTAGCTGAAAGGTCCTCAGTACAGTAAACATTTTTAGTGGGTAATGGTGATTGTTTATAACTTATAGTGATACAGTAATCACCGTGTGAGCTCTTCTATGATATCTGAATATCATAATTTACATAAACAGTCCAAAATTTTGGAATTAATTGAAATATTATGTGACACAGCTTTTCAATTTGTGAAAAAATTCTTATCACATGTCACTTTGTTAGCCCAACGTATCATAATAATCATTGGCTGTCTTTAAGTACGGAGGAATTGCAGAAAAATAAAGCTGTGTATATCAGTTAATATGCATAGTCCAGTTGAGCTAGTGTAATTAATTGAATAATTAATAAAGAAATAGATAAATTAGCTTCCGTCAGAGATAACTGCATGATATTGAGTGTATAACCGAAATCTTGTACTATCATCTTTATTACGTCCAAAGCTTCGCCTTCTGTCAACTACCGTTTATTGTTCGATGTGACTCAAAATTTCATCGTTAAAATAATGGAAATCTCGCTGCCGCCAACTGTAACGAGCTATTTAGAACCATTAAAATTTGTAATCGGCACTCTCTTTCTGGGCAAATGTAAAGGTTAGCAAAGGAGTAGGAAACACAATTTAGTTTGAAGCACACGTATTTCAACATAAGATAAAGTTTGAATAGAATCAGTTATCAGATCTAGTAAGCACGCACTAACCGGAAGGGGAATTGAACTCTCAGATGAACAGGGGAACATGGCGAACTTGTTAAAAAGGAGTGTCTTTTGAACTGGCAATTTGGCGTGAAAGTAGCGCCTTTCCCAAGCAATAAAGGAAACTGTTCTATGTGTATTTATTATAATGTTAAGTATAGGTGAACCAGATTATTATGAAGCAAATGCAACTTTTTGGAAGTTTCTGTTTGTTTGAATAGAATGAACTGTTAGTTTGAACTGACTACCACGTAAAATTCCAGCAATTCAGTTGAACTTTAGTAATTCTTTTCATGTTTCTATCCGGCTACCGATGGTAGCTTTTGTGATGGTTGCGGTTTTGACAGTATAGATTCCTTGATAATTGCTATCGCACTGTCGTGACATGGCTCTCAAACTATATCGTTTGACTAGATAATACCACTACTATCGTGACAATAGGCAAACTGTCGCATCTACTGTCAATAAACTTTTGTTCACAGCTATCAGTAATTAAGAGCATCGCAAAAATTTTGGGTGCGTAGATGTAGAGTAGTTTATGAAGACTGCATCAGGTATGTACAGGGTGAACCAAATTGGATGTTCTTATGGGGCATCCATTAATATTCGCGATAGAAAAAACTGACTACGCATGCTTGAGCTGTTTTTTTGAGACAAATTTGGGGGTACCTATGAATTTTGACTCGTGTCATTCGTTTAGACGCTGCTGCTAAATAGTCGATTTTCAGGATTTTAACAAAGCCTCGTAACATGTTTAATGTTGGAGCTATCGCCATGTAAATGAAACCTTACATGGACACTTTTTCGTATAGGCGGGATTCTTTTAGCGCTTTCTATTTCCAAGTTATAACACAAATTTGTATTTTTTCAGATAGGAACCATAGTAGGGTGTGGTTTCGTTGAAAAGAGGATTATTTGTTGATTTCAACAATATACTGGGTTCCCCATAATAGACTACCCATTTTAATATTTGAATTAAAATTTTTTTAGTTAACAAAACAAACTTTTTATTTTACTAAATTACAGCTAACTCTTTGGGATTTATGATAACTTATAAATATTTGGCTAATTTAATTCTAACTTTTAAAAATCACGTCTTCTAAATGACCTTCACCAACTTCAACACATTTTTCAATATTAGATAAAAAGTGGTTCATTACACGGCGTAGCAAACCTTCGTCTATTCCTTCAACTTCTTCACGAATTTGGCTTTCAGTTCCTCGATTGTACCTGGACGACTCGCAAACACTTTGGCTTTTAAATATCCCTACAGGAAAAAATCGGGTGCCGTTAAGTCGGGAGACCTCGAAGGCAAATCTTCGAATCGAGAAATGAGTCGGCCATTAAACATTTCTCGCAGGACCCTCATTGAGTTTCTGGCGGTATGACCTGTTGCCCCATCTTGTTGAAATAGTAAGGCATTGTTTAGCAAACCTCGTCTATTTGATTCTGGAATGAGAAATGTCTCTAGCATATTAACGTGGCGCTCGGATGTTACTGTTACAGCGCGGTTATCATCCTCAAAAAAATAAGGGCTAATAATACCAAAAGATCCTACCCCACACCACACAACAACTTTTGGATTATGGAGGTTCTGTGTAAATATTTCACGAGGATTTTCATTTGACCAGTATCTAAAATTCTGTTTATTGACCATGCCGTTCAAATAAAAATTTGCTGCGTCGATCATTAGGAGACTGTGAATTGCTCCTTGATGTAAATCCAAAAATTGTTGACAAAATGCTAACCTTGCTTCTTTATCTTGAGGTGTCTAAGGTGCTGTGCCATTTGGTATTTATAGGGATGAAATTTTAAATCCCTTTGAAGAATTCGATCTAAGCTTCCCTTCGATATTCCTAGGATAAGGGTTTGTCGATTAGCAGATCTTTTAGGACTTCTCGTAAACGCAATTCTAACTCGTTCAATATTTTCTGGTGTACGAACTGTTCTTCGACGTCCAGGCTTCTTCAAATTTTGTACAGAACCATTTTCCCGCCAATGACGAACCCATAACTTAACAGTTTTACGATTTGGTGCGTGACCCCTATTGTTGTTATTAAACTGACGCCGGAATGCACGCCTAACTTCTTCTATCGAATTGCTTCTTATGTAAGTTGTTGGACTGAGTAATCCATGAAAGTTCAAACAGATGTTGAAATAATGTCTGAAAGTAAAAAAATTTAATAATTATTGATGAAAACTAAAAACTTCTCGTAGAAAAATGGTATTCCACGAAATTATCAATTTAAAATTTATTTCTGACAGGCGCCTACTTGATTAATAATTTACTTAAATCTCAAAGACTACAGAAGATAGTCTCACAGAGAACAACCTATTTAGTTATCTCGTAGGGAATTTATTTATAATATAAAATGGGTAGTCTATTATGGGGAAGCCAGTATAATATGATGGGTCTGACATTTTTTTTTCGTTTATTTTCGATTTTCGGCAAATTATTAATTTTTCCGTATTATAGTCAAGTATCTTCGGAGAGAAACAGATAAACTATTAGACATTCTTGTCATTGTGATGTGAGTCTTTCAAATTGTTCATTCGATAGTTATCGGCTAATTTCCCTTTCATAAATAAATTATGGTGTACGAAAACGCCGAAAAATAGTATATGTTTAGAGTAATATAATTTGTAACAAAAAATGCAGAAGCGGCGGGAGACCAATTCAATTGGCAACGATACCCAGATAGACGCCAGCCGTGTTTGAAAACTCTCAAAATGTTGGAGGGAAATTTAAAAACTTACGGTTCATTCAATCAAACTCGCCCCAAGAAATACCAAAAGCAAGATGAAGATTTACGTACCATTGATGTAATAGGAAATGTAACGATTAATTCAGAAATATCCACTAGTGAAATTAAAGAAATTACGGATATTTCACAATCTTCTGTTGTTCGTATCTTGAAAAAAAAAAACAAATTTGAACCCTACAAATATCGAAAAGTGCAATCCTTGCATCCGGGAGACAATGTCAAACTAACAGATTTTTGCAATTGATATTTGCAGCAGCTACTGATGAACGCAAATTTTTTGCAGAACATAATATGGACTGATGAAGTATAGTTAGTTTAATAGAAATAACCATAGATTTTGGAGCAACATTAATTCTCGTCAAACTAGAGGAAATCACGTTCAATAGAGGCGTTTTGGTTTACTGAATAGCACCCGCTCATAATGTACGAACCTTCTCAACTTATCTCAATAATAAATTTTGAGAATAGTGTATAGGAAATCATGTTTTCCTCAATTATGTCTGGATTTGTTTGACAATATTTGAAACCATACATCCAATTTTGTACTTGTAGGTAGACACGTTTCAAATGTTGTGTAAAGGCGTCGAATGTTGGTACAAGAGTACAGAGACGTATTGCTTTCTCTTTTGAGGTCACACTGGCAAAACGACCTACATTTAAGATGTGTGAGAGCTCTAATAATTGTACCTGTTATTCTGCAGTTATGTTGGGCTTGCGGAAGCTTAATGTTGCACCATATGGAACCAGCAATAACTGGCTTCCGTGTCCCAATAAATCTTCAATTTCAAGATATTTTTTTTTGAACTTTTCTGCATGCTCTTGGAGATTTGGATATTTTTCAAAGTTTTTGAAAAATACTTGTTTTCCTCTATTGAAGAAAGCGGACGTAGTATCGCACCCGGTAAATGCGTGCAATAATAAAATAAGCGGCTTACATAGCTTATAATCGTCAAAACTATCACTTGAATAAGTTTAATCAGCTTTTAAACCACAAGGTGGTTTATAAAAATTAATTTTGCGATTTGATGGCGCAAGTGCGATTAATAGGACATGAACATCCGTATCTTCGGATACTACAATGTGACAAACTACATACTAATAAAAACCGGCATTAGGCCTAAACAAAAGCTTTTATCACAATGTTTCAGTATTTCAGATCGCCTTTGGCTTAGCGCATCTCCAGGTGAAGACGAACATTTTGGTACAAGCAGACTTTTTTTTTACATTTCACCCCCCAAATCGCCCCTATAGATTCGATGAGACAAACAAAAATATGCGAATATTGTTGATATTCGTATAAACTACATTCGCGCAAAATTTCAGGTACCTATAGATAAACGCGTGGCGAAGTCTCAATAAAAAGACTGACACATTTTGATGAAACTTGACGGATATTAAAAAAGAAAATCTTTATGTTTGCTTATGAAATGCTTTATCTTTACATATCCAAATCCCGGTGTAACTCGAGGTCCGGTATAACGACGAGGTTAAATTGCATTTAATTATGCAATCTATCAATTTTCTTATAACTTTGACATCGGATTCGTAATCAGCGACCTCGAAAACTCCCGAGTAGCTATTTTCAACTGATTTCAGTAATTTCAGACAATATTAAAGAAATGAAGAAAAAAGTGCATAATAAAATGCATTTTCAAATGCATATTAATGCAAGATAGATATTTTTTTAAATCATTTTGATGTCAGATTCACAATAAGGGACCTTGAAACCCTCTAACTACAAGTTTTCAAGCACTCACAAGCAATATTCAGGGAGTTCATTAAAAAGTGCACTAAAATGCACTTGAAAAATGTGTGCATCAAATCCCCCGGTCAAGCATAAGTAACAAAGTTCACAATTACCTTCCTTAAGAGAATGCAAAAACCTCTAAGCTGTTTCAATCCACGTAACGTTTTTCCTAAGTTTTGTGAAAATCGGCCTAAATACAACGTGCTAAAGGAATCATGACCGAATTGTGAGCACTAATTGGTGTATGAACAGAAGACTCTCTCGTGAATTCAACCCAGTGGAGATTTCATGGATACTTTATGGTAAGGTTCATTATGAAGTATCCTACTTCAAATTCTTGTGAAATATTTCTGTTACAGAGAAATTGAGAGCAAATAATTATTGTAATTGGCGCCAATTATCAAAAGCTCCAGTTTCTTCATCAACCACAACTCCCGGCAATGCAATAAAAGACTATAATTACCCCTACTTTAGAATAATTTTTATGATTCCAATCGCGCTATTTTATTCTAGTATTCCAAGTTGGAAGTGGCTCTAACCATTCATCATCATTGCCATTCCCATTCATATATTCTATTGAACAGGAAATCTGTTATTTGGAAGTTGGTAATAACTGATTCATGTTTTCCTTGACAGAAGGTTTAAATAAACAGAATGTATGATGAAGGATAATTCCGATCAGCCGCTCGCCGCTTAATTGATGTGGTTTGAAACCTCTAACTACGCATTAAATGACCTCGATTTGGAAATCTGGTAGAACGATCAAATGCCTACCTCTATCAATCTTTCGCGTTGAGTAGACGTCGGTGCATTAAGTGACCACATCTCGATTTAACTGGCCACTACTTCAGCTATCGTTGAATTGGCGTGAAACTCATTCTAAGTAACTTACAACATAATTTTAGAACAACTTCTTCAAGCTGGGACACTTTTATTGTTACATGCACTCGCGAGACAATTCATTGCAACAACAATTTATCGTGAAAAAAACTTATCGAAAAGTTAATGAGCAACTAAAGTCATAAAATATATTGGAAACATTATTACACAAAATTGACCAAAAATCAATGCAAAATAATTATTTTCGTGAAAATTAAATGATTATGTTAAACTTTGTCGCGGGTGGAAATGGCACTAAGAGTCATTACCTGATTCGGTCAGTTTGTTTCAAACTTTACTTAATATTTCAATTATCTCTGTATGTTGGTGCATTGCAATTTTACTGATTAAGGAATCGTTGGTTACAGTTACTTATTTGTATCAATAATAATATCAACTGGTTTCAATAACTGTATATTACATAGAATCTCATACTATATTGTATAATACCATAATTTAGTTTTTTCACTACTAGCTGTGAAGTTGACAATTATTGCGCCTCCTAGCCTGCTGAGAAGTTGCATTTCTCTAGTAGTGGTTAATAATTTTTTTTATTGTTGACCTAGGTTAATAATGAACAAACTCAAATGTTTTGAGAATCCAGGGATAGCTGTTTAACAAAAACTTGTGCAACGTGATTTTGTATACCCAGGAGATTGTCTTTAACGTATTTGCTGCTTGAAATTACCTAACACGATAAAATTATTTGAATAAAAAAATGCCATTATTTTAAAATTCGCGCTCAACATGAATGACTGATGACATTTGTGAATCGTGACCGTAACCTACAACGAGTGCCGGACAGAGCCGAGCTTGGTTATGTTACAAAACTATTTAAACAAAATAAGAGTAAGACCACGAGAACACAGAATTACCAGAAGACGACATTGAATAAAACTGATTATTTTTCAAGTGAGTAACCTTGCTACAGGCTACAGATAATAGATGGTTTTGTGAATTTTAGGTTAGTATTCGACTAAGTGATAACCAGATTTCAGTAGTGAAAACGATAGAAAAGGGAAATAGTTGATCTCTACATAGAATAATGTGCCCATGAAGTAGATGCCTTTTTATCACTTGCATAATCTTGGAAGTATGCCAGTAGTAAGTAGAAATCATCTCTACGTTTTTGGTACTGCAACAAACTGTCTGTACAGTAACTTTTTCTGCGATTTCTCGCATTTCTGGCGGTTTGCAATTTAAATTTTCCCTCATTTCGGCTTTTCACATGTATACGTAATGTATACGTAAGTATTTCAACAGTATTGTTTTTGAGAAATGTCATTTGATAGAAATGTCAAAATTGGTTTCCAGCCTACTTACTTTTTATCAGACAGAAATTACGCAAGCATACGTATCAAATTGTTTACTTTATTTAACTTAAAAATATTAAATTCTAGTTCTATGCTAGTAGTGGAAAAAATAGTATATACACCACGGTGGTGAAATAATCTTGATGCTCGGTCAATAATAATAGTCTTCAACACCTTGGTGTATAATATACTATTGTATAACATATACTGTGTAACCATGATCCTATGTTTCAGCACTGCACTGTCATAAAATTCAATTCGCTCCTCCTACTCTCGATGTATTGGTTCAAATATTAGGTTAAGTTCATTGTTCATCTTCTTTTCTTCTCTGGTAACCTAGCTTCTGTATGTGTCGGTAAAAAGTTATTACGCAGTAAATTTGCATCTGGATTTAATTGTTTAATCCTTCGATTTTATATCGAATTGAAAGCATTTCCTACTGAATTAAATCGTAATCTATCATTGGGATATAGTTTCGTTTGTATATGAATTATTTATGATATTTACGAGAATCACGTTGTGTGGGATATAATAATACTGTCTGACTGACAGAAGTTCCTTCATACGAAAAACCCGTCCATCTAGGTAAGTGAAATTAATTGAGATAATCATTCTATTCAGAATTGATAATTGTTCAACTTTGTCAGATAGTTGAATCTCAACTTTGACAATTTGGTTAGAGTTCACTTTTCCAATTGAAGAAAATGATTACAACTTGTCTGGCGCCCCTATCATTATCTTTCCACTTACTAGTCTCGTAAGTTTGAGCTAGTGATTTTCTCCTAAGGCTTGCGACACAATTTTAAGACTTGAACATATTAATTATGACGACGTTATTCAAGCTAATAGCAGTATTTCTCTTATTCTAGGTTTTTGGGTTTGGGTCCTAGCCTTACTTTATTACCCTCGCTTTTCTTAATTACACTCTTATTTTTTCTGATTGTACTATCTGGGATTTTTCTTGGTACTCAGGAAAACTCAAGACTCACTTATTTGGATTGAACTTGGTGAACTTGATATTTTGAACCTGAACTCTCAATCGGAATATTACGTTCATTCTGGATTTGGATTTCGAAGGTTATATCGTGCAGTTGGACATCGACCAGGACTGCGAATCGAAGCCTATGCCAGTCACCGTTTCATCGATATAAACCAGATCTGCACTCTCAATAATTAAGGTTGTATTCAATTCATTTGTGTCACTCTGTAATTTTGATATCATTGCTTAACCGTTGAATTTCATCATGTATGTATCTGAACTATTGATCATTAATCTTCTGTAGAACTGAACAGAATTTATCTTCACATAAATTTAAGTATATCTTTTCCCTTTTTATTCATTTAATAATATTATAGACTATATTATATAACTAATTTTGTTAAATATATTTCTTTTCTTTGCTTTGACTCCTCATTTGCGCTTGTTAGCCGGGTACTGTGATAACTTGTAGCCTACAAATGTATGCAACTCCTCGTAGATAGTCAGTCTAAGGCGTTTCGTGTTGCGTACGAAGCAATTACAACCCGAAGGCGACATGCTGAATCCTTATAAATCTTCTTTTGTTGGACTTCATTTCCTGCTACAAGCTGTTCAATTTTCAACTTGTTAAGACTCTCCCCCTTTCGCAAAGTCCTTATAAATTTCCAAATATTGAGGTGTACAGCGGAAATAATTGAAATGAAGCTATTGTGCTCACATTCTACATCATTGTTAGTTTTAGCGGTTCCTTTTCTACCTGCAGCATAACAATTCCACTAATTGGAAATTTTGCTTATCTTCTCCGTTCTCTTCTGTCTAATCTTCCAATCCATGTATCCTCAAAATAATTCATCAAATCGGCCAAGAGTTGTTCATTTACAGTGTAGAATTCACTTTCTAATAATGCTTGAAGAGCATTCTCTACTTCATTCTCAGCAACATAAGCCAATACCGCAAGAAGTCTCAAGTTTGTAGAAAATTCTGATTCCTCAACATATATTCTCTGCAATCCATCACTCTGGATCTGCCTCTAGATACACTGTCAGAAGTGAAAAAAATACCCACGTATTTGTGCAATAGGAAATTTACTTCGCACGGCATTCATGGCTGCCTTTCCAAAATTTATCCATACCGATGTTGGTTGAAGTTCTAGTTCCAAAGTTTTCAATGCAACATACAGTCCTCTATATGTATCTTCTGTTTTATTTGGCAGCAAAGCGTAAACTGTTGGAATTGTGTTCGAATGTTTTGCACCATGAATTGTGTAAACTTGGCTGAACATATTTGAAGATGTTGGGAATGTTTCATCTGCATACCAATGTTCGCACTTCATCATGTTTTTCCTTGCCGTAAACAATAATATGCGATCTTCCGACGGACCACTGTCGTACAACAAAAATTGGTCGCCAGTGCTTGTCTGTTCATATGCTTCTGGAATTGTTAACTCAAGCAGAGAATTAGGGTTTGCAGGCATGCCTTCTTTTCTTTCTCGTGTACGTTGTATTATTCTTTTCATTACCGATTCTTGTAGCAATGCAGTAGCTGCAGTCGCCGAAATACCTTCTGATGTTGCAGCTACAATCAGTTGAGTATTCAATCCGCCCTGTGCAGCTAGGCGCTTCATTTTGTCTAGTGCTTCTCTTGCTTTCATATCAGAGGATTATGGGACGTAGTTCTAAACCGTAGTTTTCACAATTTCTTCTCTCAATGTATGCACAGGGCCAGCGCATCGCCGTTTATGGTGAAGGGAACACACGATGGAACTAAATCAACTGATTAGAACTACTCCTTAAAAATTATTTACATGAAGACTTGCACTCTGATTCCTTAATCCTTTCCTATTGATGGAGGGTTCAGTCTTCGAAGAACCATCGTGAAGGAATAACAAATTGCCTAAATAAGGATGGGTTTTTCCATTCATTCAAGAACATGCATGAGACTTTCTCCGAATTATGTACGATTTCCCTTGGAAATACCAAAATGTTTGTAAAGAGCTGGATATATGCACATTTAAAAAATAAAATTGTCATTTAGAAGCCGTTAGTGAGGTCCAATATTAGAGAATCATGAAAGTAGTAAACTATCGTAGCGATGGAATCTCGCTGCGGTGAATTGTCGGCTATGAGTTGTCGTGCGCTGAAAAGTCGCCCGATGAAGTGACGTGGATTTATTCTTCCATCGATTAAGATGAACAAATGCTACTCGTATAAATTGTTCATCACTAAAACCCATAGAGAGTATTATAGCTTCAGTTGCTATGTGATGAACAATACGTGAACTCTTGTCTAGAATTTTGATATCAACGTTCATATTCTGAAAAATAGCGAGAGCAACAACAATATACTTTGAATCATTGTATTCGATAGAGCAATAAAACCATACTTCGCAATACCGTGAATAATATAGTGCAATGAAAACGGTGTCTTTATTTTATGAGCTAATTTCGTAGGATAACTGCCGCGAGGAGAGTCGGAATAAATTATAGTGAATTCATTTGTAAGAGGCACTCGTACAAACGGGCTTGAACTGATGCTCCAAGTTAGATTCATATTGCGAACGTGAAATATTCTTCCAATATCAGTTTATTATTGGTACAATATTGTCCAGGCAAATGGTAGGTTTTTCACAGTCGCCCTCGTATTTTTCAACCAAATTTTAACCAAGTATGGGTTTCGGTATAGGAAAACATGTGTCACCATTCCGTAGGTCGTGGGGGGGGGGGTAGGATTAATATATATAGATATATTTATATATATATATATATATATGATTTTTGTCCGATTTTTGTGAACAAATTAATGTAGCTCCGAAATAGTGCACTTTAGCGAAAAAAGTTTCGAACAAAAGTTGTTCAGCGTTCAATTTCCTACAAGAATACAGCGATTTCCAAATTTTCATCGCTGTGAAAAGTCATATACATATATATATATATATATATATTTTTTTTTTTTTTTTTTTTGGCTCTAGGACAAGGCCTATTAGCCAGTCGCAATATAATACATACATATATACATATAATGAAATCGGAGGCTACAACTGTGATTGCTGCTTACTAGACAAAATAAAATTAACCTAACACAAATTTAATTGACTATCAAGCAAGAGGAAGGACAGGGATACACGCTTCCCGCCCAGGGGTCTATCAGGGCATTAAAAATAAAACACAAACAAGACAGACCACGGTAAAAAGGAATGAACACAAATGGATTAACAAGAGGATTCAAAATCAACCTACACTAAATTCTCAGATTTGTTTCCCTCAAATAATTTATGACACATGTTAACACATTTTTGTTATCTAGCGCAAGCAAGTATGCAGTGTTATAAGGTGGAAAAATATTAAGCTCTATCAAGTGCGAGTAAAGTTTGTCAATACTGGGAAGATATTTGGAGCATCCCAAAAACAAGTGATCCAGATCTCCTAAAATTTTGCAATCTTCGCACAAATCAGACGATGTGACTCGAATTCTGTATAAGTGTTGAGGAAAACTTCCATGACCAAACTTTAAACGGTTAATCGAAGATACTAAGTGTCTAGGTAGGTTCAGATCTCTGTGCCAAAATGACGAAGGGATACAAGATTGAATGGATGAATAACGTGTAGGCTTCTTGTTGCAATAATCTTTCCACCAACTTTTCCACCTTTCCAAAGTAATTTTTTTAAATTCCAATATACAGTCGCCCGCAGAGAAATTCAGCTTCGTGACAGATTGCATCGCGATACTTTCCTTAGCAAGTCTATCGACCACTTCATTATCTCTAACTCCAGCATGGCCTTTGACCCAGACAAACTTAACAGATTTGCCATTTTCTCTCAGGAACGATATGAAGTTTATAATGTTTGAAATGAAAGGACTACTTAGATAATTAACAAATGTGAAATTTTTGAGGGCTAGTAAAACTGACTGAGAATCGGACGCAATAAAAAATTCTGACTTGGCTGACTTGTCTATAAATTTCAGAGCTTCGGAGATAGCTATCGCTTCCGCAGAAAAAATTGAATTAATTGGGTGCAGCTTTCGTTTAAATTGTACACCAGAAGCAGCAACATAGTATGCACAACCAGTACCAGTCTTGGTTTTGGAAGCGTCGGTATAAATAAATTCAGCATTTGGGAATTTAGACATAAAATTTTTAACCCATAAATTATTGACCGATGGAATGTCCGTATAGCTCGGAATATGTACCGATAATTTTGAGAAAATATCAAACAAATTTCGATCTTCTCTACGACAAGGTATAATATTGCCTCTATATGAGGAGAGCTCTCTAAAAGCTATACATACCAGAGGAGAGTTTTTTTTTAACCAAAAACTATTACATAAATCGTACTTATTGAGAGTAGAAATTTTATTTTCAAGCGGATGAGATGATAACTGTAACTTTATCATAAATTTAAATGCCAAAAAGTCTCGGCGAATGAAAAGTGGTGTTTCCATGGATTCGACATATAAAGGGCCCGTTGGAGTAGATTTCATTGCCCCAATACAGATTCGCAAAGCCTGTCTTTGTAAAACGTCTAATCGTTTAAGAAGAGAAGGACTACAGGATCCATAAAATATAGAACCATAATCTAAAATAGATCTAATAAAAGCTTTGTAAAACAAAAGAGACGACTGAACATCAGCTCCCCACCATGTCTTAGTTACCATCTTAAGAAAATTTATACCCCTGTTGCACTTAGAAATGATTAAATCTATGAATGGTTTCCAAGTCAACTTTTTGTCCAAGATAACACCCAAATATTTTACTTCTCGTTTTAGCGGAAAAATATAGTTACCGAGTTGAATAGTATTGTCAGCAACAGTGTTGTGCCTAGAAAAAATGGTACATATTGACTTTTCTGGAGAAAGCACAAAACCTTGGTTTGAAAACCAGGTTTTTAAATCCACCATAGCTCGACCTAGGGCTTCAGTACTAGTCTGGAGATTTTGGTGTTCTAAATAAACGCAAAAGTCATCAACGTATTGTATTATGCTGATATTAAATTCTGTGAAGTTGTGAATGTCGGCAGTGTACAGATTGAAAAGCAGAGGACTAAGCACTGAACCTTGCGGCAAGCCGACCGATATTTGACGTGGGCCAATTATTTCATTATTTGGTTTTCTAATAAACACAGACCGATTCCTATATAAACCAACAATCGCTTTAGCACAAGTATGCGGAATGTCAAAATTGTACAATTTTTCTTGCAAAAGGTTCAGTTCTACGGAGTCGTAGGCCCCTTTGATGTCTAGGAATAAAGCAATTAAATAATTGTTTCTAGAAAAACAATTTTGGATGTCAGTAACAATGCATGAAACAGCTTCTGTAGTACCAAAACCTTTCCGGAAGCCTAGTTGATTGTACGGAAGGGATTGTTTGAGATTGAGCCACCATTCCAGTCTATTTTTGATCATCCTTTCCAAACATTTATGTACGCAAGACAAAAGAGAAATAGGGCGGTAGGAATCAAACAGATCTGGGTCTTTATTATTTTTCAAGATTGGGACCACCAAGACTTTTTTGAAACTATCCACGCACTCATCATTAAGCCATATATCATTAAATATATCTATTAGAAATGTTAGAGCTACAGTGGGTAAGTTAGATAACATGGGATATTTTATTTCATCGAGACCTGGAGCTGAGTTAGGGGAACTTTTGATAACTTCTTCCAATTCCACTAAACGAAAAGGTGAAAGTAAAGGGTGATTATTTTCAACTGTTTCAATTTGTAAATCCTTATTGACTACCGATGGGGGGGCCAGGTTAACGAAGAACTTGGGGATCCAATCTTCATTGCTAGATTTTTTGAAGTTTAATGGAATACGTTGAATTTTTTTAGCTTGGTTCCACAACTCTGTTGCTGAAGTATTTTTATTGAGTTTAGAGCAAAACATCTGCCAGCTACATTTCGCCTTTTGTTTAAGGAATCTTTTACATCTAGCCATTTCTTTTTCACACAAGTCAAAGTTTGCTTCTGTTGGGCACCTTTTGTAATAGACCAGAGATTGTTTTCGTAAAGCAATCGAATCATCGCACTCTTTATCCCACCACGGCGGCGGAGGACGACGGAAAACTTTGGGACATTTGTACGAGGCTATCGCCAGGTCAGCAGCATTATTGATCTTCTCTAGCCAGAAATTCATTTTGTCATTCGCGTTGTCAAATGCTGGAACGTCTATAAAAGTGTTTGAAATGATTGTTTTAAATGACACCCAGTTAGCTTTCTTCATGTTCCATTTGTTTTTTGGAAGACTATATTCTTCACAGGCTGAAACTTTGAAAATGTAACTTAAAAAAATCGGAAAGTGATCCGATCCTAATGAGTCAGACAGAACTTCCCAAAGTATATTATTAGCTATGTCAGGAGAGCATAGAGTAAGATCGACCACCGAATTGTTATTATGAGGATCTAATCTAGTAGGTGACCCATTATTTAAAATAACAAGTCCTTCATTATCAACCGCATTAATAATCTGATATCCCAATTGATCATTTTTATACGAACCCCATGACATACTATGACCGTTAAAATCTCCCCCTATGATAAGAGGGGCGGATATTTGTTGAAAAATATTTATCCAATCATTATTTGAGGTCATAATATTCGGTGGCCTATAAATAGACATTAAGGAGATTGAATTATTGTTGGAAACAATGGTTACACCGCAAACTAAAACTTCATCCCTAAAATTATTTTGAAGTGAGATTTCTTTAAAAGAAATAGAATTTTCAATTAGAATTGCGACTCCAGCTTTACCGTCAAATCTGTCCTTCCTAATCAAATTGTAGCCACTAAACTTTATCAACTGGTTTGGCTTAAACCAAGTTTCACTTATTAGAGCCACATCTATATCCTTTGTGAGTAAACAGTTCATCAAACTTAATTTATTAGAGACAGCGGAACGAGCGTTCCACTGTATAATTTTTAGACAGCACTTTTTTGATGTCATTGCTATTAAAACGTAAAGTCATCTAACTCTAACACATTATTTAATTCAGTCAAAACTATGTCCTCATTGAGGTTATTCAGGTCCTCAGGACTAGAACATTTAGAAAAAATTGAAAATATGCACTTAGACATTGTTTCAACCATTTTATTTCTTTCGGGAATATCAAAATTATTTGAACTTTTTTTCATGGGTGTAATAGGACCATCACCGCTGAATCTGAAGGGGAACATAGGTGGAGGAAAAGTTAGGTGAGCAGGAGGAGAAACCGCTTTACGCTTCTTGGACCTTTCCGGTTGAGAAATGAACGACTTATTCTGACTGTTGTTCTGCGGTAAGTTAACCGGCGGCGGTTGGCTAGCAGACGAAAGTGAACTACGCATGGTTACTTTTGGTAGAGGTGGGAAATTCCTAGAATTATTCTCTAGGCAATCATTTAACACATTAAATTTGTTATAAGAAGTTAGCTTGGCATAAGAAGACTCATCATAACCTCGAGCTTCATGATATGATAAATTAAATTCAGACATTACCTTTTTAATTTTTTTCTGTTTAATAAAATGTGGGCAATCTTTAGCTATGGACTTATGATCAGGAGCTTGACAAAAAATACAATAGCGATCATCCGGATCCATACAATTGTGATTATCAAATTTTTCTTTACCACAGTTTATGCATAAAGTTTTTGAACTACGACACTGATTAGAAACATGACCAAAATGTAAACATTTATAGCATTGTACAACCCTGGATTCGAATGGTTCGACAGGACATACTACACTATTAATTACAACATGACTGGGAAGTACATTTCCTGCAAAAGTCAACACAACAGACTGTTTGGGAATATAAACAATTTCACCTTCAAATTCTGATTTTCTCGTCATTCTGCGGATATGTGTGACTTGTGTGTCACAGTAAATATTGTCTTTAATATACTCTATGTCGAAGTAAGTGTCTACGCCCCGTATAATTCCTTTCCTCTCCAGCAAATGGTTAGGAATAAATGCTTTTAAATTTTCTGATTGTAATTTTACATTCTTTACAAGGCTGTTTGCATCCCTCAAAGAATTTACTTGAACTTTGATTCTATTTCTACCTACGCTACTGATTGCCCTGATGTTTTGAACTTTTAAATTTTTATGAAGAATATGTCCTACAAACATCGGATGCAGTCTACCTAAATTCTGTTTATCATCGGTTCTTTCCATATAAACATAAAAAGAATTAGTATTATACTTATCAGCGATATCAACATCAAATAACTTGATTAAATCCTTTTTTGCGGGTGGCGCTTCCTTGGAAACAGCTGTAGAATCGTTCGTTGATTCAGAAATATCGTCATAAACTTCATTTAAAAATGTATTATCCCTATTAACTTGGGCGTTATTTAACGTCCCACTAGGCCCCCCGTTAGGGGCAGTAGCCATGATTGCAACACTCACTACATTAGCGATTGAAAAGCACCACAATTAGAATTAAAAAACTATAGATAATCAATAAAAATTGGAATACGTGCCGAAATATTAACAGATGTATGCACTGTGTGAACTCTCGGACGCTATGCTGTATATATATATATGTGTATATGTATATATATATATATATATATATATTTTGAATTACATGCTTATTATATGGAAAATAAGTGTTTTAGGAGAAAAATGAAATTTTTTAGATATAGTGCAGCATAAGAACCAACATATATAATGAAAATCAACAACAATTTCCCGAAAATATTAAATTTTTTTTATTTTTTTCATATTTATACGGTCAACTTTAGAGCTTATGACCAAGAGTACCTTTATTGTGTAGAAAACTGGCGGTTCGAATGATTGTCTCAAAACCGTACTTCTTTCAGTGGCGTAGAAGTTGGGGAGAAAAACACTCACCACCCCTTCAAAATCTTCACCAATTATGACTAAAAAAAAATTTTATACCGCACAGAACATAGCTTACTATGAGTAGAAAATGCTCACAAAAGCTGTTTCCTGTGCGATAAACGGTTCCGGAGATATTCGCAAAAATAATTTTTTTTTTTCAATTTCAACACCACCCTGTATCTCGAAAACGAAGCCTTCTACGACATATGTTTGTGGGAACTTTTCTTCTTAAAAACACTTGTTCTATCTCCTGTTGCAGTTTGTCTACAAAAAACTGACTCACCCTATATATGACTTTTCACCCTCCTGAGGAAAACAGCGATCGGAAATAGTGTATTCTTGTAGGGAATTGAACGCTGAACAACTTTTGTTCGAAACTTTTTTCGCTAAAGTGCACCATTTCGGAGCTACATTAATTTGTTCACAAAAATCGGACAAAAATCATATAAATATATCTATATATATATTAATCCTACCCCCCCTCGACTTCCGGAATAGTGACACATGTTTTCTTATACCGAAACCCATACTTGGTTAAAATTTGGTTGAAAAATACGAGGGCGACGCTCATGTAGCCAAAAAACCTACCATTTGCCTGGACTAATATGTGAATCTCGTACTTGAGATACAAATATTGATCAGCACTCCACAATCTAAAATTAAACCTAGTCGTATAGATGTCTTGTAAGAAAAAGTTAGCTATTCTCCACCATATTGAACTCGATGTCGAAAATGACGATTTTCGGTAAAGCGCAAGAATTAATCAGCAAGTATGAAGAATTATTCGGTAAGAGTGAATGAATTATAATAGATTAAAAATTGTGCTGTCCGTTTTCGCCATATCAAGAACCTCTTGCACACTTCTGTTTTGATTCGGAAGATGCGACAAAAATAAGGGTTTCATGTAAGATTGGAGTTTCGGGTAGTGGGAATCTTCCATATCAGAGTTTCTACCTGTGAGTATTCGTTTTGTTAGTAGGTTGTTAGTTTAATTTAGCCTAGTACATTGGAGGTTGTTTTGAGCTCCCTTGCATTCCCTTCATGTCTTTGATATTAATAAATATTGGATTATTCAACAGTTAATGAGTAAATCCAATATTAGCGAGTCCTGTGTTTCATTGCAAGATGTATCTGATTCATCATTGAATTAGCTGAGATTTAACCGGACAAGCATTAGTTGGAATTGAAGCCTGCAATTTCAATACTAACCATTCTGCTCCAACAAATCAGGACTCTGTGTTGAGGACCCTACCAACAGTTCTCTATTGCGATGTAAAGTTCAATAAGAATCTGCCGCCCGATAAAACAAAAGAAGGCAACTGGATTCGGATCCGGTAAAGCTTAAAATCCAAGAAGGCGAAAAAGCACGTAACTGTATATAGACGCTCAATGTCGACTAGAATTATGAAATGGCAGAACACATTGTCTGTGAATGGCCAACAGGGGGACGAACGAGTATCGGTACAGATAATTCCTACCAAAAGATCTGAATGAAACCTTAACCAGCTCGTCTCCATAAAAAGGCTGAAAATAATATAATCAGTGAGCGACAATATACAACATGTTTGCGGGGAGAGGAAGCTCAACCCACTGAGCTAAACTAAATTGGCATCATTTTGTCCAGTGCTGTGTCATTATCTATGGTTTTTGTATGCTGATTCGAATAAAATATTCAAGTATTTCAATTTTATTGTTACTATTAACAATAGTCACAATCAGACTTCTGTGAAGTTAGCTCCGTTTTTTTGTAAGATTCGAATTTTTTTTTTGAATTCCCAAACGAACATGCATAGTTATAGAGCTCTAGGCCAATAATTCCAAGAGTTCCGCCAAAAAGAAAAACACGTGGCGCCAGTTTTTGATAGTTTTAAATAAATAATTATTTGATTTTTTGAATTTTCACTCTACAGAATAGAACCCTCGCATGACTATATAGATGGCGCTACCGCCATCTTCCTTAGGCATGTTCCTTCCTCCATCGTCAATTCCCTTATAATTACATTAACAAGTTCTAAGCAGAATTCTGTGTAGCTCCAGAGGATGTCATAATCTGCAATCGGAACTCCTGGAAAAACAATTGGATGATTGTTATTAACAATTTCGTTGATTTTTCATACCTCTGTCCCAGCAAAAGTGGGAAACCTTGAATCCACAGATCATTCAATACAATGCTGCTTCTATTTCTATAATCACAGTTATGTGTTTGCCATCTATCCCAGACATATACCTCAAATTTTTGAATTTCAGCTTATCATTTGAAATGTTCAGTCCTTCGTAAATTGTTGTTTAGTGAAATAGCTCATTCACTATAAAAAATAAATCGCCTTCAATTGATTCTTGTTCATTTCAAAATTTGGTATCATTGAAATTGTTCGCTTATCACTGAATTCTCTTGGTATTTGACTTTCGGTTAACTATAACTATAACTTGCTTTTAATTCCATAGGCTCCTCAATATAAGTTATGTTTTAAAATAAGGAATTTATTAGATAACGAAAGTGGTATCACTCAGTACACTAATACCGTGTGGAAGTTATTTATCTTGATTTATTATTCGGATACTATAGAAATTGTTCTCCAGAATGATTCTTGCTTAGTAAGCTCGAAGACATCGGAATAGATTTGACTCATGAATGAAGGGTACCTCCATTCCCATTAACTGACATTTCTCACAAATTTCCGTGGGAAATGCATAACTCAGCGAAAGTTACGATTTCATTTAAATATAACGTTCAATTAAAATTCAATTTTGAGACTAGATTGGGAAGGAGTCGGTCATGAATTTTAATTTATTCATCACAGTCCAAATAGAAAAATACATCATGTGTCAAGGTAATTCCTGTTAGATTATGGTGATTTCCCATATTTGAAACTTCACATGCCACCTGCTCTTCTTCATTCCAGGTAACATGAAACCTGAGAAGAATATAATTCCACATAACTTGAGATGAATAAAGAAGTAAGCAGTGTTCCATTTGTCGAAATATAACAAAAGCTATCTAACATTCATTACAATTTGAACTGCAGAATAGAAGAGATATTAACTCATAGATTTGAGAATGATAAAGTAATTTGTGAGCATTTGACATAATAATGAATAAATGTAAACGCCGATATAATTCTTTAAATTTTCATAACATTAATATTTTTTGGAATAATTCGATGGAGGTGGATGGATGGTTGTCATTTAGTTAATCTTCTTTGGAGCTTATAACTTTATACGATACTTTTAATGGAAATGTATCGTGATGACATCCCATCTGTTGTCATTTATAAATGAGATGTATTTTTCAACTAATTGGTAGTAAGATTTGTACAATCTACAGTAGTATTGATTGACATAAGACTGTGATCAGCTACTTACTTATGATCTTACATTTATTTTAGCGAATTCGAGCCGTGCTCGTTTTCCGCTGCGATTTTATTAAAAGCTTGTTTATTCTTTATTGCCCATTTTAGACGTTGAGTACAAGGGCCATTCTTGGCTTCTTGTACTTCGGCTCCAACAGTGCATATGCCGCTGGGCCTCTGATTGTGAGGTTTCTATGCGTTTCCATCTTTTGGTATGTGTTTCTGAGTTATTGCTTCAATTTTAGATATTTCTGTATCTCTATGGAGCAGGTCATTTGTTACGTAATATGGTGCATCTAGACAGGATCTGATTACCTTATTGTCTTATTTGCAAATTCTTTAGTTGCGCGGGTTGTGATATCCCGAAGAGATTCATCCTAAATTAGATAACTCACAATATTCTATTTTCTTATGAATAACGTGTCAACAAGGTTGTGACCCTGCGTGCATAACATGAATGTCAATGCCGGCATGTAGGCCAACCTTCGCCGAACTATTAGGAGAGGAACAAGGATTCTCCCTTGTGAATAGATATTTAGCTCCTTAGTCGAAGTCGTACATAAGAGTGAAATATAGTCGGTAGTTATAGTCATAAGTGAGTCAGCTATCTGTGATAGTTATAAGTTATTAGTGTTAGTACTATGTAGTGAATATTAAACCGATACATCACATTTCGTAACCAGTGTTGTGATTCCAACCATCTGCCACACCTTCCACATGATACTTCTATCATAATGCAGCACCAAACCTGCTAACTGATGAGACGTTATAGGGCGACACTGTCAGCCCTACCAATACGTATTATAGAGCGATCCAAGACAGCCTTATCATCAGATATGTAGGGTGCTGCTTTTAACCATAATTCGGTGGCGTGTGTTATTGTCGATCTTATCACAAAGTATAGATCCTTAATTTACTTTTGGTACTTAGTTAGCTTTTCCTGTTGAGTAGCGGATATAGGTGCCCCTCCGATTTGTCCTTTTCTTCATGTTCCTTGGGTGGGGAATGAAAGTTATCTTCCTGTCTAACGTTACTCCCAAGTATTTCACTTCTCTCGTTGAGAACAATATCGCTTGTCTATTTGTGACGTTCACTTCTATTCGCCATTTGTTGAACACCTGTGAGCAGCTTATTCCGCCGCCAGGTAGAATGGTTCCACCCTCATAAGAGCTCCAAGTGCAGGCGTACGAGTAATTTTTGAAGTTCCCGTTGCCACTTCTAGGATGAGCTTTTTCAGATGCTCCAGGACTCAATTAGTGGTATCGAGCTTTGTTTTTTCCTCTACACCACCGATGTATATGTCAACCTGGATTTAAGTATGGTTTTGAAGAGCCACATTATGTTGTTTGGGTTGTCTCGATACTTTTACAACAAAAATCGTATGGTCACAATATCTTGAAGGATGAATCATGATGTTATCCCAAATATCGATTGCTAAATTTGAGCATTGTTAGATGTTCATTTAGTACTGCACTAGTCAAATAATATGTTCAAATATTAATGGTAAGGTTTCTCCAATCTAGATCAATCGGTAAAATCATAATGTAATATTTTCGGGTAGCTGTTTCGCTCTCTCGAGCTCTTTAGTGGAATACGAAACTTAGCAATGCATTGCACATTTCCTTAAATATTAGTTTCCATTCATCCATTTCATCCCATTCGATCAGTTACATGTTAGGAATTCTCTTAAATTTCAGATCAGTTTGCATAGTAAACTATTCACTAACAGATCTTATCTATTATTTGAATTATAATATTCCATAATAATAAAAATTTTGCTAGAGTTCTAATGAATATTTTTATTTTGACATGTTTATACAAATTTTCCAAGTGGCTACATTCAAGGACGTTCCATAGAGAGAGATTTTCATGATGAAATTTTAACCAGGTATAGATATTGTTATTTCAAAACTCTGGTAGAAATTTCAGATCGATTCTCTGTTCCGTTTTCGAAATAATGAATTTTAAAATATTGTGATTTTAACACATACTCTTATGGGAGAGTAGGCAAAAATTCCATTTAAACAAAATTGGCTCGATGAATTTTGATTTTCTTTTTTTTAAATTATAGGAAATGTTACTAACAAAGTACATACCAAATTTCGTATTCGTCCTCTGATTTGTTCAATAAAAACCAAATTAAAGAAAGTTTGAAAAAGGAATTTGACAACGTCGCAATTGGCGCGAAAATTCAAAATAGCATTCAAAATTTTTTCTGTTGTGTAAGGATTGAAAGTATATGCATTTTATATGATTTTATGGTTACACTCTTATATGTGTGTATGTATATTTTCTTCAGTCAACGTCTTTTCAAGAGCAACGGCTTCTAAGCAAGACTCTCTTGCAACTTGTTCGATGACTGGTCCCACTAAACGCTCATGTATTTTGAAAGTATTTTGGCTAACCCCTGGCTATCCTAATGTTTTTAGGAATTTATTTGTTTTTGTCGGTCCTAATCCAGAATTCAACGCTCCTAAAAAAATAAACAAATGTAACTTTTTTCTTCAAAAAATAAGTGATACACACTTACCTAGTGCGACTTTACTATTTATTGAAAATAAACTTCCTTTTGTCACAGGATTGAGATATCTTTCACTTTTTTTACATAATTGCATTTGGAACATTTAACGTCAAAAATTGATCCTAATCCTTGGACACATTCTTTTTCGATATCACACGAGCCCAATTTATCATCACATTTATCGCAAAACATTTTCTTGGCCATAGCTTTTAGATCAGTAACCCTTTCACCATCAACAGGAATATCTTTTTTTTCAATAACAGCAACATTTTTTTCTTTTTTCAATTCGCTCAGCATTTTACCTCGTAACTTTATATTTTTTTCTCAATTCTCCTTTAAATCGAATAATTTCCGTCCCTTTTTCATTTTGTGTTATTTGGAGGTTCCAATTTTTTTTGGTCTTGGCCATTTTTATAAACAAAAATCTACAAATATAACAATAATATTCACATATAATTTTAATTATTATTTAATGTACTTTTAGTTTGAATTAATTTTTTTTAAAAATATTTGTGTTTTTATTTCATAAAACAATTAATAATGAATAATAATTACGATTAAATTAAAAATTAAATATGTTTATATTATAAATACAACACACGCCACGAACCGGCGAAAGCAGACGACAACAAACGTATGTGTATTTATGTAAATACATCGAAGGCTCGCGCGATGTTGTCAAACTATTCTCTTGCCGCGACCGTCCCTCTTCCCCTCTAGCATTTCCCCCCGCTAACTGTATGGAACGTCCTTGACTAATAACAGCATTCGGTGATGTTTACAATCATCAAGATGTAAAGATTTTTTTGAAATCGGTTTGACAGCGTCATATTCAAATTAAATTTCAATATGTCACGCTATAATCATACAAAAATACCGCGAATAGTAAAAAATATACGTGGAGAATATTTATGGAGTTCTGTAATGATCAAAAATACGAATTAAACGAGCATAGAAGCATAGAAGAGCTGGCTTTGATACTGAAAGATGGAGTTGTCAACATGAGAAGAGACGGAACAGAGTTTAAAGAATGAAGGGTAAAGACGGTGTGGGACGTTTCGTGCAAGCTTGGACCCTGGAAAATGGAGAGCGATAATTGGTACGACAATGTTCCCGTGAGGATAAATACTATTATTGGCTTGAATTTAAAGGATAAAAAAATCAGAAATCATTCCAACATACCAACAGCTGTAAGCGGATTTGCAAAAATGGTATGCAAGAACAACAATTGTTGAAAATTGCTGATCATGATGTTCCTAATTTAATAAAGTCATCTTTGAGGAGGTTCGGCAGTGTTAACGGCGTGAAATATAAGAAGAGCAAGCGGAGGGCGAGAGCGGAGGTCTGGCAACGCTGTAAATATTGCCGGGTGGAGCTATATACATAAACACATGTAAAAATATAATAATCGTATAGTTGTCGTCGACCTTTCGTGTTTTTAAGAGTTAATTACAATTATTAAAATTTATAAATTGAAAATTCCAAGGTGAATTGTGATAAATGCTTTATTTTTTGAGTTATAATAAATTTACTAACTAAATCGTGAAACTTTCACATTGAATATTGGTAAAATTAGAGTTAAACACATAACCTCCAAATTAACACAAAGATGGCAAAGAAAGAATTTGTTTTTGTAGAGAATTTGTTAAAAGATCAAAAGTAGATACGCATTTACGAGGTAAAAAAAAAGAAAACACAAAGTGTAAAAAATGGTCCAAGTTGATATTCCTGTTGATGGTGAAAGAATTACAGATCTCAATTCTATGGCCAAAAAAACGTTTTGCAGTAGATGTAATCATAAAATGCATCTGACTGATATTATTGAAGGAACAATTCAGGGCTTGGGATCTATTTTCATGTGAAATGTGAAAGATGTTTACATGTATGTGAGGTTGAAACAAGAGAATATGTCAGTCTTGCAAGTAATACAAGATTACTTTCAATTAACACTAAAGTAGCATTAGGTGATTTTCATATTCGAATTTCATTCAATTTTGAATCGCGCCCCAAAAACACCGTTGACAGATTGTCTACCTAAGCCATATTTTCAACAATTTTTCATAGAAATAATTAATGGGACTCGCTCAATTTTACACAGAATATTATTGTAATAATGTCATTCCATTAAAAAAAAAGCATTTCCATTCAGCCGCCTTTTTTCAATTTGAAGATTTAACCACGTTCCCATAAGATTTCATTTTGAAATGTTTTTTTTTTGAATCGATAAAAAACGGTGTAGTGAAACCTTCCGAAAAATTAGATGTATTCTCATATTGTTATTTTCAACGGTCTGTAAAAAATTTTATCATGAAAAAATATCGAAAAAAAATACCGAACCTCCTTACACATTGACCAAGAACATCACAATAAGATCACCAATTGTGTGCGTGGTAATATCAGCAAAACATCATCTTTGGTGGAAACAAATACCCAATCTAATGTATTTTTAATTTAAACAAGTGTTCCCCTCACATACTGTATTTTTAATAAATAAATGAATAAATCACATATTTCATTTAGTCATTTTCCAGAATAATGAAAAAAAATTGGTGTCCGAATTGACAAATGCCTCAATTTTACGACACATTTATCTTCTGCGTCGGGCTGCTACCAACCAGCGTGCTTTCGAAAAGTGTCATAAAATTACCTCGTTCATGATCAATGACCTAGGGTTATTAAAGCTGATAGTTTTGGAACAATCCATTAAAACATTGTGCTAGGTTTTCGTTGCTTTTAAATCAAAAAAGCTTGTATGTACATCAATTTTAGTAAAAGCATAAATATTTCGGAAGTAATTGAATACTTGGAAAATGACATACAATTCATGTGTATGACATACAATTCTTTGATATTTCGGAAAATGCGGAAATGTATAATACGCTTCATACGAAATAGCAAAGTTGACATATTGCTGCGACCAACCGATTGTCGGCACTATTTCTATTGGATAAAACCTCCCGATAAATTCTAGACAAATTAAAAAATTTCAATTAGAATCCTTTCCCGATATATTGCTAACAGGTTTTCGCATCTCACCCTGTATAGTTAACCCAATTTCATTATATGACTGTCTTGGCAAGATGTGTATGGCACGTGAAAGATTAATTAAGGACTCAAACTCTAGTTCAACAATTTCTTAGTAATAACACTTTCACTTTATCTCAGTTTACAATAAGTTTATTATGAATTTCCGAGTAAATGTTTCTCAAACCAAACGAATCACTCAAAACTTTTAAAATATGTGTACTTCCAACTTATTTCAAGCATAAGCTTGTAACTAATTCAGTTGGGATGGTCCCAGTGAATCCTCAGATGAGTTATAATAGGAATTTATGTTCAATTTGCACTCTAACTCTAGTTGTAGTAGTTGACTCTTCATTTAGTCCTCGTAATATTTATACCGAAATTTCACATAATCAGGCGTTACCTGGTTGTGTTCTAAACATGCCGAGAATTTCCATTATTGTACGATGTTATGATATTTTAGATTAGACTAAATTCATTCTGCAAGCTATGTATTAAAAATCAATTCACATAATGAGAAATTACCCACGCGCAGGAGTGTTCATATTTTGGACAGCATGTATTTGGAGCACCTCAGTGTTCCAGCTCATTGAGCCCTTTGTTGAAACTATATCTTCAACCAATACTGGATATATCCTCCCAGAATTGGTATGTATTCAGTGTTAGTATACTATTAAGTTACGAAGTGTAAATGAAATCTGATATGCTTTAGGTATATATTTGAATAGACGGAATATGAAAGACTAGAATCTGGTTCATTTTATGTATGGTAGCTTAGTAACTCATCAGAATCGCCATACTTCGCATGAAATATAAACATGAAAAAAATAATATAAGATAAACATAGATAAAATCGATAAGCCCACAGATACTCCCCTTTCCAGAAACATCAACATAAAGTCACATAGAAAGCATGGTTCGTATTCTATGTGAACCGGTTTCAAGCGATCCACAGTCTCAAATTATGAGGAAATGTTAACTAATACTTCAAAAACTTTTCTCCGATCTATTTATGATATTTTTTTGATACTGTCAGCTATAATAAAAATATACTTACATGACAATAAATCTTCAAGTAAAAAAATTTCAGAATTGTTCTTGGGTGAATTAACAGAAACAGGTGGTAACGAAGAAAATAAAAAAATTCAACTATGCAACGGCGGAATTTTTCGGATGACCCGAGAAAGTGGTAAAGTGAGATGTCATGGGCTTCTAGCTCTACATGTTAGCGACACTGCTCTTGTCGCAGAACAAGCCTACCACGCGAGGTAGATTGTTCAGTGGGTATATCTGGATTAAGTTCGGGCTCGGGAACTTTCACACTACCTTATGGGATATGAAATAGGCTCGTTAAAGTGCCCATAAAGGGTTCAAACTGCCTGTGAAAACAAACTATGCAAAAACATGCAAGTTTGGTGACAGAAAGATGAATTTATCTCCCAAAGTTTATTGGAAGATTTGGAAGATGCTCACCTCACTGGGCAATCATGGAATAAGTGAAAGATGTCATGATATATGTGCATTGTTCTGTCTAATTTGGAGCCTTCCATAAATTTAGACCTAATGATGATAGAAAATCTAAAACGCCCAAAGAGCCCTCATGAGACATGAAAGGAAAAAATAAGAGCAGAAGAAAATCCAAACACCATAACCGAGAAAGCTCTATAGTCAGATTTCATAGAAGATTCAGAATAGTAAGAAATAACAATCATGATTGGAGAATGCTCAGAAGATGACGAGTATGGAGAAATAGAGAACAAGTATAGATGTATAGTATTAGAGAGCTTGTCAAATGCCAACGAAGAAGTTAAGAATCATTATCAAATCAAATAATTTCATATTTCCCATGTTAGTCGATGATGATTCCTCATTCTGTTTATTTCCATATAGTCGGGTCAAATTAGACATTAAAAATGTGAAAGCTCGGAATTTTTTCCAAACAGACCAATCAACTTATTTTTTTTTGCAAATCGTTCCTGGATGGATACTAAACGATATTGAACTTTAAGATCTTGCCGCTCGACCATTTTTCACCTGTTAAACGGGAAATTGGCCAATTTTCATAGGAAAATTTATTGTAAAATTTGTAAAATTGGTAAGTATTGCCAAAATTGGCTGGAAAACTCCACTCGGGGGTTTTCGGGGTCGCTGATCACGATTCCGAAGTTAGATTTACTATTTTCGACCGCAGTATCTAAAAATTGGCCAATTATATGTCTGAAAAATAGCCAAATTTAATAATTTCGCAGTTTTTGTTGAAATTGACTAAAACATTTCACTCGCGGGTTTTCGAGGTCGTTGATCACGATTCCGAAGTTAGATGTACCATTTTTCACCGCGGTAGCTAGAAATTGGCCAATTTTATGTCAGAAAAATTGATAAAATTAGGTAATTTCGTAATTTTTGTTGAAATTGGCACTGCTATCAAAAGTCAGGGAATTTATCCGTGACTGTAAATCATTTGTTTCATATCCAATATCAAATGACTTCCGAGTGAAGTTTTCTAGCCATTTTCAACAAAAATTACGAAATTATCTAATTTATCCATTTTTCTGACATAAAATTGGCCAATTTCTAGATACCGCGGTGGAAAGTGGTAAATCTAACTTTGGAATCGTGATCTGCGACCTCGAAAACCCCCGAGTGAAATGTTTTAGTTAATTTCAACAAAAACTGCGAAATTATTAAATTTGACCAATTTCTAGCAACCGCGGTGGAAAATGGTAAATCTAACTTCGGAATCGTGATCAGCGACCCCGAAAGCCCCCGAGTGGAGTTTTCCAGCCAATTTTGGCTATATTTACCAATTTTACAAATTTTACAATAAATGTTCCTATGAAAATTGGTCAATTTCCGGTTTAAGAGGTGAAAAATGGTCGAGCGGCAAGATATTAAAGTTCAATATCGTACAGTATCCGTCCAGCTTGTGAATACTAAAATGCATTAGAATGCGAGTATCGTTATAACGATACGCATTTGCGATGCGATACATTTTCAACCCCAATCTTCACAGTGGCTTAATTTAGTGAGGTGATAATTTCGGACATACGTTTATATCGTGTTAAAATCAATCATGTTAATTTCCATTGAATTTAATTTTTGTAAAATTTCGTTGATATTTTATTTTGTTAAATGTCGTTGATATCCTATCTTGTTTTTGTTAACAACCGATGAAATTCATATGATGATGGGTTGAGTCAAAAACTGTGCGCTTGCATGTAACAGTTATTGTGGAATACAAATACATTCTGATAAGTTGCTAATATCAGAAGTGGGATAATCGAACTTCCATTCACGGAAATCAAAGTATAAAATTTTTTCTAAACTGTAACAATTTCTCAGTGAATTAATGTTCATTAAATCACAAGATAAGTTATCCGAACAATTGAATCTGACAGTTTTACGACATGATGGAAAAGTATCCAAGGAAATGGCATGAACAGGTTAAAAGAGAGAGAGATAGAGACACAGAGAGAGAAATTATGAACCATCCGGTCGCCAGCACCAAAAGAAAAAACAAAGACCGGCTCAGAAGACACAAGGCATATATTTTATTTTATATTAAGAATACGTATCTGTTCTATATTTTGCTTGGGAAGATATATGGCACGTGAGTCTTCCTGAATTTTTTAATTTTTATTCAACGTTGGCATATTTCTGCTACTGTTGCTTAACACCGACGACAGGAGGCGACCGCACCCCAACGAAATTTCGCCGCATTCTGACTATTTCCGGGTACAGGTAGGAATCTTTAGCGGTGACATCGTACATCACATGAGGTCTACTGCTTTACTTCCCATACGAAGGAAGGCATGGTCAGATATTAGCTAACCTTTTGAGTATCACCGCGTTTTGGCAGAGATGGTATACTCAGTCATGACTCACCTATGAAACCGGTTCGACAGATGGAGAGGATAGACTAACCACAACACTACCGAAGACGGTTGGAGTATTATAGTATTGGTTGTATAACCAATTCAAAAGGCTGTAGTATAAATTGTTTTCAATTTTGTTGCAAGATCGGAATTATGATTGCAAAAAGTGGTGGAAGATAAATAGTGCAGTCAAATGGGTATTGCACCAGTAAATCACCGAAGCACCGAAATGGATCGGTTTTTGTGAGACAAAGAGCATTCTCTTCAGAATATCATCAGAAAAGAAGTTGACCACATATAAAGTTACGCAAATTCTTTATATTGTTTATAAGCAATAAATAAACAATTCAATTTTGAGATTACATAAAAACATCTAAAAAATGCAAAATGTAACCGTTTTTGATCGGAGACTATTTTTTGTTATAAACAATTCATTTATTGATGAAATAGATTATTAATAAAATAGATGAATTCAACCAAAACTCCCACTTTAGGTCCGTTTTCGGATAAATCTGGTATTCTGAGTGCGATTTTATCGTCAATATCGTCGAATGTATACCCACAAATTTACTAACTTGTTGAGAACAAATTATTTTTTTTTGTTGCAATAGGCAATTGTGCCAATCAGCCAGTCACAAATTGTTGAATATGGGTGTACAACCTAAGTCTCTAGCAATACAAGAACCAAAAACTATGGAACTAATACGAAAGGGAAATAAACAGGGTCGCTTCTCGCTTCTTGTTCTGGGCCGATCAGAACATTTCTTTTAACACATACAAGGTAGGCCAGGTGTGATAGGAGGAGCAAACACATGGAACGGACGGTAGGAAACAACCTCTAGCTAAATTCGAATTCCACACTCATTCAAGAAAGTAATCAAAAGTTGATAGATTTTGACATTATTAAGTGATAACAGGTGTAGTAGATTTGCTTTCTTTGAACAAGCAGGTAACATTTATATGGACTAAGGCACACTGTGGCATTGAATACAATGAACAAGTAGATATCTTAGCCATGAACAAATTATACTTATCATTAAATATACGAATTTAATCACAATTTCGAGTTTATAGTCGTTGTCGGATAATTTTGGCCTCCTGAGTATGATTTTATTGCTATTATGGTCTTCAAATGCATTTTCGTGGAAATTTTCAAAAGCTAATTAGAAAAAAATAACAAGAATTTTGATGTTTTAGTATGACAAAGTATCAATAAATATATATAAAATGAAATACATTAATTTTTTTAAGGAGATATAGGAGAGATGTCATGGAAAGGGAAACAATGTTTTGAAATTAGTGGCATGTCATTTTTCTTATTATATTAAGACTTAATACATTTAATCAATTTTGTCAAAAAGTGTCAAGTTCTGAGTGTGCATTTTATATGAAAATGAATAAAGATGTCACATTTCTTTTTTCTTCATTTGTTAATAAATAATTTGATTATAAAAAAAAATTATGTATGCATTTAAAGACCGCAATAGCAATAAATCGTACTCAGGAGGCCAAAATTATCCGACAATGACTATAAACTCAACATTTTGGTCAAATTCGTATACAGTACAATCGCGATAATATGAACACAAAAAATCTTAGATTGTTCATACTAACGATATGTTCATATTATTGAAAGTAATAAAAATACATAATAAAAAACGGATTAATATTTTAAAAATCGTTTATTCGTACATCAAAATCAACTGCTTAATATCTACATTAAATGAAACTAATTATTAGTTCTAAAATATGAAGTTATTTGTCACTGAATTTGTTTGGCCGAAAGTTTAGCTAAAACTGCTTTTTCATGAATGTTTTTTAAGGTTGTAATATCCGATAAATTTATTGAGTTTTGTTTAGCCCATTCTAATGATACTGCAAGGGCCTGGACTGCTTCGCTTTGTTTAATTGTAATTACTGGCTGTTCCTCGATTTCAATGTCACTCTCATTGGAATCCATATTTTCAGTTTCTTCCAGGCTTGCGTCTTCTATCATTGAATCCTTGTTCCATTCTTCAATGTCTACAGCTGTGTATTCCGCCTGTTAAAACGTTTAAAATTTACTAAATTTTTAAACAAAAATGTACAAATGCAAAACTTACAGGCCCTATAGCGCCTAAAAGTGCTATTGTGTCCCTTATTGGGTCGGCAGCTCGTTCTTCAATTAGCTGTTGTCTTATGCGTGATAGAGGCAAGTCGTCATCCGTAAAGTCAAGAATGTTTCGCCAACATTTTGAGATCCTCTCTGGGTTTAATTTTTCCCATGCGGCCATCAAATGGATCACTGCATCCCTTAATGTAATTTTCTTTAGAGCTTCACCTACAGCGTCATTTCCAGTAATAATGGAACTGAGAAGACTGTTCCTATAGAAAAGCTTGGTAAGCCTAAGCACATTCTGATCCATTGGCTGAATAAGTGGTGTAACGTTCGGAGGCATGAACATTACAAAGATCATACCATCACTAGATTTTAAATCTACTGCAGGTGGATGAGACGGAGCGTTATCCAAAAGAAGTACCGCCTTTTCTGGTAGATTTTGAGATCTGAGAAAACTTTTAACCTAAAAAACCGTGAGTGCATTAAGGTTTATTAAAATTAGAGGAGAATATTTTTTATGCTTACTTCTGGAACAAATTGTTGAAAAAACCAGTTTTTGAAGAGTTCACCAGTCATCCAGGCGTTCTTAGTGTGCCGGTACACCAAGGGATTGTCAAAGTTTTTGAAACATCTCGGATTTTTTGCCGTTCCGATAAGTAATGGTTTCATTTTATGCGACCCTGAGGCATTGGCGCATCCCAAAAATGTAACTCTTCGTTTGGCTATTTCGAGTCCAGGTGCAGTTTTTTCGGTTAGTGATACATATGTTTTATCAGGTAACAATTGCCAATACAACCCAGTTTCATCAGCATTGTACAACTGGTGCTCATTTAATTCATATTTTTCAATCACCATCTTTAGTTTTTCGTTAAATGGATTAATAAGTTCTGGCTGACTTGACAGTTTTTCTCCGGTTATTTTCAAAAATCTTACCCCATACCGTTCATTAAACCGTTGCAACCATCCATCACTTGCTTTGAAGCTGCTAACGTTTAAACTGGAACTTAAACTCAAAGCTTTTTGCCTTATCATCTCTCCAGAAACTGGCATATTTCTCTCGCGTTGTGCAAGGAACCATTTATAAAGCAGTTTTTCCATTTCCGGAAGTTCTTTTTTTTTAATGTGCATTTTTTTAGTTAATTTAGACGCACAATTTTCACTTTTCTCGACAATTCTTCTTTTTTTGTTTTCAATTAAACACACTGTTGATTTGGCAATACCGTACTTTTTTGCCAAAAGCGTCACTCCTAACCCTTTATTAGCATCTTCTAAAAGTTTCGCTTTCTCATGAAGAGAGGGAAATTTTGATTTGCCTTTCACTTTAACCATTTTGAATTATTCAGTTTTAAACACTTTCTAGACTCTGTTTAGGAAACTAGCTGCGTTCACCTCTGTTACCTAAATAACAATGAATTTGAAGCGCTCTCTAACATACACAAAATAGGAAAAAACAAGATCTGACAAGTTGTTCATATTACCGAGATTTCAGGCTGTTCATACTATAGAGTAGTCAATGAGAAAATTATTGTGTTCATATTACGGAGTGGTTCATATGAGTGCGTGTTCATATTATGGCGATTGCACTGTATTTAATAATAAATATAGTTCATTTATAACAAATGAGCAAATTTGTGGGTATACATTCGACGATATTGACGATAAGATCAATCTTGAAAAATTATCCGAAAATGACCCTAAAGTCGGAGTTTTGGTCTAATTCATCTATTTTGTTAATAATTAAATTGTTTATAACAAAAAATAGTCTTTATCCGATCAAAAACGGTCAAATTTTGCATTTTTTTTAGTAATTTCTATGTAATCTCAAAATTAAGTTAATTGAATTGTTTATTTATTGCTCATAAGCAATACAAACAATTTGCGCAACTTTATTTGTGGTCAACTTTTTTCTGATGACATTCTGAAGACATTCTTTGTTCCATTAAAATCGATTCATTTCCCAAAGATTCACGAATTTGGCCTATTTTTATACCCATTTGACTGCATTAATAGTACCGGGATATCAAAAATTATCTTGGTCGAGGGTGGTTGTGGAATCTAAAACGTGTGTCTTACTTTACGTTTGAAATAATTATGTCACTGTCACACTGACATCATCAATAAGCTACAAATTGCATACCTATTTATTTCAGTTGTAAAACAATAATGTCAACTTGTGCATCGAACAAAATGGGGGACATTTCCAACAATTACTGTAATTTAGTTTTTCTTGTTACTAAAACCGTTATTTCATAATTTGTAGTTCATTATTGTTTTACAATTGAAATAAATAGGTATGAAATTTGTAGGTTATTGATGATGTCAGTGTGACAGTGACATAATTATTTCAAATGTAAAGTAAGACACACGTTTTAGATTCCACAACCACTCTTGACCAAGATAATTTTTGATATCCTGGTAGAAACAGTGTATTTTGGCTCATCCACAGTGTAAATATAATAAATTAACAACAATTGAATGACATTCATTGATATACAGAACGTGAAGCAATTTCAGCTGAAAATTCTCTGAGAAAATAGTACCATATACATATCAAGAAAGGAAATTCGATAAATTGAACATCAACATCTTTTGAAATATGTAAAACATCATTTTCAGAGTTATCACAGCTTCATCTTCATCTAAGCTGCTTATTTCAACCTGTACATACTTAGACAGCACTATAGCGCGCATAATGAGTCGCAATTGAATAAAAACCTTACCTACATGAAAGAAACTAGAGGGACAGGGAGTAGGAGGTCATTATATCAGCAACATGACAAGTCACGACTGACATGAATGAATTGAAGGCGTAGCGGAGTCAAACAATTGCTGTCCACTTCTTATTAATTATGCTGGAAATTAAAATTGCCAGGACAAACAATACCGAATAAAACTATTCACATATAGCCAGACTTTCGCTGTTATGGAATAATATTTGGTAGAGTTTTTAACAAGACTGTTGTCGACGTGGATTGTTTTCTATGCAAGTCATATATCAAAATAACTTTTTTCCATGTATCTGTGAGAGGGCTATTAGCCTATGGTGACTGGATTCTACCTTTGTAGTGCAATACTTTGATACCGTTGAATAAAGCAAAGTGGAGGGAGAGCATACTTGACTCATGCATTGTCGATAGTTCAAAATAGCCCAATAATGCAACAGGAATTCATTTTTTTCGCAATATCCAGATGATGAGTTTCCGAATGGAGTGAAAATGTTTCTTACTCAGATATTTTCAGAATAGGACAAAACAATCTCTGTTATGAATTTGAAACAATATTTTCATTTGGGAAAGCGGAAATAACTGCATATTATGACGTCCATGAACATTGTTACAATTTCTGGAGTTTGTTTTCATTTCATTAATGCAAAACTTGACAGTTCCTGGTTTTAATGGAAATGAATCCCAGAAAGTTTTAATACCGGAAATAGCTCATCTAATATAATTATTTCAAACGTCACTGTGAAGTATGTTTCAGCTTTGTGCACCGCTTTATTAAAACTTTTTAAGACTTAATTCCGTTGTACTTATCACGCGAGAATCTAATTTACTGCTCTGCTATGTTTTTAATAATACGGAAGCCGACGAATGTCTGAACAAATTTCATTTCGTGGTGTTTTTTTTTAACTGAACGTTTCTTCCTAGTGGAATATAACCCCAGGAAGAGAAATTTAGATGCGGAAAAATGCCAGAACATTTTTAATTTCGAACCAGTACAAAGTTGATTAGGAGAATTCAATCTTTTTCCACATGTTGAAAAAAAAGCTAGGAATAGTTCATAATAATATATAATATAATCATAATAATCATTCATACACTTGATTATTCAAAAGCGTTCGACAGAATAAAACACAAGCTTCTGTAAACAATATAACATTCCAATAGATTATCTGTAGCTGTAGTATTATTACTCCAGTCCTATTTCTCAATCGCATTCCATAGGAGATGAATTTTGAACCCCTTACTCTTACTCCATAATCACATCCTTTCAGCAAGAATCATTTTTATGATGGTGCCACGCAGACGTATGTCTTCTCCAGTCTGATTTTATGGAATCGACACTGAACATTTAGAGTCAATTATTCAATTTTCAGGGAAAATTTCGGAAAATCTCTAACAATCTTGTACGGTAGGAAAGTGGCTCGTACTCGTTGTTTCGATACCCTAAGAATGAAAATCAAGGACATCTCCATTTTGTTTACTGACAGTGCCAAACACAGGGATTATCCCGAACTCCTCTCTGAATTTTAATTCTGCCTCCATGTCTACCAAAAAGTTCTTGCTGACCGCATTAAAATTAATTTATGTGAATCCCTGATACGTTAGCACCTAAATTATGGTGACATTATATATGATGCTGCCATCGCGGAAAGAGATGAGCAGCATCTGCAGCTTGTCTACAGATCTTGCTTTCATTAAGGTTTCTTTGCCTCATGGACCACAATTTCGTTTAAGTACATTGAGAGATATAGAATTCAATTCTCAAAGCAAAGAAACCTTGAACTTGTTTATACTGACTCAGAACAATTCTCAGTCAGTTCTATTGAAATATACAAGAACCGGGACGCTGTATAGAATAAGTACTGTCAGAGTAATTGCCAATAATAGTAATACTGATAACCTACACTCCTCAATTCAAAACGACTGAGCTTTAAATGAATGTGCGTGAATAGTTCTATAGATCTATATCTATAGCGGAGCATCGAATCGTTGTGTTCATCAATGGTCTACTATCTTTTCAGAACTTATATTTATAAAAATATAAGACTCTGCGGGACTAGATATCCAGGAATGTGGGTTCGAATCCCGCCTATGGTTCAATGTTTTACGTTTATTCATCTTTATAATCTATGTTAAATTATCGAAGTTATCTTAATAATCCAGAAAATTTAATTCTATATCTCATAATATGTACACAAAATCGATAAGATAAGAAACTTATAACGGAAGAAAAGAAAGATCTGAAGAGATATCAAGAAATTAGTAGTGTATTCTAAAAAAGATGTCTTTGGTGATTCTTTTTATTCCAAATTGTATATCTATTGCCAAAATTGGGAGAGGATAACAAAATCCTCATGAGTTTTCGCCTCAGTAGTTCTAGTTGGAAATAATGAAAAGAAAGCGCTCAAAAAGGATGGCAACTTCTCCAGAATAATACGGTACAGAATACAATCTGACAATAGAAAAACATTGTAAGTATAAAGAGATGACTGGAGCTAATACATATGATATGGTTGAATAGAGACATGTCAGACATAAAAACTGTTCTGTAACATTCAATATGAGCTTTCAGGCTTTGTAACAGATGCATAGTAAGGATGTTTTGAATATCTTCTCAATTCATTGGATAATCCACTTTTATGAATACATTTCACACTCATATTGAAATGTTGTATAATGGGAAATAACACAGGAATACGAGAATATTATTCCTCCGAAGGAAGGGATATATTTCATACGAAAAATATCTTTCAACCTTCCATAAATCAAATGGGACCATTCAGACTGCTAATTTTATTCTCAAGGTACAGACTGGCCTACAGAATGTTTGCAATACGTTGATGGTAACATATTTGTTTTTGAACAATGGGACAAGCCATGGCGACAAACTAATATCTGATTTACTTTTAAACGGTGGCAGCTCATTCCACAATTTCGTAAGACTAACAAAATATGATTTTGCATTAATATTTTTGAAAATTTTTTCTCACGTATAATAATATTCAATAAATATCCAGTAGATTAGTCGCTGCTCACGATTCTGGTGCTACAAAACATCTGGTAACCCGTGCAACTAGGGTGTAAGGTCATTCCCTGGGAATACTCCTCAATTCTCTCTAAAATGTGATAAAAATTTTTATCCGGGGGTTTTTCGTATCACTGATTACATATATTTCAGTGAAATTATACCTGGAGTCCAGGATATCCTAGTTACCTAGGTCATCTTTAGGACACTTCCTTAAAATGTTTCAAACATGCAATTTCACTTGTTATCTGGGATTTTTGGGATCGCTGATCACGATTCTGATGTCTAAATAATGATATAATTCAACTGGGGAGCAGCATAACCTCCTTGTTACCTCATCTCTGAAGAATTTATGGTATAATTTGCTCTAAAATGAAATAAAACCTGGAACCTAGGAATTTTTAGGGTCGCTGATCACGATATTGTTGTTGAAATCGTAATAAAATGCTCTTGGAGGTAGTAATCCACAAGTTGTGTAGATACATAATATGCTTTTTTATACAATTAGAATAATATGATACATTTGTTTCAAAATTATATGAACAGTATAATTACTCATTTTTAGCAAGTGGTGTTATAATGAAAATATTGTAATAATGATCTTTATGAATGATCTTTGAGTTTAAATATGAAAAGTATAAAAAATAATTGACTGAAGGAAGTTGGTAAAAAGGAAAGTAGATGCAAATAAATTTATACTATCAATATCTTCATTTTAACATATTGTGATGTCCTTTTGTTTTACCGTGACTGATGGGTAGCTACCAGTAAAAATTAAGTCTGAATTGTTTTGATTTCATTTGTTTTAAAATATTAATAAATTATTTTATTATTTCTATCTTTATTTTGTGGGAAGAAATAAAATTATAGCTCAGGCGTTCACGATTAATATACCTACCTGAAGGTGTAAATTATTACGGTTTGCTACAATTGGTTTTAAAATTTGATTTCATTTTGGAGCGAATTATACCGTTAATTCTTTAGAGATGAGATGACAAGCAGGTTATGTTGTTTCCCAGGTGAATTATAGCATTATTCATACAACAGAATCGTGATCAGCGATCCCAAAAACATCCAGGTCCTGAAGATCACTTAGGTAACTAGGATATCCTAGACTCTAGGTATAATTTCGATATATGTAATCAGAGCTACGAAACACCCCCGGATAAGACATTTTATTTCATTTTAGAGAGAGTTGAAGAGCATTCGCTGAGATTGACCTGATAACCTGGTTGCACGGGTCCCCAGATATATTTTAGCCCTATTCAGACATCAGAATCGTGATCAGCGACCCCATAAACTCCCGAGTAACCGATTTGGACTAAGTTTAGTGAATATGTATTAAATGTAATTATACGTAAAAGTAGTTTATCGGAAAAAATGCATTTTTGCACTTAAAAATGAAACTCAACATTCCTAGTAAATACAAAAAGCGGACAAAGTTTCCAGATACTTTCCAGAATATAATGCAAAAAATCGTATTTCAATCCATCTTGGGGCAAATATTTTCTACAGGTAATTTTTGTGCTCTATTTAGTTTCTCGTCCTATATGGGTTATTGATCTTGACAGGTTTATGATTTCATTTACACAAAACCTTTGTGAACTTATTGCAACCCTCTATGGTATCATATCACCCTTGTTGAAGCGAGTGTGAATTGTCTCATTATTCATTTTAGAAATTCCTTTACTTTTCTCAAGCTACATTTGTTATTGAAAACATCTGGCAACCCCTAGATGTTCTTTACTTTTAGATATTTTAATTTAATATGAAATTTTTATTTTCTAAGAATGATTTTGTTTTTAAATATTGGAAATAACCTGTACATAACCCTTATTACAATGTCGTGCTATGTGCTGACATTGTACAGGTCAATGATATAAAAGTTTGATTGGATACGAAGTTTTTCTTGATTACTGATAATTTTCTTGATTACTAATAATAATAATCACTTTTTGTACTGTACTTTTATCTTCCAGCGTATACAAATGACCTGGACGTTAATACGGTGAATCAATAATTCAACTGCTGAGCTTTAGCAGAGAACGAAAACATGATGATTATCTAAATTTTCTCAAACGTTTGAACGTATTTTCTCTAAATCTTCTTTCTTATTTACAGGAAATTGGTTCTTCCGATTCACTTGAACGTAAGTACTGAACTCGGCTATTAAGATAATCTTAACGATCAGTTGAACCCCATAATTGCCTTTTTTGATGCAATTTATATTCATTGCGCATTTTCATATTGAACGTTGAATTATCCGTCATTAATGATTGTCTACTAGCATACATCACATTGAGACTAAAGACCTACATCATTATAATGAGTCTGGAAACCCTATAAGCATGTAACGCTTTTCATGAAATACATCAGAACAGTGATTTGAATCACTTGATTTGCAACCGTTCTATGATGTAAATATCGCAGTATTACTATTAGTCCAGTCAATCAGCTGGAAAGTTTGTAAAAAAAGCTCATCGGGAATTTTTTTTTGCATGATGTCCTATGGTCCACGTAGGTCATTCGTGATTAGCATGCTGAATTCCGACGACCTCCCATTCACCCCTAAATGACAAATTAACCCTATTTTCACACCCTTTTCAAGATAATTTCTAATTTATGAAAAAAATTTAAAATAAGCCTCCAAAAGGGTTCTAGGGGTAATGTCAAAAAAATAATTGTTTGAAAATTCAAGACAAATCAAAGAAAATTACAAAGAAAAACAATCTAACGTCAGTGAAATTGTCATATGATAAGTCACTACAGGGTTTTTTTTTGTTGCTGATTACGAATTTGACATCGCAAACGCTCAACAATAACATTAGGATTATGTGGAAAATGGAGGAAAATTTTAAAAATACAAGCATTTTTGTTTTAATTTATACAAGTTTGTAACTGTTTATTTAAAGCTACAATATTGCAATATGATGTGTCATTAAAAAAAATTAGAGCTGACAATAAAATTTTGTTTAAAATAAATTCTGTAAGTAATTTTAAATACACACATTTATTAATTGTTTATTCAGTTTTGACATCATTTTCAATTTTTGTAATTTAACATGGACATCGAAAACATAAACGTAAATCACACTCAAAAAATTACATTCAAAGAAAGGAGAATTCATAATAAAATTTTCGGCGTTTTTCCGGAAACTGATATTTTTGAACTTTTTAATTATGAAATTCGTAATCAGCGACCAAAAAAAACTCTATAGGGTCCTATCACACCATAATTTGAATGACCCGGAAGGATTTTATTTTCAGTTTTCCGCAAATTTTCCTGGTTTTTTGCTACATTGGATCGAAATACGCGACTGTCAACCTCTATCATGTATAAAATGATAATCATTTGAAAAATTTCCAAATTTCCCCGATTTTCCCGCCATAGAATGATTTTTCAGAAAATGACCTCGAATTCGTGTTCAGCGACCAAAAAAACCCTTATAACCCATTTTGGAGGCCTAAATTCCATTTTTTAAATAAATTAAAAATTATCTTGAAAAAGGGGGTGAAAATAGGGTTATTAGCGTTTAGGGGTGAATGGGTGACCGTCGAAGTTTAGCTTGCTAGTCACAAATGACCTACGTGGGCCATAGAACAGATAAAAAAAATTCCGATACCACGCCCTCCTTTTTTTTAGAAAGTCGGCCAGTTTTCCCGGCTCATTGACTTGAAAGCTGAATTTTAATTTGAAATAATTACTGAAAAATATTATGAGAAATTACCGAATGAAACATTCATGTAGCTTTACGTATTCAAAAATATATCATAATAACATAACGTTGAAGTTTATGATCAAAATGAATCTGGAACATTAAATTGTATGAATTTAAATATTTCTATCGCATGTTCATATCCTAGGAATTTGTGTGCCATTGTTGTAATCATCAAGGTGAACCTTATCTGGACACATTTAAATCTAATCTTCACAATTTTAGATATAACACAAAATATTTCCACTTGTTCGAATTTTATCAAGGAAGAAAAAGAAACGAAAAGTAGTAGACAAGAAAATTAGAGCAGACAAATTTAGAGAACCCGAGACAGAAATATTTCAAATGAAAAAATTCTAATCACAGAAAATAGCTGAGAAGACTTTTGAAATAAAATGAAAACGGCATATTGAGAAACAATTTTTTGGAACATTATGTGACTTGAGGAAAATATAGTGACAATGAAGAACGTCAAAGAAAAAGAAGGGAAGATAATAATAGATGAAGAACAGATGGCTTCAATATAATACAGAACTGTTAAAAAAATATATGGAGGACAAAACAAACAGTCAAGAAAAAGCACAACAAGAAGATGAATCAGTCAGTATCAATAAGAGACAAACAAGAACGCAGAAATGTATACTGACCCTCTCGCCGGTACTCGACGAAGGTTGAAAAGCTAAAGAAAACGTAAAAAATATGAAGTAGAATACTGGAAAATATGAAAAATAAATTAATAACAACGCTATGGTAATATTTGCGAAGGAAATTAAAACATCGAAATATGAAAAATAACGCTAAAGGGATTTGGAATGAAAATAGATGAAAACAAGATGGACATCATGATAATAGGAAACGACTTACTACAACACAATATAAATTTGAAAGGAAAACCCATAAGACAAACGTAAAAATTCTGAGATCTGATATCAACGGTGAAGCAATAAAGAAAAATGATGAAGAAATTAGAGGAAGAATGATATGTGCACCAACAGAAGTACACATACGCAAGATAGAAGAAATTATTTATATTCTTAGGAAATAAAGATTGCCCTAGTGGGGACAATAAATCAATAATATTGGAGAAGCACAGTTAATATGGTTTGCACGTAACGAAAACGAATGGACAGCTCGAGAGTAACAAGCAGGATCTATCACCTGACTGAGTCGAAGTGAGGATTTTACATCAACCGTACCTCTCGAGCAGGAACTCGACAGATCTTGCTGTAGCGAGGAAGCGGTCCTCGCAAGTTTTAATCACAGCTTTCAACATACAAATTAATAATGACTAATGAATACTAACAACAATTCAAGCATCACGCCTGGTCATTCATTTCTAATCTTTTTTAATCCTTATAAGCTGCTGCCGACTGACATATGTGTCGATTTGACATTTTGACAGCTATCTGAGGATTGTGAAGTAAGCATGGAGTTTAGTACACTCACATCAATTCACATTCGTTACAAATAGAAGTCCCAAAGAAGGGACTAAACTGCACTCAACGCCCAGACCCGTGGAAGTAAAAAGTGTGAACGAGTTCATAGCTGCCAAGTCTGTTTTAAATGACTAATCAAATGTCTTGTTGTTTTATGCAGATAGCAATTACCAATTTCAGTCAGATCACCAGTTACTATCTATAAATCAATTCGTAGTTTTGGCTCTTAACAGAATCAACATCATTGAAGCTCTAGTTAAAGTATTGTAGTTTTCATCTCTGGTGTAACTATATACTCTGCTTACTTCTCCTTTCACCTCTCTCGTTATCAAGATGAATATTATCGTCAACATGCAATTCCGCAAATTCCTAATTAGTCCAGGGGATACACATGATGCATAAAAATAAATATGATCGGAAACCAAATAAGCTATATTGTGTCCCAGAGTATTCTTGTTTCTCATAACTATAGGTCCATTTCCAAATGTGAGTGATGCGTTCTATGTTACCACAGAATACTAGATATTCCGGTATATTTGAAAGCAATTGATGAGAAGTTATCCCAGTGATTGAAAATCATCAACTCAACTAAACAATTAGTTGATACATATAAAAGTTGAATTGCGATCATCGCCGTCAAAATCTTGTAGCAATCTATTGTGTTGGATGTTTAATGTTAACATATGAATCTGCACTATGAAGTAAGCATCTGATTGATAGGGGAAATGATAATATCAAACGGTCACGCGATTCGACAATCAATGAACTGATAAATTGTAGAAGTGCCTAAGCGGAAACAGCATAGCATAAATTATCAATTCGATCGCTCAGTTATCGTGTTTCCAGTTTCAACAAAGGAATGCTGAATTAGGATTCTATTGATGTAGTTCATCATTAATTTTCCTAAGTATTAGGTTCAATATCAGAATTTTAAACTCAGACTAACATTCAAATTGTTCGCGGTTAGAAAAAAAAGTTTCAAAAATGTCTTGGCATTAGTAAAAGGAAAATAACTCTAATTTTATAATCGACGCAGATATTCATCTTCAAATATTAAAAAAAAAATTTCAAAACCACCTGTTTAGTAGTTCAGAAAAAAGGGAATCTCAAAATCAAAAAATGTATCTGAAATAACCAAGCGCTCAAATTAGCCATGACCGTAACATAATTTGAGAAAGGTAGAAGAAGAAGCAAGTGAAAATATTCGAATGGAATGGTCACAAAGCCAAATAGTCCAATTAATACAGTAAATTAGTAAGATTTTATGGAAAGCAATTAAGATGTAACTAGCTTGAGACCAAAAAGTTGGGGAAATCAAAAAGTTTTGATTTTATCTTCCGCGAGAACGGTAAATCGTAGAGAAAAATTTTGTGAAATAAAATTGTAGAAAACAATCTTTTCTTAAATTCATCTCATGCAATTGCTGTGCTACAACCAAAACTGTATAAGGCAGACTGCGCAAAAGTTGCCCAAAATGACCTTTTCCTCTTTCTCGACGAGTAAAAAAGTTGTAGAGCGGAGGAAACCTACCAGTTGTATACGTTCTTACATTACATTAGAATGGAGAAAGTATTATTCTTTGTTAAATCGACGTATAGGATGCCAATGTAATCGTCATGTATAAGGTTTCGTTAATTACAAATTTGATGATAAACCACAAATTTTGCAACTGTGAAAAAGTATTGTCTCGTGATATTTTACTTTCATTGAGGAGTTTCCATAATTTTCTGGCTTCACCTCTTGAATTAAGCTGCACCACATTTATTGGTTTTGAATCCGCAGGTGATTAGCTTGATGACACTTTCAGTCTTTTTCCAACCCCAATCCAAGGGATCGAAGGCATTGCCCAACAAAGTCTGCAATTGAAAATAGACTGATCGGCTATTGAGATTCGCCGCATCCGGAGAAGGTGGTAATGAGGACAGATTAAATCTACTTTTGGTCGTAGATTGAGTGAAATTTTAGAAGCTGAGTTGACACCATCATAAAATGCCATAAAGTCCTGCAGTTTCGACGCTTTATTGATGAATGCGAGGTTTCTTCACAAAATCTCATCCTTTGCGAGTAGCGCTACGAGTTTTGCCTTGGGAATAAGAGGTCGAGGTGGTGTCGCATCCGCTAAAGATTACAACGCTTACCCTATATGGGCTAAAAGTGATTTAAATTTTTTCGAAGGGATGGGGCAGTCCGCTTTCGACGTGGTGTTATAAACTTTCCTCCTCACGAAATAAAATATCACTTTTAGTATCATGAATAAACTATTCTCGAATATTGATGTGTTTTTATTCAAGCGAAAAATTGAAATTCCCGAGCACCCGAAAAGGTACTTAAACTGCTATTTTAAACAATCCATTTTTTCTTTGACTTTTTCGTGGAAAAGCAGCGAAATATTTTCTCACAGAAAGTCTTGTATTTTAATACTACATATGACAAAAGTATTCTCAAATGAATCGGATACCCAAGTCTGAAAACTTTCCTAGACCGATGGAAAATTTCAACCGACTATAACTCTAAAAATATACATTTTCCGAAAACAATCTTGAGTAAATGAATTGTTCATTGTGACCCATAAAATATGAATCAAGAACTGCTCACTCACGTCTTTCCAGCCTGAGAAGAATAATTTATTTTATTGTAATGTTACTTATATCAACAGTACCAGCTCTGTCGACGAATAACAAAACCGTTAAGAATAGAAAGTGTAATAAAAACAAAAACGAGAAATAATTTATGGTTATGGATTTGCAATGTAATTCAATTCAGTTCTATAACCAACTCGGGTTGTTTACTCGTGAGCAGGAAAATAGCGGCACGGTTCTTAATAAATAATGATGTAAATCAAGAGCAAACTAAATCCTGGCACGAAACCCTCAGAAATTAGTTGCTCGGGATATTTACACATCTTTAATGGAAAAGTAGGACATTCTTTATTGAAAATAAGATGTTTACCGACAAAAAGTCGAGGATGTCGGTTCCGGCTCCTGATTGACATTCTTATTTCCGCAACTTGAATCGATTCAGGCTGAAATCGACGAACTTTACGTTACAAACTGCACACACATTTCGTACAAAAGGTTTTTTAACAAGAAGCTACGAGAATACGGAAATCATTCTATCGTGAGGAAGATCTCAGTTTATTACAGAAAGTCATGTGGATTTTTTCAGAAAATAACTAAATCTTTGATATTATCGTCTCAACTACATGCTGGAAGATTCGTTTAGTACTGGAGACCCTATTATGATGCTACCTTCTCAAAAAATGGAGCTATTGGGTTGTGATACTGATTCGAGTTTTTAGAAAGGCATAATGTTGATTGACAAATGCTAAGAAATTTTGTTTTGAATATAATATCAGCAGCAATGAAGAATTCGACACTTCGTATTCATAGCCCGAGTGGACGAATGTCATAGAAAGCAGACGGTTTGTATGAACTATTCAATCACATCGATGGACATTAGAACAAATTTTTAATGTTTTGCGCCTTAGTATGAAAAGTGTGCATATTATTACTGTAAATGCACATAAAAAAATCACAGGTCACTAACATAATATTTCACCGGCCCCCAGGATCCCAAAAAAGCAAAAAAAAATTTTTTCTACGGATGCTATACAATGTGCCACTTCTCTCATCGCTTTCATACGTTCAAAACAAAAGATTTCTCACGCAGTGAGAAATATCCGCCAATACAGTGAGATATAATTTCTCACAGTGAGAAATAATTTCTCACTGTTATCACGATAACCCAAGTCAGTCATGAATTGTTACATGTCAGACGTTCTCCACGTTGACAACTCTACGCCGACGATTCGCGTGCAATATCCAAGTAGCCAATTGTTGGCGTTTCTATAACAACAAAACCGAAGCACTGCATAATTATTGCTGTCAAATTACCCAACGAAAATAGTTTTATTGTTATTTGTTATAATATAAACAGTTCAGATTCATTAAATATTGAATATAATGGAATACGAAGATTTAGAGTCGGAAAATACACCTCCAGAAATTATTCAGAAAGCAATAGATGTTTGCAATAATTTGCTACCAAGCACATCAAGAGAAAAATATGAAATCGCTTTCAGAAACTTTATGGACTGGAAAATGAAAGCCAAGATAAATTCTTGTTCCGAAAATACCTTGTTAGTTTATTTTGAAGAGTTGTCAAGAAGATTGAAATCATCAACATTATGGTCTCAGTACTCGATGCTAAGGAGTACCTTAATGATTAAAAACTGTGTTGATATATCAAAATACGTAAAACTACGTGCATTTTTAAAACGCAAATCTGAAAAATATGTTCCAAAACATTCAAAAACATTAACTTCTGAAGAAATTCAACAATTTTTAAAAGATGCACCTGATGAAAAGTATTTGCTGATAAAGGTATGAATTGTTATCGGAAAATGAATGTTTGGTTTTGATTTCAGGCTGCTTTAGCTATTGGCCTTACAGGGGCATGCCGTTGTGATGAACTTCGAAAATTAAAAATTGATGACATGGAAGATCTTAATTCGGCCCTTTTAATAAGATTACCCGATACTAAAACCAAGGTTCCTAGAAATTTCACAGTCACAGGAGAATTCTACCAAATTTACAAAAAACATGTGAAGCTTCGACCATGCACAAATGAAACACGTTTTTTTTTTTAAATTACAAGAATAGCAAATGTACGAAACAGCCTGTGGGGATAAATAAATTTGGCACCATGGCGAAAGGAATAGCGAAATTTTTGCAATTACCGAACCCTGAATTATATACTGGCCACTGTTTTCGAAGGTCATTTGCGACTATTTTAGTTAATGCAGGGGCAGATCTTTTAACTTTAAAACGGCATGTGGGTTGGAAATCCAGCAATATTGCTGAATCTTATATCGACAACTCCATAGCTAACAAAATGAAAATTTCAAAAAGTATAGTAGAATCCATTCAGCCTCCAGTGCCATTGGAACCTGAACACAACAATGCTGTGGAAGCTCAGTACGTTTCCCCATCAACTTCAACTTCGACCGCAGCTAATATTTCACCGAAAACATGTTGAAACAAAACAACCTACCAGGAATTACTTTACAAAATAGTTCAAATATAACTGTTTATTACTATTTTAAATAAAGTATAAAAATGAGTTAATGACATACAAGTATTATTGTATATGTATTTTAATTTTCAATACTTGAAAACAACGCATCCGTAGAAAAAGTACAATGTACAATTCGTGAGAAATATGTCGTTTTCTCACTTGTTGTACAATATACTATTTTGTTTCGTATCCCCCCTTGAAATATGCTTATACATAGATATACACTCAAAAAATCACCCTATTAAACCTATTTTTCCTAAGCGTAAAGGTACAACTATTCGTCAGATAGGGGGTTGTCGTATTCAGAAACAGGAAAACATATATCGATAATACAAAAACCTGACAGTATTAACTTTAGCCATTTATCCTTGCAGTCTCCTGTTTGTGCTGAGGATACAAAAATAATCTCCTTGAATATTTAAGGGAATAAACCCTCAACATTTAGTAGTTATCGGATGTGGCGGTACAAACGTTGATAACGAATGGAAAGAAGTGAAATTTGTCTAATGGAAACCAGTATTGACAAAACTGGTCAATGGGGTAGATGCCTGCTCCGCACTAATGATTTACCTTTACGCCATTTACTACAAACTATAGATGGCCAAACAAAAGGACCAAACACTTATTACGTCTACAATACTATGAAAAGCTATCTTCTAAAAGAATTGATTGTGAATTACCACAAGTAAAAGAGGAAGTTCTAAGCACGGATCAACAACACTTATTTCAAATGTGTTGTGCAATTCGCGATGGAAAATTTTCTGATCAATTGGCCAATTAATTTCCGTGCAAAAAGGCCCATGCTCGATGGATAACGATGACCATCAGAATTTTACGATTTTATGTAGCTACTTTAAACTCATTAGAAAATCTACACATTTCAACAAGATACATTTTGAAAGTATATGCTCCCACTTGGTTTCAAGTGAAAACTAAGCTACTATTAATACATGGAGCAGTACATTTTTGGGGGGTCATAAAAGCTGTTGCCAGATGAAGTAAATCAAATGATAGACAAAGTTTTTGCACATCTCGAAAATATACTGATATCGATGTTAGTACTCACGGAACAGCATTAGAGAACTAGCTTTTCGCAGGATTCACAATTCTAGGAGACGAGCAACAAATTCAAATTTTGAAAATACCTAGTAGTCGGGTCAAATTAGACGTTAAAAATGTGAAAGCTCGGAATTTTTTCCAAACAGAAACTTAATTTTTTTTGCAAATCGTTCCTGGACGGATACTGAACGATATTGAACTTCAAGATCTAGTCGCTCGACCATTTTTCACCTGTTAAACCGGAAATTGGCCAATTTTCATGGGAAAGTTTATTTTAAAATTTGTAAAATTGGTAAGTATTGCCAAAATTGGCTGGAAAACTCGACCCGGGGATTTTTGGGGTCGCTGATCACGATTCCGAAGTTAGATTTACCATTTTCGACCGCAGTATCTAGAAATTGGCCAATTATATGTCTGAAAAATAGCCAAATTTAATAATTTCGCAGTTTTTGTTGAAATTGACTAAAACATTTCACTCCGGGGTTTTCGAGGTCGCTGATCACGATTCCGAAGTTAGATTTACCATTTTCCACCACGGTAGCTAGAAATTGGCCAACTTTATGTCCCAAAAATGGATAAATTAGATAATTTCGTAATTTTTGATGAAAATGGCTTTAAAATTTCACTCCGAAGTCATTTGATATTGGATATGAAACAAATGATTTACAGTCACGGATAAATTCCCTGACTTTTGATAGCAGTGCCAATTTCAACAAAAATTACCAAATTATCTAATTTATCCATTTTTCTGACATAAAATTGGTCAATTTCTAGCTACCGCGGTGGAAAATGGTAAATCTAACTTCGGAATCGTGATCAGCGACCTTGAAAACCCCCGAGTGAAATGTTTTAGTCATTTTCAACAAAAACTACGAAATTATTGAATTTGGCTATTTTTCACTTATAATTACACGAGAGCTTTTTTTTGTCGAAGTAAACTTGACATGTATTAATGAGAATTTTGTTGCCTGGCAATTTAACGAAAAAAACTGCACCTGAAAAAATTACGAGTCCGCAGGACGAGTAATTTTTTCTGGCAGTTTTTTGAGTAGAATTATAAATGTCAAGTTTACTTCGACAAAAAAAAAGCCAGAGTGTAATTCGGTAAGACAATTTAATGAATACGTGAATCAATAAATTAAAAAATAAGATGTAAATTAGTTTATTTAATTTAACGGAAAAGTACAACTGTTAAAAACACAATTATTAAAAAAGCTTGATTTTCCGGACTTTCTTGTCTTTTGTTAATAGTTTGCTGCATGCTAGTATTTTGAGCGGTGGTAGTAACTGTTTCCTGGACGGTAGTACGAATGGAACCAATGATTTTTTTATGATGTTCTTCATCTAACTGAAGGTCCGGTTTTAATGACGATGGGTTGCTATGTCCCGTAATTTTCACAAATTTTTGTTCACCTATACCACTCCTGGACAATTCAGTTACGGCGGCAGCTCGATTAGAATGGTTCGTAATTTTCACCCGCTTGACATCAAGTCCAATATTTTTCGCCGAGGATTTGGTCCATTTAGATATTTCGTTTATCCCAATATGTCCGTGAACGGATTAAAAATTCTTTTATATTCTTTGAAGTACTTCTCTTGTAACATTTTTGCTGAAGTGTTCCAAATCGTTTTGACTGCACTCTCTTTATAGTCTTCTCCATTGTTCTTCTTCATGTTGAATGCCCAGTCACATAACATAGAAGCTAACTCTTCAGTGGAAGTTTCTGCAATGAGTTCATGTTTTTTTTCCAAACAAAACATCGCAAATTGTCGCCAAATTGACGTAGTTGAATTCACAGTATTGCGAGGCACATTATTATTGATCGCTTCTTCAATTCCTCCACTCGAAGTCTGTCCAAATCACGACATTTCCACAAATAAGATACTTTTCTGACAACGCAAGTTTGAGAAAAACTGACATAACGTCATCAAAAATTTGTTTATAATGCTGGTTGTCATGCTTTCAAAAGTTAGGTTCCGTTTTGTCGCTGGAAAAGTTAGGGCAAACTGTTTTCGCTGTCATAATGACAAAACACCGCGACATATGGCATTTTTAGTGCACGAATTAAATTGTCAGACATATAATTGGCCAATTTCTAGGTACTGCAATCGAAAATGGTAAATCTAACTTCGGAATCGCGATCAGCGACCCCGAAAACCCCCGAGTGGAGTTTTCCAGCCAATTTTGGCAATACTTACCAATATTACAAATCTTACAATAAATTTTCCCATGAAAATTGGCCAATTTCCGGTTTAACAGGTGAAAAATGATCGAGCGACTAGATCTTAAAGTTCAATATCGTTCAGTATCCGTCCAGGAACGATTTGCAAAAAAAATTAAGTTGATTGGTCTGTTTGGAAAAAATTCCGAGCTTTTTCGCTAAATTGACTCGACTATAGTGTAAATTTTAATGCTGAAGAATATTTAAATTTAATAGACTGACAATCATGTATCATAAATGAGCCACCCATAACAATAAAACATAGTGACAGTGATTTGCAAAATATTATGAAAGAAAAAATATATACCCTCATTTGAAAACTTTTCCTTTCAAACACAATATGTTGAGCGGTATGTAAAACTCTTAACTTAGACTTCACAACAGATTTGCGGTGAATATCGAGAGAAGAGTATATAACAGCAAAACTAGAAGTTCGAGACGATATGCCACTATTCGACATTCGACAATAAGAGCCAATACTTCAATAAACAAAAAGGAAATTCTAGCTGAAGCACATTATAACTTTAGGGCGCGCGAGTGGAACTGCAGGTCCAGATATATTTCAATGATCTCAAATTTTCAAACCTAATGGAGGACGCAGGCTGCGATCTTCGCCATTACCTAAGGTTCCATACTAACAAAAAAAAATATTGAACCATTGAACCACCATCTGTGATCTAAAGTAACGGAGAGAGTATTCTACATCGAGCTCATTCAATATCTAGAGGGTTCCTAAATTGTGAACGACCGACCAAATAGCCGTCGTCACCAGAGATTAACAGGAGACACCCTAGCCTACGTTGAATACATTTGGCATTTATTGAAAACTATGGAAAATTCCTAGATGTAGCATCTTACCAAGTCTGGCACCAAAATATTCGTGGAAAGCTTCCGTCATATGGATAGCCGTCCCAACTGTATCCTTTACTATCTCTAGTTTTCTTTCTGATAGATCACACCATATGTCTCCTCCGATAAAACGAGTATCAATCCTGGTGTTCTACAAAGATCCGTCTCGGCACCAAATTTGTTTTTCCTACATATCAAAGATCTGTTGGAATTGACCCAATGTCAAGTCAACACCTCTTCAGATGATGGAACTCTTCATAAACTCTTCTACACTAGAAATCATACATCACTAATGAATTCAGAGGATGGAATGAATGGCGAACATTTTTAAATGGTGAACTGATAATCTAGTAACCAATTTTATGCAAGAATGATGATCCCACAATCTTGAATATCACGATGCCAGGCACAACTATTCCTAGGGAGTCCTCCAATAAGCATGCTCAGTGTCACCACCAACAGCATCCTTTCATGGGACGATCATGCGAGCTCCATTTAAAAAACTGTTTCACGTAATCTTGGTTTTCTATTGAGGATGTCAGGTACAACTATTCCTATGAAGTCTCCAATATCCAGCACCCTCTCATAAGACCTCACGTCCATTACGGGAACTTCTTGTATCAGAAATTTTTTTCTATTTTTTTGCCGAAGGGATGCTTGGTGAGCGATCTCTCTTTTCTCTATAGATATTTGTATGATTGGTATTCAACGGCAATCTCGTCTGTTATTCCCCTATGAGCAATTCCAAGTATGCAGAATGGACAAGCACAGCATTTTTTTGTCAATTTCGAGACCTACTGAACTTCATTCTACAAGACTTCATTTTTATATCAAACGGCGAAGCTGTGGAATTATTTGCTTGATAAGGTATTTGCGGATGCATTTAACCTCCAGCCTTTCAAGAAGAATTCCGAAGATCATCTCCTCTTCCAACTTTTTATCGCTAGCTCACACTATATTCCATGAAGATTACAAGTTTTCCTCTGAGGGAGTACAAAAAATGCAAAGAAAGAAACTCTGTATTTGCAAAGACACATTCGCCGGTCAGAGAATTGGGTTGTCGATTTAAAGGACATAAAAACGTATTATTTCAAAAACGACTGCTTGAATCAAAATTTTGCAGAGATAACTTTTTTTTTTAAGTGAATGGGGTGAGTTGACTAGCGTGGAATGGTTTGCAGATAAATTTAAAATAGGAAGTCATATTTATGATGATAACCTATTTTTAATAATTTTGTTACTAGCTTGATATAGGTTTTATTGGAAAAAGAACTTTCTGTAATCAGGTTTCGCATAGCTAACTAATTCAAAATGAGATACTAAGAAACTGGTCTACTATTCCATACCTGTGATTCTGACTGATAACCTTCAGCAGGGTTGGAGAATGCTATAGTTTGATGTGCCATTTGTAACGAACAGCAATAATGACTTCTTGAAGATTTATTGTACAGTCAGTAGTAAAAATGAGTTATTATTATTTCTATGAGATGAATATGGGCAATTCTAAATTAAAGAAGACGGCAGAGGGGGGGGGGGGGGATTCTGAAGAACTTGCCGGGGCAATTTTTTTCCGTTTCTACATCGTATTTGAACTCGTTTACCGGCATTTAGAGATTAAAATACCTTTTAAAAAGTTTTTTATGAATATTTTCAATTTTGTGGGCTGTTTTCCAACGAAAATGTCAAAAAACTGTTTTTAACCCCAGAAATCGATATTTTATAATAAATAAACGTCCAAGAAGTCATTTCCGATCGGAAATTGGCCTCTGAATTCGAAAATGGTGTCGGTTTCCTTGAATAACGCATCATTTTTTATCCATTGGCTGATTTTCGGCAAAAATTTTTTTTTGACGGCGTCATATGGGTGTGAGCAGCCATTAAAAAAAAAAATTTTTCAGCGAAATCTGCGTGTTTTCACCTCAGCTTTACGATCAAATGAGAAAAAACTAAAAAAAACCACAAAAAAACGATATTACTGTACAAAAATCTGTCGTCAGGTCGCTGACAAGTCTTTTCTTGGAACATATGACTTTGGAATCAGATTCAGCGGGAAATTTTACGATAAGAAAACAGATCCCGAACATCATCCAACAGTTTTTACGCTCCAGTATACCATTAATGTTCCGCCAAAAACCAAGTAAACGTAATTTTCTTCCATTTTTTTACCTTTTTCGACCTCAAAGTCGCAGAATTTAGAATTGTAAGTAGGATATTTGGATTACTTGGACAATTTTCGATTGAAAACATGCTATAACATTATTTTTTTACATATTTTGATGCTTTGGAAAAGCAGTTTAAAAAAAAGATTTTTCGTAGCTGCAAATCTAGAGACTTCGTTTTTTTGTAATGTTTCAAGTTTGTTTCTTAAAACTTTAAATCGACTAAAATCGTGATCAAAATGACTGATTTTGATGTAAAATTTCCCAAGCATTCTGATTCTGACAATTTTTCAATCCCACATGATGACCCAGAGCCACAAAATTACTAAATTACACTAATTTACATTCGGTTTCGTGAGCAGTCATTTAAAAAAAAATTTTCACGATCAAATAAGAATTCTACTGACTAAATGGGTTTTAGAGGTCGAAAAATAGTAAAAACTAAAAACAACGACAAAAAACCGATATTACTGTACAAAAATCTGTCGTCAGGTCGCTGACAAGTCTTTTTTTGGGACATATAACCTCGAAATCGGATTCTGCGGGAAATTTTACGATAAGAAAACTGTTCACAGTTTTTACATTCCAGTATACCATCAATTTTCCGCCTAAAACCCGCCAAAAACCAAGTAAACGTAGTTTTCTTCCAGTTTTTGCCCTTTTTCGACCTCAAAGTTGCAGAATTTAGAATCGTAAGTAGAATAATTGGATTCCTTGGACAATTTTCGATGGAGAACATGTTATTACATTATTTTTCCAAATATGTTGGTACTTTGGAAAAGCAGTTTGAAAAAAAGCTTTTTCGAAGCTGCAAATCTAGACACATCGTTTTTTTGTAATTTTTTAAGTTTGTTTTTTAAAACTTTAAATCGACTAAAATCGTGATCAAATGACTGATTTTGATGTAAAATTTCCCAAGCATTCTGATTCTGACAATTTTTCAATCCCACATAATGACCCAGAGCCACAAAATTCAACAAAGCGCCCAAAATAGGAGGCAAAACAACGAAACCGAATGTAAATTAGTGTAATTTAGTAATTTTGTGGCTCTGGGTCATCATGTGGGATTGAAAAATTGTCAGAATCAGAATGCTTGGGAAATTTTACATCAAAATCAGTCATTTTGATCACGATTTTAGTCGATTTAAAGTTTTAAGAAACAAACTTCAAACATTACAAAAAAACGAAGTCTCTATATTTGCAGCTACGAAAAATCTTTTTTTAAACTGCTTTTCCAAAGCATCAAAATATGTAAAAAAATAATGTTATAGCATGTTTTCAATCGAAAATTGTCCAAGTAATCCAAATATCCTACTTACAATTCTAAATTCTGCGACTTTGAGGTCGAAAAAGGTAAAAAAAATGGAAGAAAATTACGTTTACTTGGTTTTTGGCGGAAAATTAATGGTATACTGGAGCGTAAAAACTGTTGGATGATGTTCGGGAACTGTTTTCTTATCGTAAAATTTCCCGCTGAATCTGATTCCGAAGTCATATGTTCCAAGAAAAGACTTGTCAGCAACCTGACGACAGATTTTTGTACAGTAATATCGTTTTTTTGTCGTTCTTTTTAGTTTTTTCTCATTTGATCGTAAAGCTGAGGTGAAAACACGCAGATTTCGCTGAAAAAAAATTTTTTTTAATGGCTGCTCAATCCGATATGACGCCGTCAAAAAAAAATTTTTGCCGAAAATCAGCCAATGGATAGAAAATAATGGATTATGGAAGGATACGGACACCATTTTTGGATTCAGCGGCCAATTTTCGATCGGAAATGACTTCTTGGACGTTTATTTACTATAAACTGTCGATTTCTGGGGTCAAAAACAGTTTTTTGGCATTTTCGTTGAAAAAAAACAGAAAATTGAAAAAATTCATAGAAAACTTTTTGAGGGGTACTTTAATCTCTAAACGCCGGTAAACGAGTTCAAATACGATGTAGAAACGGAGAAAAATTGCCCCGCCAAGATCCGCAATCCAATAATGTTCCATTACCATGTTATTGCTAATAATGGCGATGTACGCTGCCCGGTGCGGTCGCCTGACATGTCTCCTGTTTTTGTGGGGTACAATGAAAAATAAAATTTACAAAATATTGTTAGCGGTCCTTGATGAACTCCGTCAAAGTATTGTCACCACTCTCAGGCACTAGATTAGAAGAAGGGATGTGTAAAGAGCTATATCAAATCTTAGGAAGAGACTGGCACTTTGCTTAGACTTACGAGGTTCGCAATTTGAACACATGTTGTGATGTTGCATTCGTTAATAATTATTATCTGTTCTTATTATGTACTTCGGTCTAATTTGAATCATAATGTCCTTGCAAAACGAATGTTGTTTCATTTTGTTCAGTTGAACATCAATTCAATCAACGCCGCGACCAGGCAGACGGTTAACACTTTCAAAATTTTGTTTACAACAAATGAACGTTTTGTTTTCCCAACGCCCTCTTTGCAAATAATGAAAATTTGGATTTTTGGCGGAAAGGTGATTTCGTAACTCTAAGTTTCGTCCATAGGAAAAAATAAGATTGACAGGTGTTTACTCTGCCATCTTGAAAATTATTGAAAAGAGGATGCCATTTTCGCAGTTCCCATAAAAAAATTCAGTAATAGCAGGTGCGATAGAAAACATTTCTCAGCATCAACAGTAGAGGAAATGAATTCCAGTAAGAATCTTAAAATTTTCCCTAGGCCACATCCGCCGGAAAACTTCACGCTGGATATAGATTGGCAAAGTTTGAAACTGTTGACGCCAATATTTCAAATGATTCATTGCCTCACAAAATCGTTAGACATAGGGTTACTGGTGAAGATATATGATTGAAGTTTACATCGTTCAACACTTTTCAATATCTGCTTCATTAGAAGTGACCAAACATGAGTCGCCTAAATTTATTCCGTAGAATATGCGTAGGGACTGGTTGAACTTGTTTATTTCAATCACGTTTTGTATTGTATTAAATAATAAGTACCATGACAAGATGTCTAAAGATCGCTTATTTAGTTTATCTAACCACATCATTCCAAGAGCCAAATATCACCTGTATTATATTTTATTTCTTGAGATTATAGAGAACAATATACGTTATAACCGTTATTTGTAGCAAGCAATGACTTTAATCGTATCTAGTTCTTTACTAAGGTTTTCTTGTGATAAGGGAAGGGGAAAGGCTCTTTTTATCATTGATCATTGATCCCTTATCTCAAGAAAATCTTAGTAAATAACTAGATACATTTAAAATCATTGCTACAAATAACGGTTTCGGTCCTCAAGTAGTTTCTAAATTAATAAATAGAAAAAGACAAAAATTTATTTACAACAGCATTTATCCATTTATAAAATACAAAGATAACTCATTAAAATATGTTTCTTTAACTTATTTTGGTCCTATAAGAGAAAAAATTGCAAACCTGTTACCCCATCATAACCTGACCATCAGCTTTAAACCCCCGAACGAATTATCTCATATTCTGTTCAATGCGAAAGATAAAACTGACAAATTTAAAAGACCCGGAGTTTATAAACTAACTTGTTCAGAGTGTGATAGTTTTTACATAGGTAGATCTTGCCGTAACATAGCAGTTAGATATTAAGAACATTTTCGTTCCTTTAAAAATAATAAAACCGATTCTTCGTTTGCAAATCATATTTTAGAAACAGGCCATACCTTTCCTAATTTGAATGATGTCCAAATTTTACATAGTGAAGATAAAATTTCAAAATTAAATATATTAGAGTCAATGGAAATTTTCAAAGGGATGAAGATGTATGCTAATAAGATCCCAAACGATCAACTAGATTTGTATTACAGTAATCTCTTCAATGTATTAATAACCTGATTTTAGTATTTAAAGTCCGTTAGTAAATATACCCGAACCGCTAAGGTCCTCACGGAATTACCTAATCACCTTACCCCTCTCTGGTTTTTCCTAGAACTATTTTCTATAGCCATAAAATATGTTTGTAATCCTTCTTTAACCTATATATAGTAGATATAATATTTGTTAAATTAATTTTTCGTCTGAAGATGACACGTTTAGTGTTAAAACTAGAGTAACGACTATATTAAATATCATTGATAGTAAAACAAAGTAGTTTTATTTATTATTTCGTTAATTATAAAACAAGATGTACAGGTTCAAATAATATTTGGGGTTAATAATGCAAACAAAGGTTTACCCTCACCTAGAGGTAAATCAGATAAAATTGCCAAAGGAGTCTGTCAGTGACAATCTTTTTCAATAGTTTATAGATTTTACAGGTTAGAGAGATCGGCTTTTATGAGGATGGTTCATCTTTCCGTTTTCCTGGTTTGAGGGATGGTAAAATGGTCGATTGATGCCATGACACATGATGTTAAGCAATTCTAGTAATCTTTTCAGAGCTGAAACAGGGACGTTTTTTATGAACTGGATCGGAATGTCATTCGGTCCGGGAGCGGAATTGATACAGGATGGCAGGGTGTATAACATTTCTTCTGTGATGTGCGAAGTTCATCTTGAGCATTAAATGTTACGGGATTCATGCAATCGATGGATTCTTGTGTAAAATTGGAGTTACTAGAGTTTTGGAACTTTGGGTCTATCCTGGACATTGGCGATATCCATACGTCTGGGAAGTAATAGTCCTAATATTGCAATGTTAGCAATACCACTCATTATCAATTTGACCCGGTAAACTTATCCTTACCATAGATTTAGACAATAACCTCTATACATACAAGGCCTAATAACTGAATTCAAATGTAAGTATGACGTATCAACACGAGACTTGGGTGGAAGAAGCTAACGGACTGCAGTATTGAGTACACGGTGCTGGGAGGTTATAAATAATGTAACAACATTCAACTATTTCCTGTGGAAAATTATATGAAGCACCAGTGAATAAGCGTATATAAGAGTGTTATGAATGAATAAAGTTCGTTGTAAAATGGCTTCCAACTGAAAGTGTTTAGTTTTCTTAAAGAAGAAGAAATATGGAAACAATGGATATCGGCTGTCCTTATGAAATATTTCAAGGTAACAACAATAGTATACGAAACTATATCCCAATGATAGATTACGATTTAATTCAGTAGGAAATGCTTTCAATTCGATATAAAATCGAAGGATTAAACAATTAAATCCAGATGCAAATTTACTGCGTAATAACTTTTTACCGACACATACAGAAGCTAGGTTACCAGAGAAGAAAAGAAGATGAACAATGAACTTAACCTAATATTTGAACCAATACATCGAGAGTAGGAGGAGAGAATTGAATTTTATGACAGTGCAGTGCTGAAACATAGGATTATGGTTACACAGTATATGTTATACAATAGTATATTATACACCAAGGTGTTGAAGACTATTATTATTGACCGAGCATCAAGATTATTTCGCGAGGGGCTTCGCCCCGAGCGGAACAAGGTGCGAGGTCTATTAATGTCTTCACCACCGTGGTGTATATACTATTGTTTCCACTACTAGCATATTAAACTAGAATTTAATATTTTTAAGTTAAATAAAGTAAACAATTTGATACGTATGCTTGCGTAATTTCTGTCTGATAAAAAGTAAGTAGGCTGGAAATCAATTTTGACATTTCTATCAAATGACATTTCTCAAAAACAATATTGTTGAAATAATTACGTATACATGTGAAAAGCCGAAATGAGGGAAAATTTAAATTGCAAACCGCCAGAAATGCGAGAAATCGCAGAAAAAGTTACTGTACAGACAGTTTGGTGCAGTACCAAAAACGTAGAGATGATTTCTACTTACTACTGGCATACTTCCACGATTATGCAAGTGATAAAAAGGCATCTACTTCATGGGCACATTATTCTATGTAGAGATCAACTATTTCCCTTTTCTATCGTTTTCACTACTGAAATCTGGTTTTAACTTAGTCGAATACTAACCTAAAATTTACAAAACCATCTATTATCTGTAGCCTGTAGCAAGGTTACTCACTTGAAAAATAATCAGTTTTATTCAATGTCGTCTTCTGGTAATTCTGTGTTCTCGTGGTCTTACTCTTATTTTGTTTAAATAGTTTTGTAACATAACCAAGCTTGGCTCTGTCCGGCACTCGTTGTAGGTTACGGTCACGATTCACAAATGTCATCAGTCATTCATGTTGAGCGCGAATTTTAAAGTAATGGCATTTTTTTATTCAAATAATTTTATCGTGTTAGGTAATTTCAAGCAGCAAATACGTTAAAGACAATCTCCTGGGTATACAAAATCACGTTGCACAAGTTTTTGTTAAACAGCTATCCCTGGATTCTCAAAACATTTGAGTTTGTTCATTATTAACCTAGGTCAACAATAGAAAAAATTATTAACCACTACTAGAGAAATTCAACTTCTCAACAGGCTAGGAGACGCAATAATTGTCAACTTCACAGCTAGTAGTGAAAAAACTAAATTATGGTATTATACAATATAGTATGAGATTCTATGTAATATACAGTTATTGAAACCAGTTGATATTATTATTGATACAAATAAGTAACTGTAACCAACGATTCCTTAATCAGTAAAATTGCAATGCACCAACATACAGAGATAATTGAAATATTACGTAAAGTTTGAAACAAACTGACCGAATCAGGTAATGACTCTTAGTGCCATTTCCACCCGCGACAAAGTTTAACATAATCATTTAATTTTCACGAAAATAATTATTTTGCATTGATTTTTGGTCAATTTTGTGTAATAATGTTTCCAATATATTTTATGACTTTAGTTGCTCATTAACTTTGCGATAAGTTTTTTTCACGATAAATTGTTGTTGCAATGAATTGTCTCGCGAGTGCATGTAACAATAAAAGTGTCCCAGCTTGAAGAAGTTGTTCTAAAATTATGTTGTAAGTTACTTAGAATGAGTTTCACGCCAATTCAACTATAGCTGAAGTAGTGGCCAGTTAAATCGAGATGTGGTCACTTAATGCACCGACGTCTACTCAACGCGAAAGATTGATAGAGGTAGGCATTTGATCGTTCTACCAGATTTCCAAATCGAGGTCATTTAATGCGTAGTTAGAGGTTTCAAACCACATCAATTAAGCGGCGAGCGGCTGATCGGAATTATCCTTCATTATACATTCTGTTTATTTAAACCTTCTGTCAAGGAAAACATGAATCAGTTATTACCAACTTCCAAATAACAGATTTCCTGTTCAATAGAATATATGAATGGGAATGGCAATGATGATGAATGGTTAGAGCCACTTCCAACTTGGAATACTAGAATAAAATAGCGCGTTTGGAATCATAAAAATTATTCTAAAGTAGGGGTAATTATAGTCTTTTATTGCATTGCCGGGAGTTGTGGTTGATGAAGAAACTGGAGCTTTTGATAATTGGCGCCAATTACAATAATTATTTGCTCTCAATTTCTCTGTAACAGAAATATTTCACAAGAATTTGAAGTAGGATACTTCATAATGAACCTTACCATAAAGTATCCATGAACTCTAGAGAGTATTCTGTTCATACACCAATTAGTGCTTACAATTCGGTCATGATTCCTTTAGTACGTTGTATTTAGGCCGACTTTCACAAAACTCAGGAAAAACTTTACGTGGATTGATAGAGCTTAGCGGTTTTTTACATTCTCTTAAAGAAGGTATTCGTGAACTTTGTTACTTATGCTTGACCGGGGGATTTGATGCACAAATTTTTCAAGTGCATTTTAGTGCACTTTTTAATCAACTTCCTGAATATTGCTTGTAAGTGCTTGAAAACTTGTAGTTAGAGGGTTTCAAGGTCCCTGATTGTGAATCTGACATCAAAATGATTTTAAAAAATATCTATCTTGCATTAACATACATTTGAAATTGCATTTTATTATGCACTTTTTTCTTCATTCCTTTAATATTGTCTGAAATCAGTTGAAAATATCTACTCGGAGGTTTTCGAGGTCGCTGATTACGAATCCGATGTCAAAGTTATAAGAAAATTGATAGATTGCATAGATAAATGCAATTTAACCTCGTCGTTATACCGGACCTCGAGTTACACCGGGATTCGGATATGTTAAGTAAAAGCATTTCATAAGCAAATATAAAGATTCTCGTAGTGATACCGTAGTAAGTGTAAATTTTGTTAATAATTTTGAAATTAGAACAAATTGGACAGAAAATATTTTGTATTATAGGCTACAACAATTCACTGAACGGCTAAGCCATCAACAATTTGTCTGAACATAACAAGTTAAGTATCGTGTATTCTCATTCAGTTGATAATTCAAGACCATTATTTCATCTATTCGCTTCAGTTCACATTCTGAAATGTATAACGAACAATTGGTTGAACTCAAAACCCAATCAAATTATGTAGTATCCCAACTTTGACTCGGAAGACGAGAACATTGCCTCATTTTATGTTGAAAAAAATGATGCATGAACGAGAACATGATGAATTGTTAAAATTTGGATATTCTTCGAATATGAAAGCAGTCGTATCCTTCAAATTTGGAACGTCAAAATGTTAGATTAGCCCTTAAGTTATTCAATGAATATGTTATACGAGGTAACTTAGACTTAGATTGAGATTACTAAAGTTTTGAAACTTTGGGTCTATCCTGGAGATTGGCGATATCAGTACTTGTGGGGAGATTTGAATGGGTAGTTTCAATGCGATAGTTCGATTTATTTCATTCATTTGACTTTTTCTCTCAATTGGTTAGCAGGGGTGTCATTTGGAATTATTGATACATGAGTTTTCCAAAGAGTCTACTTGTAAGATGATATGTACAAGTTCGTTTACTGAAGTATTGACGTTCTCGTTAGATAGGTAGTGGTGTATTTTATTCTTCTATAATATCCTTGTACAATGACCAAATGAATTTTTGTATTCCGAAATGCAATTGGTTTTGGGAGGTGTGTGTTAGTGGAAGAGGTAGTTATCATGGTGGAAGTGGTCGCAATCATGAAGGCTGCTTAGAGCTTGCCATGTTATGTATGCAGAGGTTCGTGGATCGGTGAATGTTAGATCTATACTCGAGAAGGTGTCCATTGAGATTTGAAGTGTGTGATCTCCCCTGTATTAAAAGACATAAGGCCGAAGTGGTGGAACTTTGAATTGGTTTAAAAATCGATTCGATTCAATCCAATTGATTACCAGCTTTTATAATGTTGATATCAAGGAAAGGAAGCTGATTATCTGTTTCTATTTCGACAGTGATGGTAGCCGAAAGGTCCTCAGTACTTTAATAGTATTTTTAGTGGATAAGGGTGATTATATCTCATCAATAGAATCAATAGAATAAAACAACAATATCTTGATTCCGTGCGACATATTTAGCATATTGAAACAAAGAAATAGCCACAATTTCATGTTTCTCCTAGCTCGCATTAAGATACCTGCAGCAATCTAGGTTTATATTAGTTCAGACGTTTGAGGCCGGATTACAAATCATCAACCAGAGACGTGTTTTTCTATTTCCACTTAGGAAATTGTATTTTCCTTCCAAGAAGACACAAAGCTTGCAATTTCCTACTTTTCTACCTTGCGGCAAATTAGTAAATGAAACGCGGTGAAAATTATAAAAGAGTGTATTGTCATAGAATTCTTATGCGTGAAGGCGAATGACACATTCACCTTTTCAGAACTTGTGAGCAAATATGTTTACCTTTTCCATGTCACATAGCCACTGCTCTAATTTATATCCCTCAGCACTCTCGAACTCTTTGAAGTGCTGAATTTTCTACTCGCTTCTCTTTCCAGCTTTCTCGCATTCGTGTCACATACTGTCTATTCTACTATGTTTTTATACAGTGTTGTACTCTGTTTATGGCCTCCGGTATTAACTTTCCTCGCAACGGAATAGCTGTGTACCATATTACTACGCTCCACTTCTTGTGTTTATCTTCCTTTAGCTTACATAAAAGGACATAAGAGCTTTACTAGCAATTTAAGTGCGTGGAAGGCGCTCCAGTTTCGCAGGCGACATTTTTCATTTCCTAAAGGAGGTTATTGTTTTCTTTGTGGAAGAGGCAAGAGAATGAAAATTTTATCGTTCCTCACGCCATTGAGCATGTAGTTCAATATGACTGAAGGGCTACGACTAAATTAAAATTGTTATGTTAGAAACAAACGAATGAATGTTGTTGCTGAAGTTTTGCAGCCTCTGCGTAGATTATTATTATTACTATTATTTATTAGGATAAGAATCGAAAATGAAATTCTATGTGACTCAATTATACATAATAACATTTGTAGAAGCTAAATAACACCTATTTGAGAAAAATACTAAATATCAAATTACTAAATATCAAATTACAAAATATAACAGCAACTAGAAAAATGAATCTATCATAAGACCTACATTGAACTACATCAACTACTGAATAGAAGAGAATCAATATGATTTTCAAATGAGTTTACAGGAGGTGATTCAACAGTGTGAGTCCAACAACGCATACCATAAATGAATGCATCAACCTCTTGATTTTTATCATATAGATCGATTTTAATGAAACCTTCCGCAACCGCTTCCTTTTTTGATTAATAAAAAATGTCATCGTTTAGATTGTGGCGGTCGCACCCCCTGTAATTGCTACTGGAGTTGATAGATTAGTGATTACCAATCCGTTGGCAAAATTTAAAAATTCAAAATGGCGGCTGAAGAATGATGATTTCAAATATAAAATTACATTTCCTGGCCTTACAGTTGATTTTAAAGAACAATATGAAGGGTATGAAGATACCCTATTTTGATATCATTCAACAACCACCCCTTACCTGCATCGTTAATCACCGCCACCTCGGAAATCATAATTGAAATGGAAAATGCAGTCAGGCCTTTGATTTCAAATTTTAAATGCAGTTTCTGGTAATAATTGATATTAGGCAAAATTGGCAAGACACAAAAAATGTTTTTTACCCTAAGACGGTGAACATCCCTACTGGTTTTGTAAGAAAGCCGGATTTTTCCATGAAAATAGGGAAATATTATATAAAAACACGTGAAAATTATATTTGAAGTATATCACTTTATTCTGCACCCTATCAGATAGACCTCCAAGGAGTGGGGTTCAGTCACATGCTACATCGCTGTGTACAAGACGGAATAAAATCCCTATTTTTTTCATATTTTATCACGGACAATTCATCATAAATTATAAAGTTCATATATAATACAAATGAATGTGTATTGAGTTATTTGTATAATATAAATCAGTTTGTATGGTCACTTACATACCCCTCAACACACTAAGTGGGTTAACATCCCTCTTAAACATAGCAATGTAGCATGTGACTAAACCCCCACTCCTCGAAGGTCTATCTGATAGGGTGCAGAATGGAGGGATATACTTCAAATATAATTTTCACATGTCTTTATATAATATTTCCCTATTTTCATGGGAAAATCCGGCTTTTTTACAAAACCTGTACAGATGTTCACCGTCTCAGGGTGAAAAGGGGTTGAAAGTGACCATATAAATATACTTTTATTATGTAAAATTGAATTCTAAACACTTTTTGTATCTTGTCAATTTTGCCTAAAACCAATAGAATTGCTAGAAAATGCATATAAAATTTTAGGGATGGTGGGAAATGGAGGGGGGTAGTAAATGACATTGAAAATGGCCAATTCCTACAAAAACCTGAATTTGGAACATTTCTGTATCTTGAAATTGTTCTCTAAAATCAAAGGCCTGACTCTATTTGCTATTTCAATTATGATTCCCGATATGCGGGGTGGCGGTGTTTAAGATTCGGGTAAGGGGTGGTTGTTGGATGCTATTAAAAATAGGGTATCCTCATACAAAATGGAATTCTAAACACTTTTTGATTTTCATATTTTTCTCTAAAATCAACTGTAAAAAAAGTAATTTTATATTTGAAACCGCCATTTTGTAACCGTCATTCTCAATTTTAAAATTTTTTCAACGGATTCGTAATCAGCGACCCCTGATGCCCCTTGTACATGAATTGTAAGCAATTCGGTTGAGAACTCAGCGATATACTAAATAGGGGTACTATCAACCCCTGTAGCAATTACAGGGGGTGCGACCGCCACAAACGATGACATATTTTATGAATTAAAAAATTAAGAGAATGCAGGTTTCATTAATATCCATCCATATAATAAAAATCAAGAGGTTTGGGTCATTTCCTCTACTAATACTATAATGCAAATAAAATGTTGCCTATAGGATTATTATAAATTCCATGCCTCAATTTGAAAGAGTGACCACCCAAATTCGAGTCCGCATTAATGTTAAATATATCGTCGAGATTAACAGAAAATGTATTTTAAAGGATTCTATGCGTTGTGATTAGATTACCACGCGTATCTTCCGCTTTAGAAATTTAAAAAAATTTTCAAACGTTGTTGGTAATCCAGACGAATAGTCCCAAACGGTATTGCCGTAGCTCTTCTCTGCACTGATTCGATTAAATTTATATCGCGCGCACTGGACCACGTGAGGTTTTCAGAGATGGTGATATCTGACTTTCTGAACCTTACTTAACTGCAACCATTGAGATGGTAGAAATATGTGGATTGTTCGTTCCAATGTGAAGGACAGTGCATTAGCTTGTATTTAATGGTATAAGACATAAACGACACCATTCCAACGTGATGTCCAAATCACGTTGAAGCGAATGGTGATGTATAAGAGGGTTCGTATACAACTTGATATCGTCTGCATATTGGTAACTACAGGAAACTAGCTCTGGTATTTTGGGAGTATAAGTTAAGGATAATAAAGGGCCAATCACACATCTCTGAGGTACTCCACTAACTATATCTACGTATTGTGAAAAACTTGAACCAAGTTTTACTCCGAATTTATGAGAAAGAAATGCTGATATCCACCCCAATAACTCACCCGGAAACCATAGTGTTCCAATTTAGCTAGGAGGCGCAATTTGGGGACCTTATCAAAGGCTTTACTGAAATCCAGATAGATTACGTCTATTGGCATATTATTATCTGTAGCCAGTGACCAATCATTCACTCATAAAAGTAGGTTCGTAGATATAGACCTTCCAGGTAGGAACCTGTGCTGGTTCTTAGGAATAATATTTTGCTCAAGCGTAAGCGCTAACATGGTGTCAATTATGATACGTTCCATTATTTCAACTTCGATGGGAGTGAGGCTTATTGGACGATAGTTTTCAGCTAGTAATTTAGCCCCTTTTTTTGTGTACAGTCACAACGTCTGCAGAGATTCAATCCGTAGGTAGCTTGGCTATTTCCATAATCAGAGCAAGTGGTTTGCTAATTGTAAGTTTTTCAATAGCGTTGCAGAAACACCGTTAACGGAACTGGCGGTGCTTGTCTTAAGGTTGTTGATTTTCTTGGGTACACGTTCTTCAGAAATGTGTCAGTTTTCAATATAAAGTTGTTTCTAGCTGAGTTTAAAATGTGTAAGTGGTCTTGAGCTTCACGCGTATGGGTAGGAGCGAAAAAATTCGCGAATGTTTCAAAAGTTTCCCGATCGTTGCCGCAGATTTCCCCATTTTGATTTTTAACCTTAGGTACACGCACAGTGGAGCTAGTGTGTTGTCTTACATACTTGTACAGTTCATTTTTATTGGAGGAAGTAATAATTCTATTTTCATAGGGAGAAGTAATTTACTTCGGATCTAGTACGTGTATACCTTCGCCAGAGAGTCTCTTTAAATTCGATTTTATTTAGTAGATCATGAGTTATCCAAGGCTTTTTAGAATTACACCTATATTTGAAAACTCTGCTATTTTTGTCAACAGCCTCAAGAACGGATTTTCACACTACTATCCATTGTTCATTGGCGGACTTGTTATCAAACAGGAGCTTCCAATCCATGTTCATCACCTCCCCGTTTACACATTCGTAAATAATTTTAGTTGGTAAAGATAATTGGTTGATATCGGAAGTTATGATTAACTCTAGTAGAGAAGGATTTTGATCTACACGATAACCAGTAAATTCTGAAACTACCTGCGACAGATCGGTATTAATCACCATATCGACAAATGCATAATAAGAATTGTGATTATTTGAAGAGACAGGTTGGGCCATGAAAGCTCAGGAAGATCAAAATCGCCACTAATATTATAATATTTTAATACTTGATAGAAAAGTCTTTGATTAAGTTAAATAGCGTGACATCATTTTGTGGATAACTTGTCAGAGTAGGTGGCCTGTAAAGACAGATCAAAAAGATGGAAAAATCTTGCATTCCAATGTAAAGGCATGTAAGCTCGTTTCCAGGACAGTCTATAGATATATGCTCAATTTTTGCTTATATAAAAATGGCGTCGTTAGTGTCAATGTGTTCGTGTTAGCTCAATGATTATGTTCTGGAAAAATGATTAGTGCAATATTATTTAATAATAACATTGAGCTTTGAAATATGTATTGGTAATTATACGAGTACTTCTCATGTAAATGTTATTGTGGCATATTGAACTCCAGCTGCCTCTACGTGCGAAATAGTCGATATAGATAGCCACTGCACGCATCAATATAACGATAATATTTTGTGATATGTGTCGAAAGTTATACTTCTCCGCACGTGACTGTGGTCGATGAAATAACACGGAGCCGTCCAGTGCGGAAAGATACTTTCTGCACATGTTAGGTAACTCATTTGTATGAATAGTGTTGGAAATGCAATTTTGTCCAAGGCGAACAAGAGTTACAGCATTGATTAACGTACTTTAATCAATGGTTGCAGTCTGAGACGAAGTCAAACAAGTGTTATATATTGTACAGTGATTAAAATATTCTTCCTAGCTCTATGCATCTTCGTTCTCTATACTTTCTCCATTCTTCATTTCTATATTTATATATTTGTTTGTGTTATGTTATGTAATAATAATTATGATATGTAATAATAAATAATAATTCAGGACACCAGGAAATAGTTTACATAATAGATGAAAGCCTTTATTGATATCAATTGATTCGTTTTAGGATTGAATAAAAATTAATTATTATTATATTCACTGCCACAACATGAGTTAATATTATAGGGTGCCATTCTGGATAGAGTTGAAGTTTATGGAAAGTGATTAAAAGCTTAGAATTATTGACATAGAAATGAACGGGAGTGATGATGAAGGCCATGTGTTGTGCATTCCTCCAGAAAGACAGTAACCATTTTCTCTTAATAAACATTGCAGTAACTGATTTTTCTTGATTAATATGAACATAACAAACATTATCATACTACCGCTCGCACACTTTTTTCATACAATCGTTTCCAACATGAGAATTAATGTTGAAAGTTTGTTTTCAAAAGCAGGAACCTTTTTTCTACGAGCATGCGGAAAACATCTCAACTGATGCTTCATTCACAGACCAAGTATTTGGAACAATTATATGAAATAAGAACTTTTATTAATGATGGATATTGAAAAGCAAATGTAGTTTAAAGATCTGTTTGAATTTTACCTGGACGTCAACTGAGAAGGTTGAAATTCGGATATGATTTCTCTAGGAGTCTCATATCGCTCACTCAGTGAATTAGTACTTGTGAGTGAAATATTAATATTTCATGTTTTAAAGGGGTCTTTTTTGAATATGTTAATTGGAATTTTAAATAACAATGGTAAGGTCTCTCTAGTCTAGATTGATCAGTGACATTACTAGCTAATAGTTCCGTATAGCTAACTCAACAGCGGAACGACTAAATTTGCAAAGTTACTGAACAACAATTTTGTAGAAGATATATATATAACCCGATAAAGAGAATGCTAGAGAGAAGCAGAATATCTGACACCATCTACCTAGTAATAGCAAATGTCCCAATAAAAAATCAAAGCAATGTACAACATTGACTGGCAAATTTCTCGAACTTTACAAAAGATCTTACATCTATTATAGCAATGGTGAGGTCTCCCCAGTCTGGATGGATCAGTAACATTGCAAACTTTCTCGTTCCGCAGATGAGCTCGATGAGAGAGCGAAACAGCTGTCCGAAACTATAAGCTCCTATTGTTACTAATCGATCTAGAATGGAGATCTCACCGTTGTAATCTTCTAAAGGCCAACAAGAAATAATTATTCATTTATTCCCTAATTGTTACAAAATTTCTTTTTTATTATATTTCGTATAGCTCTTAGCAATCGATGTCGACTTCCTTTCCCCATGTCTTTTTTTTGATGACCCAGAATTTGCCAGTATTGTGGTAGACATCCTACAGAAGGAATGGCTCGTGTAGTTATCCGGGTTCGGAAAATTTATCATGGGCTACTCTTTTGTCGAAAACGTACACGTATTTACTGTAAAACTTGAGATACTCAATGTCATTATCTTCATTCGTGATAACAAATTACCCTTATATTCTATATCGTCGATGCTAAGTTTGCTTAGTTCTACGCATCTTCACCCGCCGGCTACTCCAAAAATTGTTGCAAATTCCATCATTAAATATGTACTCCAGCGAGTGCTTCTGAAAGAGATTCCTATATTTCAGTTTTTTCAGAAGATTTTGATTTCGCAGGAGTATGATCTACACTTTGTTTTTTGAGCAAAACTGTGTTTCAGAAATTTGATTTAGTAGAGATTCTTTTAAATTTTCAACTACTGTACTTCGACCACAGCGTAGATGATATACGTTTCCATACCGTTTTTGGTGAAAATAAATAATTTTCTTATGTAAAACTAACACTATCGTTTACTTTATGTTTTTCTTTGCTCCTTAGTAAAGTATTTTGTATTTATATATAGTTAGCTGATAACTTGTCGAATAAATAGTTGTGTGTGCTGTCATTTTTATTCAACTCCTTCAAATCCTCAACAGGTTATGTGCCCAGTACTACGTTCACTGTGAAGTTTCAGAGAGTTGGTTCTATATATTTTGACCATGAATTCAAATGATGTTCGCTTACTTGATTATAGAGCTCAGGTGGAGAAGTTGATAGGCCAACACAACTGGACAAGATGGAAACATCAGATTACTCTAGATTTGAAAAACCACAAAGTATTGGATGTTGTATCTGGTGAGGTGAAATAACAGAGGATGAGTTCAATGAGGCTATCATTGAAGCTGAAGATTCTTTGGCACTATCATGATTAGTTCTCTTGGTGACACGAATGAAGAATTCACCTCGTCGTGATGTAAATAATTTGTTGATGATGGAATCATGATGGGAGATAAAGATGAAATCAATTCATTTTTAGACTGACTAGAGCAAGAGTTCAAAAGCACAACTGGAACACTAGAATCATTCCGTGGAATGCAGTTCTATACGAAAAACATTATTTCAAAATTTAATATGAATGATTCGAATCCTGTGTCTTGTGCATTGATAATTCCGATTTATTTTTGGAAGAGAATGGTCCCTATAGAGAAGCAGTTGGTAGTTTGATGTATTTAGCTATGACAACTCGCCCAGATCTGACTTACTCTGTAAGTGTTCTATCAGAAGTACTTGATCATCCTAATAGATCTGACTGGACGGCTGTCAAGCGAATTTTCAAATACTTGAATGGAACTTGTAACTATGGTCTATTTTATAGAGGGAATTCGAATCAATTGTTGAAGTGCTACTCTGATTCTGACTTCGCGAATGACTATAAAACTCGTCTATCTAGAACAGGAGTCGTAACGATGACCAATAACTTGGATGAGCCGCAAGTAAGGGACTACAGCTATCAGTACTACTAAGGCTGAATACATTGCTGCTAGTGAGGCTACTAAGGAACTGGTATGGATCAAGCGATTGCAGAAGAAAAATCTCCTGTTCATTCGGTACCTATTTTGTTGTTTGGACAATCAAAGTACAATCCGTTTGATAAAGAATCCCGAATTCCATGAGAGAACTAAACATATTGAAGTTCGTTTTCACTTTGTTCCAGAGGAACTTCTGAATGGTGAATTTATCTTGTAGCATGTACCTAAGGTAAGGCAGACAAATTCACTAAAAATCAACCGCCAGGACCTTTCATAAAATACAGAGATTTACTTGGAGTGTTATGTTTTGTGTGAAGTGTTGAAGAAATAAATAAATAATTTTCTTATATAAAACTAACACTATCGTTTACTCTATATTTATCTTTGCATTTTGTATTTTTTTAGTTAACTGATAACTTGTCAACTTCTTCAAATCTTCAACATTTTTCAGGTACTAGCTATTTGCACTGAAATGGCTGTTAGTAGCAGCCTTCATTATTTCCATCGGAAAATCGATTCATTATTTTCTAAGTAATCTACTTTATGACAAGTTGTATTGCAATTGAGAACAACATATTCATGTTTTTAGTTGTAAATTATGATTTTGACGTTACTTGATGTGTAGTTGTTGCTTAGGAAACTATAGCCAATATACTACATTTCATGTTCGATAGGTACGCGGTCAGAAAATGATAAATATCATAGATTTAAAACATTCGTTAAAAACGTCACTATGGTTGCGATGCATTTCAAATGCACGCGAGCTTGGCACTTGTTTGATTAAGGATGACTGCTTGTAATCACCCCGAATGAATCACTCAAACTGGAATTGATGTTGAATGCATTTTTCGTTTGAGCGCATCATCAGAAATGAACTGCTCATTTCACTTCAAAATGGCAATAGATTAACCTTTGCGTGTTGGAGATGATTTAATTTCCATAAACTTGGACTATGAAATGTGAAGTTACAGCGTGATGAAAACTGATAGGAACAAGATACGTAGGTGGGTAAGAAATGGGGTTTAGCGACGTGCAACCATGAGGATCTCAGCAACCTTGCTGGATAAGAGGGTATTGGAGGACGAGATGGGGTTTAAAATCATTAGTAGAGTCATTTTAGACAAGAAAACGGCAACTATCTGAATATCTTTGTACAGTTGATCTTCGTCTCAAACTTGTTGCCAAATGTTTTTGATGTACTAAGAATCATTGGTCACCCAATCTCACCATGGGAAAAGAACAACAATTGTTTTATTAACAAATTGACCGCTTATAAGCAATTTATATCTATATATATTTATGAACCACTAGTACATCTTAGTAAATCTAAACACGCATTTTCCAATCATGAATTTTCCTATGACTACAACACAAGACATAAGAGTAATTATATATTTCCGGAACACAATCTAAAGCTAATGGTAAATGGTCCTCGTTATAGTGCCATAAAATTTTATAATGCTTTGCCTCAGAATATTAAATCTTCCATTAATTCATCTGCTTTTAAAAACAAATTTTCAATTATTTATGTCATAAAGAACCTTATACGGTTCAAGACTATTTTCTGTTTTGAATGACTCTTTAAACTGTTTTTATTACATTTATTCATATGGTATGCGATATTTTCACATTTCGTTTTAATGATGTTTTAATAGTCTCTATATATTTATTATTTTATATTATGTACTGTATGTTATTAACTGATCTGTAGGATCTAATATTGACGTGTATCACACATTATATTTTTTCACTTGTATTATTTGTAATGTTCTTTTCTGATACCTAATAAATATTCTTATTCTTAGATTAACAAATTTTCCAGATCTCAAAAAAATTGTTATTTTGAGACAGAAATACCCACTCGAAGGTTTTGGGGTCTCTTATTACGATTCCGAAGTCAAAAATAACAGAATTACTCATCATCACCTGGAAATTGACCATTTGGCACCGGAAGTTGATGATATTTAAGATAATTTTTACCTTTTTCTTGCAAAAAATGGACTCAATTGGTTTTTTTGAGCTAGCAATCATTATACCGAATGAATGAAACAACGAACTGTAAATGTAAGAATAATAAGTAACTAAAGCTTTTTATTTATTTATTGCCCTCAAATGGTGTATGTTATCATAAAAATATGATTATTACTGATTTTTTCAATATGTCATAGAAATATGAAACAGCGTCAAATCTTATGCACTTCATCAACTTCCGGTTCCAATTGGTCAATTTTCGTACTGTTATAGATTGATATTTTATCTTTGCATTTGGTGTACTGATTGTTAGCTCAAAAAAAAACCAATTGAATCCATTTTTTGAAAGAAAGAAGTCTGAATTTTAATAAATTCCATCAATTTCCGGTTCTAGTTTGCCAATTTCCTGGCGATTATAAATGATTTCGTTATCTTTGAATTTGGTATAGAGGTTGACAGATCAAAAAAAAAACAATTAAGTTTATTTTTTGCAAGAAAATGGTCCAAATTATGATGAATTTCATCAACTTCCGGTTCCAGTTGGCAAACTTCCGGGCGATTATGAATGACCTTGTCGTCTTTAGATTCGGTATAGTGATTGCTAGCTCAAATATACCAATTGAGTACATTTTTTTCAAGAAAAGGTATAAATTATGTTAAATATCTTCAACTTCCGGTGCCAATTGACTAATTTCCGGGCGATTATGAATGATCTCGTTATTTTTGAAATAGGTATTCAGATTGATAGCTCAAAAAAACCAATTGAGTTTATTTTTTGCAAGAAAATGGTCTAAATTATGGTGAATTCCATCAACTTTCGGTTCCAGTTGGCCAACATCCTGTCGATTATGAATGACCTTGTCATCTTCGAATTCGGTATAGTGATTGCTAGCTCAAAAAAAACAATGAAGTCCATTTTTTGCAAGGAAAAAGTATAAATTATGTTAAATATCATCAACTTATTTTTTACTTCGGAATCGTGATTAGAGACCCCAAAAACCCCCGAGTGGGTATTTCAGTCTCAAAATAACAATTTTTTTGGGATCTGGAAAATTGGTTGATAAAACAAATTTCAGATAAAGATTAACTGTTCAAAGATATTCCGAAATAAAATCTTTAAATGACTGCACTACATCTTCGAATGTCAATTTGAAAATTTGCTTCCTAAAATCTGACCACCAATTTCAAAACCGGACACTACGATGAGAAAAAGTCTGCATTGGAACACTTGTACCTGCGTTTCGTATACCTAGATGCACAATTTAGTATATGACGTCCTGGAGCATTGGATTGATTAAATATTCAAATCATTCGAACTTAATGTAGAGCTGAATGTGATAGGTAAGCAATTAATCGAAACTATCAGAGAACATCTACTATACTTGCGCCTCAACAGAAAATGAACTGTCTTGTCACTCATTCACGTCTGACATGCAATTAAGTTCTTGAAATGATAATCGAGTTTCCGATAACGCATACTTTGACAGAGCAATATTTTTCAAATTGTTCTACTAAAAGCACCTAAACAATCTTCAATTCATCACATAGCTGTTGGTGGTGTGCAATAATTCGCATCGAGAACTATGAGAATTTATTACTTACATACTTGTTACAATATTTTTTTCCAATGATAATAGAATACCTGTTGTAAGTTTTATAATGAAAGAAGTGATTATTGAGTCCTCAATATTTGAAAGGCTTCCTAATACATTTATATCATTATTATTAGAATATTTTAATACAATGTGTGTTATGTGGTGGTTATTGGTACTGACTTTATTCCAATCGTCTCTTTATTTCTATTATTAGTCGAGGAAAGAAAGCACAGAGTTAGGTCAAACCTGGAATTTTTGAACGAATGTACAGATTTTGATGTAATTGGGCACATTCGATTCGGGAAGTCGAGTGAAAAAAATATGGGGTATTGCATTTTCTTGAACGATTTTTTCTAAATATGAAAAACGGAATTTTTCGGATATTTTATTAAAAATTATCTCAAAATTGTTGCTTAAGTTGCTGAACACGACTATGATTTTCAAAATAGTCTATAATGCACTTGGGGCTCAAATTTAAAATACTATTTCTCAACTCTAATAACGCCACCCTGCAGCTTTTATTAAATAAAACTATTTTTCATAGAGATCATATTAGTACATGATCTCCGTAGTATTGCTTATATGATTTCTGACTGCTCGTGTCCCTCACACCAAAGCCCATGTATATGAATAAGAAAAAGTTTTATTCATGTCCCGCCCCTTTGAATATCTATATGTGGCACCGAATAATATACAGTCAGCCCTGGGCTCGAATTGTATATCTGCACATATACTGCGCATCCATCTAAGTAAAGATGTTGCGACTGTTCCCAATCTTATTACTTTCTCTTCTTTAGAAACGTTACGCTGAACGTCTGTTTTATAGTAAACTTTGTACACTTGTGCTTTTTTATCCGTTTATTATCAATAAAAATATTTATTCAAAAAATCCATTCTTTATTCGATATTGTGCTGTAAGGTGATTGTGTGGTGACTGTGACATATTTTCTTAATATTTCACTCTTGGCAAAATTTTAAAGTTTGTTTATTTAACTTCTAGGTATTTAGCACCCTCGGAAAAACCTCAAATAACAAGTTTGGTACCAATTACAATGAAATTTCCCGTGACCGACGTTATAGTCAGGGACACTGATCACCAGGTGCATTATAGAATATTTTAAACAACATAGTCGTGTTCAGCTTCCTCGAAAACCCCCGAGTAACCATTTTGAGATAATTTGCAATAAAATAACTGAAAATTTTCCCGTGACCGATGCTATAGTCAGGGTTACCGATCACTAGGTATTATAGAATATTTTAAACATCATATTCGGGTTCAACATCCTCGAAGACTTCGAGTGACAAATTTGGGACCGTTTTCAATGACATTTCTGTAAATTTCCTGAGACCGACGTGGTACTCAGGGTTACTGACCTCCAGGTGCACTATGGGCATTTTTAAACATCATTTTCGTGTTCAGCACCTTCGAAAACTTCTGAGTAACCAATTCCAGATAATTTCAATGCTTATTTCCAAAGTTATATAATCAGATAAATCATCTCCAGAAAAAGGCAGGAAAATTTACATTTTTCACGTGTTAAAATTCAGAAATAAAATTTCAAGAACATCTGATACCCCCCACATTTTTTCCTCCACTTCCCTAATCGAATGAGCCCAATTACATCAAAATGCGTTCATTCGATCAAAATTCCAAGTGTAATGCTTTATTTCCTCGATTATATGTATGTTTATGGTTTCATTCATAGTTTATTGTTTTATATTTACATCAACTAGTCGGAGAAACTTTACTTGGCAACAGAAAGAATATTTCTATCTTTAGTACTAATAACATTGCTCTAACAATAACAGTAATTTCAACATTAAAATTTATAATCAAGCAGAACATTTCATTATGTTAAATTGAATACAATCAACTATTAAAAAGGATTTTATTACTGCAATACTACAACATGTATCACGTTCCAGGGGCGCGTATCTTTCGGAATTCCCAAGATCTACATATTTCTTTTGGTTTCTTTTAATCTGAATAGGTGTTGTTTTAGAAGAGGCTCGAAATTCGAATGATATCCAGTTTTTATTCAATATGACTTGCATTGCCTTAAGAAATCTACAGGTCTTAATTCAATAGTGATTGGAATATCACGGAAACGACTCAATTTAGTTGATGTTCTCGTAGAATTAGAGAATATATCTTTCAGATTTAGATAATTGTCAATAGCAGCAGAATTAGATATAAAAATTGTAAATTCTCCCTACATCATTGTAAGTTCGGTGTGTAGTTGATAGGGGAGAGGTATGCAATTAATCGAAGCTATCAGTGAAAGATACCTCAATTACTGCTGATGCGTATCAAGAGCAAATTAACTGTCTCGTCTTCCTGTCTAACATATAATCAAGTATGATATGATATGATCGCTCCTTCGGTTACTATTTGAAACGGATCAGAACATGCCTTTCATTCTACACTCAGTTCGGGAATTGCAAGATTCTGATTACTTAGACCTCAAAAAATTATTGCACTATCAGAAGGAATGTGTATACAAGTTTTCCAATACATTTCTCTAAACAAATAGTGATTTTGTAATGTTTTCAGATAATGATTTCTAGTCCCATTGAATATTTCTTTATGCCGACTTCAGCACATTTTCACCATTATTTTTCAATTTGCTCTTTTCCATAGATGAAGATATATCTAATTAATATTTATTGTGTTTAATTAAAACGAATCCCAATTACAGTCGAACATGTCATACATCTTATCTAAGAGCAATATTAGCAATATCACCAATTTGACCCGGTAAATTTATACTTACCTCAGGTTTGGGCAATAACTTCTATATATACAAGGCCTAACAGCTGAATTCGAATGTGAGTGTGACGTTATCAACCGGAGACTTGGGTGGACGAAGCTAACGTACTGCAGTATCGTTGTGTTTAATTAATTTAAAACACATTAACCTATTTCTTGTGGAAAATTATATGAAGCACCTGTAAATAAGCGTATATAAGAGTGTTATGAGTAGATAAAGTTCGTTGTAAAATAGCTTCCAACTGAAAGTGTTTCGTTTTCTTAAAGAAGAAGAACTACAGAAACAATGGATATCTGCTGTCCTTGTGGAAGATTTCATGGTAACAACAATAATTTAACAAGATTCTCGTAGTGGTACCGTAGTAAACTGTGTTAATGATTTTGAAATTGGACACAAAATATTCTGTATTATGAGCGACAATAATGCACTGAACGGCAAGGCCATGAACAATTTTTCTGGTCACAACAAGTTAAGTATCGTGTATTCTCATCCAGTTGACAATTCAAGACGATTATTTTACCTATTCGATTCAGTTTCACATTGTCAAATGTATAAGGAATAATTGGCTAAATTCAAAACCCAATCAAATTCATCTTCAAGCCAGTTTATAAATATTATATGAACTAGATGGAAAATAATTTAAATAAAAACTCCCCTCAAAGGGCAACGATTAAGGGATAATCTCCAGGAACCTATTGTTAAAGGTAACTTATAGGATGATTCAAGGCAAAATTTTAAAGAAATTTATTAAATTGATGTCATTTTCCAAGTTTCAATACTTGTTGGAAATATTTCTGATGAGTAGCAAAAGTCAAATGCATGAAATGATATAAAATTATACCCTATGTGATGTGGAAGTTTATTGACTATGATATTGACTGTCATAGCATAGACCCTCTGAACTGTGATGGAGATGCATTGATCATGTATTTGTCTGTCATGTAAATTGTACGTGATTATATTACTTGTCAGAAACATCAAAATATATCAGACGGCTGTTTTCTGAACTATATCGTTCATGACGGCTTGTCTCCATCGTCATATATGATAATTTTTACAAATTTTGATGCGATTTTTTTTTATTTAAAAAACATCTCGAATAATAAAGATGAAATGCTATAACAATCTTCTGTATCTCCGCTTTTTACTCGTAGTAAGCAAAAACAAACGAAATGACGTTATGCTAAGAATGGCATTTGGACTACCAACTGATACCATGTGGCATCTTGTATCCGATAGTTTTCTGAACTATATCGTTTATGACGATGTGTCTCTATCGTCATAGATGATAATTATCATACATTTTAATGTGATTTTTTTTATTTTAAAAACTAAGCTCGAATAATAGAGATGAAATGATATAACAATCTTCTGTATAATCGCTTTTTACTCGTAGTAAGCAACAACAAACGAAATGAGGTTACTCTAAGAATGGCATTTGGACTACCAACTCATACCATGTGGTACCTTGTATCCGATAGACTTTTTAATACATTCAATATGATAATTATACTAGATTTAAGTTATACATATGTGTGTTTTACATTGATGATCGATTACATGATCATAAATATGAACTAATTCTTGAGAAATTGAGATAGTACGTCAGGATTTCATTTTTAACTGTATTATTTAGCAGTGGAATTCTTTATTAGGTTTTGTTCAGTGCATCGTGGGTTAATATGTTTGAAAATAGATTAGACTCAGTACTGTTGAGTTTCAATAGGGTATTTTCGGTTATATGTGCTAGAATGTACTGTTATTTTGTGTTACTTTTTGAGTTACCTCATCTCTTTATATTTTTTTAATGGTGATAATAATGATAATATTTATATGAAATTTGACAATAATTGATTGAGTCTATTTCGGTTTGATCCAATTTATCTCCATGTTCCAAGTAGTCTAAACATATTTCACTCTTACAAATTAATCGAATAAGAATTCAATCAAGAAGCAGAAAAACCACATTCATTTTCCGTTTAAATGTAACACTCCCTCCCGAATCAAATTTTGCATAACATATGTAAGCCAAACATCAGAGCATGTTTCTGAATTAATACAATACTGCAAAATGTGAAATATTTGAAACAGCACATGAATTGTTGCAAAGTTATTCTGTCGAATAATCTAGAAACCGTGAATGAAGTTTCCCTCAGAGTGCCCCAAATTAATTAAGCCGAGATGTATTACATCGACCACAATGCTTGTTATGGACAGGCGTTCGCAAAGCGTTCCTAATTCGGATATGTGAATAAATATCAAGGTAATAATTGTAGGTACTCTCAACGATACCAACGTTCTAAAAATTATTCTCATATACCACATAGATAGTATACCTTTTACATGAAAAACCAAACACCCGGGAGGAGTTGAGATATTTACTCTGGAAAACTACATTCCTACCAAAGTTGAATATTTTATTATTTTATATATATATATATATATATATATATATATTCTTTTGTTGATAATCTTGAACCATTTGTAATATTTGTATGTTTTCTTGGTATAATTGGTTCGTATATATACTGATAATGAAATAAAAATTCTGTTTGACGTTTCGACAATGTTTATTGCCTTTATCAAAATTGTTAATTGAATTAGTGTTTCCATGTAATTTAGAAAAGAATAGATGATTTCGATTAATGCAAAGATTGCGAAAAGGTATATATTGGCCAATCTTCACAATACCTCGAAAAAAGATTAAATGGCCACAAATATACCAAAAATTCATCAACTGCGCTCAATAAACATGTGAAAGACACTAACCATACTTTCGACTACAACAATACAAAAATTTTAAATATTGAAACAAACGACAACAAACGTTTGATATTAGAATCTATTCAAATTAAAAAGAACAATTGTGTAAATGACAAAATAGATTCCAATCTTTCGAAACTGTACAATAATCTAATTCAAACTTAACAAAATTTTATTAATTTGAAGTGCCACTTTCTATTTAAAATTCAACCTAAAAAAGATGAAGTATTATTTAACTATGACACTATAGAGTAACAATTTTGAGGTTAAATTCCATAGAATTATCTTAAACTTGAATAGATCTGAAATGCTTATCATAGAATAACTAATTAATACAATAATTCATAGATATTTATAATTGTACAATCTTGGAATGTCTTGTATTTAATCAAATTCAATCTATTTTAAATTGCAGTTAGCCATACATTACTCTTTCACACACAACCGATCCAATGTTTTCTGCAGTTTTAATTGGATCTTAAAACACAAGTCGGCTGCAGACGCATTTCATTAATCGAAATCATCTATTCTTTTCTAAATTACATGGAAACACTAATTCAATTAACAATTATAAATATATAGATAAAGGCAATAAACATTGTCGAAACGTCAAACAGAATTTCTATTTCATTATCAGTATATATACGAACCAATATACCAAGAAAACATACAAATATATATATATATATATATATATATATATATATATATATATATATATATTAATTTCTTACAATATCTGTAAATTCATGATATTCTTTGTAATTATATGTATTTTGTAATGATTAAAATGTGGCCATATTCTATTGAGATTATAGTTTGGGACGCCAAACATCCCTAATGCGAAGATTCTATGGAATCATTGAGCTCACAACTCTTTTAATTGACTGGGATAATCAATGAACAGATTGACATATTATATGGTTTTAAATAAACATAAATAAACAATTTGCCTACATTTTTGCACATTACAAAATACATATAATTACGAAGAATATCATGAATTAACAGATACTGTATTAGAAAAAATATGAAACTTTGGAAGGAATGTAGTTTTTCAGAGTGAAAAACAATTTCAGGAAGGAAATTTCAACGAAATTTGTTTTTTGCCTCAAAAATTTTAAGGAAATGATTCAAAAAGTATCTAAATTGATGAAAAAGATTAGAATAAGTTTTCTTATTTCATAAAATTCTTTTGGAAAACGCTTTTTTTGAGAAAAATAATAAAAAACTATTAGAATTGGTGAACACGCGCCCCGTATAATAGTGTGCGTCGTTGACCAGTTGTCATAGCGGGCAACTTGAACGTGGCGGAGTCGGGTTCAAAACCACCTAACTGGTCGCTTTTGTTTTTCATTTACATTTTTTTTAATTTTATAATATGTATGTGAAGAGATCCATGGATTATATTCATATCACTGCGCGCGTGGGTCAGCAAATTGGCTGGAATGTTTTGATGTTGATGCACCTTTGAAATAGAGCTCTTTTCCAAAATTTGAGACTTCGAGGGGTCAGGGGTCTCGAGAATGGGCCCTTTTAAGGCCCAAATATAGCCCTCTTCAGCCTATCTTTGATATGCTGGTTCTCAGCGCCCTTTCAACCGAAAAACTTCCGCGGTGGCTTGTTTTTTTCGTATTGCTCTCCAGTATTCACAAAAAAATTATGACTTCACGAACTAAAGGCATCCCTTAGCAACCTTATAAAGAGGAATCGAAATTTCGAAAAATTAACTATTTTCTACCTGGTGCCAACAGTCAAAATTTGATTCAAAATATATCTCACAGCTTTCATTTTGTTTGTCTGTCTTTCACCTTTCAAATCACACTTGCATGTTAAAATTGGTCAACTTGGGCCTAAGTTACAGCTATGAAAAGAAAGCAGTTTTGCCAAAAAACGCGTTTTCACGAACTTTGACAGACTTGAACTTTTTCCTGGACCGAAATCAACAAAACCTTGTAAGAAGTTAGTACTTCAACTCTTCTATCACTCCAAAATGTTTGTAGCAAAATATTTCAATGCTCTAGGCCCAGTGAATTTTTAAATATGCGACATCTATGCGTGAAATAGTAAGTTGTTGTTGCAAATAAAACTCAAACTACGAGCTAAACAAGAACTTTATAACTGAAGAACTAGCCGATGCACTAAGTTAATAACAAAGGACACCTGTTGCCTACCCTATTGCAACAAAAACTTACAATTTCACGTATAAATAGATGTCGAACAATTATCGCAATTTTTTTAATTATTCAAGCCAACCTTGCCTGTGGTTACAAATGACTTTATGAAATAATACGTATCAGAATCATCAAATAATAATGAGTCATACTATAATTTGTTAATTTTGAGGCATCTGAACTGAGTTTTTAGTTAGTTGAATAAGGCAAACCGATATTTCGCAATATTTAAAAATTCACTGTGCCTAGAGCAATCAAATATTTTGGTGTTCTGGGGTGACAGAAGATTTACAGTACTGACTTCCCAGTTTTGTTAATTTCGGTCGATAGAGAAAAAAGCTCGTGAAAAACGCGTTTTTTGGCGAAACTGCTTCCTTTAAATAGCTGTAACTTAGGGTCTAGTAAACCAATTTTGACACGCACGTGTTCATTTGAAAAATCAAAGAGAGACAAACAAAATGAAACCCGTGAGATATATTTTGAATCAGATTTTGACTGAGGGCACCAGGTAGAAAATAGTCATTGTTTCGAAATTTCGGTTCCACTTTATCAGGTCGCTAAGGGAGGCCTTTAATTTGGGGGGTCTATTTTTTTTTTAAATACAAGATGACAATACAAAGAAAATGAGCCCCCGCGGAAGTTTTTTGGTTGGAAGGGTTGAGAACCAGCATATCAAAGATAGGCTGAAGAGGGCTATATTTCGGCCTTGAAAGGGTCCATTCTCGGGACCCCTGACTCCTCGAAGTCTTAAATTTTGGGAAAGAGCTCTATTTCAGAGGTGCATCAATATGAAGAAATTTCAGGCAATTTGCTTACCCACGCGCGCAGTGATCTGTAATGAATCTCTTCATGTATATGTTGATCTAGGCACCAAAAGAAACTGAATTCAGAAGGTTTCATGAAAAATCATACTAAATAACGGAATTCGTAAGTGAAATGCTAGAACGAATGTAATAGTGATGATTTTAAACTGAACTACGTCGTTCAATACCCAATGTTGATCTAGGGGGAAACATCACGATTTTAACAAATTTCATCAAAGGAATCCCATCAGATTCACTGTAGAAAGTGTAACATTCTGAAAACGGATTAATAATTTTCTTCCTATCTATATAGGTTCATAAACCTTATGAGAATTTATTTGCTCATTATTATTCATTAAACACTACTATATTTATGTTTTCATTTGGTTACGAGCTATTCGCGTGAATTTATATTTCCGTAGGGTATAATGGTGATAATTTGAACACTCATTCCTTTTTCCCATTAAGTTAATCCTCTTGGAATTCCCCTTATACCTACCTGAATGAATGTTCAACAACTCATTAGCCATTGTACTTTCAATTTCCGTCATCTCACTCTGAGGTAAGTATTGCGCGTTTTTATCAATTTGAATGATAAAGAGCTATAAAGGACTATAATGACAATAATAATTTTCTGGTCATAATTATATATATAATACGCATACATTCAACCCGCAGAAGTGTTCGAAACTCTATCATCAAATAACTTTGAGATATCGTAGATGAACACATAATGCTGCAAATTTTGCAAGGAGAATTACATATTTTTGACACCTCCTATAAGCTGCAGAATTGTATCGAAGTTTTGGGTAGTTTCGTAACAATTGAGAAATAAATGAATATTCATTTACTCCTACTTGGTTTTTCCCACATAACAATGATTGAGTGGTAGTTCATGAAGCAAAAGAAAGAATCCATGATATCATGGAAGCGAACTATTCAATACAGAAAAAAAGATCATAATCGAGTTCATGAAGCACATAATGTCATAAAAACTGTTTCAAGTCTTCAACCGATCATTATTTGCATAGAATATTCGGTTCTTCTCGCTGAAGAAATTTTCTAACGCAACATTCCACGTTTGACTGAATTAACTTCAAAATACCCGACTTCCTGAGTCAAGTTCCACTCCTTGCAAAACTGGACGCGACCTGTTCCAAACTGATAATCATTACAAAAATCTTAGGCTTTTTATATTTTTGCCCAAATTAGCCTGATTTATTTAATTGGAGAATGCCATATTGAAAATTCCGCTCTTAAAAGTGTTTGTTGGAAAACATCATTCCGATTTGTTCAGCGGTTTGTAACAAGGAACCATTGCGCTACATCTATTCCTGAATAAATTGAATTTTCCACCTCGATGAATTCGTTTATTCATTATTACTCGTATTATTACTCACATGTGGTTGTTATTGGTTGAGTGCCAAACATGTCTCACGACTAAGCATCTCATTTAGTTTATTTATTCATAATACATCTGGTTATAAGCAAATTCGTAATCTTGAATTATTAGAAAACATGTCGTATCTTATATTTATGTGTGTATATTGTGAGGTTGCACTTCAATGTATTACTATACTATTCTCTCCTAGCTTAGAATTATAATTGAACTATGTGATAATTATTATGGCGAATCAATTATTATTATTATCATCTCGAAACTCAAAAAAGTTTCTGCTCTAGCGCGTTTGTGTTTTTAAAACATTCTCGTATTTCAAGAGTTGATGGTGAATTTGATAGACCTATGAGTCACCGATATAGATCTCCAAGTAATCACATTATATGGTAATGTCGATGTACCAGTAAACTTTGGGAGATGAGCAAACTATTTTCAATTCTCAAATTCAACCTCCTATTAGGATCTTCAAATCACCAACATTTTATATGCTTCTATTCCAGTATTCGAAATATTGATATGAGTATGAGTTTGAATCAGTGATTCCTCATGATATTGTCACTATCCGTGGTTGGTGCAGATTAGATTCTCCCCTGAGGATCCATTAACCTTTTGAGAATCTCTTATCCGAGACTGTTACATGTAACATTCCACTCATTATAAAGCGAGATGTTATTTTCACTAAATTATATGAAGGGCACGTAACTGATATTCAGCATGTTCAACTAGATGACCTGGAATGGTTGTTGAAAATTTAGTCATGGACGTAAGATAGATTTTTGTATCTATACAATTAAAGACTTACTCAATTCTTCACCGGTTTGGCAGGTTCTTTACGTGCTTTCCCCAGATGCCGTAGTTGCAAATTGCAAAATCAATGTATCCTATCAACTGACGAAGATAATTGGTTTTGTCCAAAAGAGATGAACAGGAAGACCATAAACGCCTATGACTAACAATAGAAGAATTCAACAAACAGTTCACTCTGATTGAAGGTAGAGTTCCCTCGCACAAACATTAAATTATATCATTATTCCTGGTAAGATATAAGAATCTGCAAATATTTCCAAATTTCATTAAATCGGAATCAAAGGATAATACGTTTTGCAAGGTGCAAAATAAGAAGGCGTACGCTGAATTGTTAAATTATCTTCATAAAATTTGAATTTGTGCATTAAAGAAGCTTCCACAAACGAATCAGAGGTTGAAAACAAAATTGAGCGTATTAAACAATACTGTTATCTGAATTTTGAAAGCAACTTTATCACCATATTTTTCAAAATCAGCAATTTCGAAAAAAATGTCAACAAAATCGAAGCCTTTCAATCAAAAAAGATAAATAGCTTAATGAAGTGCGTAACCAATGAAAAACCAACAATCAATAAACAGTGGTTAAAAAGCCTAACATACACGTTATGCCTATCGACAATATAATTACTAATTTATGATGCGGAATTGGAAATAACAATTTAGAAGAGAAAAATGAGATAAGAAATGAAATTTGGAACATCTTAACAAATAAAAGAATAAACAGAAAGTAGAAACAGGCATACCAAAAAATCATGCAAAAAAGACAAAAGAGTTCTTAGATGCTAACCGTCAACTATTAGTTTTGACGCGGATAAGTGTAATAAAACCGTCATAATATATAGAGAAGAATACGAAAACAAAATCTATTAAATGATGAAATAACTTAGTACAAAGTGACATGAATCTTTTGAAAAATAAATTAATTTGCCATAATGAGGAAGCACTTTATAAATATGCGCTTCCAAAACTACATAAAAGTGAAATACCTCCAAGACCCATTGTGAGTAATATTGGGGCGCCTACCTAGAGTTTATCAACATTTTATGTGGAGGACTCATGGCTTTTAATGAGTTTATTAAAAATCAATCCGTACCCGTAGATCATCTGTTAATTTCCTTGGACGTTATTTCTTCATTTACCAATATACGTCGTTTTGGCATTGAGTAGGATCAAAAAACGTTGAGCAGAGATTAAAAACCCCACACCTCTAGATCGAACTGAATTTATAAATGCAGTACACTTTTGTTTAGAATGCCCTTATTTTCAATATGGTGAGCAATATTTTGGACAAATATTCGGCACAGCAATGGGATCTCCTATTTCAGCTACTATTGCTAACCTGGTTATAGAATGCTTAGATTAATCTGTAATGAATTCATTAAATTTTCAACCCGTATTCTTTAAACGGTATGTAGATGATTGCCTAATGCGTGTTCCCAATGATAATATTTAGTACGTGATTAATGAATTTAACAATTTTCACTGTAAACTTCAATTTAGTTGTGAAATAGAAGTGAACAAAAACATACATTTTCTAGATATGAAACATTTTTCAACTCCATTATTGAAGAAAGAATGAGCAAAATCTTCAATGGAACGTCACATAAATAACATAATAACATTACCATACATTCCGGAAGCCTCAGATATGAAGAAATGTTTAAAGTATGATATAAATGTTGCGCTTAAACCTACTAACTGTTGATAAATATTTTTCAAATATAAAACATTTAATACCTAAAGATAAACAAACCCACACAGTATAAAAATCAAATTTAGATTGCGATAAGGAATCTCTAAACAATATTTGCAAAAAAAAAATGCGTGGCCATAAGTATAGTATTAGAAACAAAAAATTCCACCACCCCTACTAAACATTGTCTTGATTATAACAATCAATTCGATTACAAAAATATTGATATTTTAAATAAAGAAACCAATTATTATAAAAGATCTATTTTGGAGATGGTACATAAAACGTGACTACAAGTCTGTAAATCATATAGCAGACGTTTAGTTATTAATTCAGATTCATACTAATTTAATTAATTAAAACCCTTGCAAATTCCTACATGCGTCTTTATAATGTTAAAAGTATATTTTAGGTAGAATGCTCAAATAGCAATAGAAAGTAGATACTTGAGCGTTATATTTTTTGGTGTCAGTCGTATTTAAATATAGCTTGAAATGACTTCGTTTTTATAAGAAGATTGTTAAGCAGTGGATTCTTGATAAATATTCATATAATCAAGACATTAATGTGTCACAGTTTCTATTACTCGTGTTTCAGTTCGTTTCGGCGACGTGGGCATTTTTAATTGAAATTAATGCGATAAGGACGCTTTGTGCTTGATGAATAAGTTTAAGAAATCCCGTTTCATGAATTGATATGTTCTCTGATAATCGTCGGGAGACCGAAACGTACGTAAAGACGAAAATAATAAGCATATTTGTTAGTGTGACCTATTTCCCGGGAATTTATATATAATTCATATTATAAGTGAATTCCGAACATCCATTTATTTAACGAATATTAAGCCATCGAAAAATTCCCATTCCTTCCATTCCAGTTTCATCAATGTTATTATGATATAAATCAAGATGGTGAATTTATAGACCTGCCTTTTCCGTTCTCTTGCTTTTATAAATATGTAGAAAACAACTTCAGCTTATATTTTGTACGAAGAAATAAATTACAGCTGAGCAATTTGCAATCTTATTTACGGTTTCGTTCTATCAACCTCAAATTCATATTGGCATTGAAAATAATAACTCTATACTCGTATACCTTTTCTCGACATTTTAATTACCCGAACGGCAGGAGCCATTTTAATAAAAGTTAATGGAATTTATAAAATCCAATTTCCTTTTGTTGAATCCTAGAAGTCAATCTTCATGTGGCATGAATGAGAAAATAACTATTTTTTTAATTTAAATAAACCGCCATTTGGGCTATTAACGGGCGGTATTTGAATACCTGTCTTGTAACGTTGTTATATTTTATACAGTAGATTAGTATCTCTTAGAAACTTCAATAAGTTTTGGGTTATTGCCTGATTCTAACGATTCTGCGATATTATCGGAAATCTCATTTTCAGTTCTTTAGATACATTCCATTAATATTTGTTGAACACTAATAGGTACTACACATATTTTACAAACGGCAGTTTGTCTAGTGATTAGATATTCATCGGTCGATTTGTTGTGGCCGAGACGAAGTCTGGTGGCTACCACTTGATGTACTTTCTGGTCAGTCATGTTGGTGATCCATCGCCCAGCTTTGACTTGATTTTCTTCAGCTTAGATGGCTTATTAAACCAGATTTCGTTCTATGTTGCTGTCATCTTCTGTTCGAAGATGATATCAGGTGAGTTGCTGGTAGGATATTGTTTTGAATATGCAGATCTTCATTATCTGCGGTGTCTTTTGCGGCTTGATCTCCAATTTCATTTCCGACTATGCCAATATGAGATGGAACTCAAAGAAAAATTAATACTTTTAGAGCTCATTTTTAATCATTGTCACTATAGGATGCTGGCTGAACTTTTAGCGAGCCCAGAGGGTTAGTTGCTATGATAAACTTGTCTCCTTGATGGGTGTGTATGTGACCGAGGGCCTTATTATAGAGCTCCCCAGAGAATACTGAGGCTATTTGAGGAAACTTAATTTCAATGTTTGCTCAGTTGTAACAACTGCGCAGACTACACTAGCAAAATATAATAGTGTTCAGGAATTCCAATGGATAACTATGTAATTTAGTTTCTCTTCGAGATCTTAGGGAAGTGCTGCTATGTTACAAGTAAATGCATTCAGATATACAAGAATGTCATGCTTTTTTTGATCTTCTCATCCAGCCCAAATTTTATTGATGTGTTCATAATACTGAATATTCCCTAAATAACGTAATCATTTGATTTAATCATTCGATTGTCTTACACTCACTCACCGAGTTCCAAAAAACGGAAGACGCCAAGCGTGGCTAGCAGCGATGTAGATTCTGGCACCGACGAAATGCATCTTTTTGTGTGTATTCTTGAAATGGTTTCGACTTTCGACTATTGATCATCTCTTATAACATATAGGAAAATTTGATATTTACAGATATATATTACATGTTTTGGGGTCGACAGATGCACATAATTCTCAAGTATATTACAATGAACTTAATAATTCAAATTAGTAATTTGGTAATTAAAACATTTTTATGTGAAATATCACAAAATATTGCTAAATCAAGAATTAGAATATATCAAAGGAAATCTTTCAATTTTTAAGTTCAATGAAATTTACAATTGGAAAGATAAACCTTCATTTAGGTTGGTGTTCAAGAAAATCAGATTGAAATGTTCCAATTCAAAATAGTAGTTAGGGTCAACTTCCAGAACAACCAATAATGCCATAATTTTGAGAATACCTCCATTCAATGAATCTTATTCCTTTGGATCTATAATCTGATTTTCAGATTGGTAGAAATTCTCGTTCAATAGATACTTCTAATAAACGGTCGAAAAAAATAGCTGATATAATAATAAAAAAGGAATACTGGATCTTTTATATCTTACAGAAAGTTCCGCTCAACACGTTCGTTACTGCACGGCTCACATATGAGTCTGTTAGTTTTATAGTAGACATCATTTTAGAGATAATGCCATTATTTTGAGAACACCTCCATCCAATGAATCTTATTCCTTTGAATCTTCAATGAAATATTTAGATTCGTAGATATTCTCCTCTAATAGATATTATAAACGGTCCAAAAAAAATTACTCTATATAAATAATAATAAAAAAGGTATAGACCCATACTGGATATTTTATATCTTACAGAAAGTGGTAAACGTTGTTCCGCTCAACACGTTCGCCACTCCACGATTCACATATGAGTCTGTTGGTTTTATATTAGAGATAACGCCATAATTTAGAGAATACCTCCATTCGATGAATCTGATTCCTTTGTATCTAATAAACAGTTGAAAGAAAATAACCCTATATAATAATAAAAATATTATAGATAACGTCATAATTTAGAGAATACTTCCATTCAATGAATCTGATTCCTTTGTATCTAATAAACGGTTGAAAAAAAATAACTCTATAAAAGGAATAGTCCCATACTGAACATGTTGTTCCGCTCAATAGGTTCGCTACTGTACGGTGAACATATGAGTCTGTTGGTTTCATAGTAGACATCATATTAGAGATAATGCCATAATTTAGGTATTCAATAAATCTTATTCTTTTGGATCTACGATCTAGTTTTCAGATTGGTAGATATTCTCGTGCAATAGATACTTCTCTAATGAACGGTTGGAGAATAATAACTGCACGGGTAACATAAGTCTGTTGCTTTCATAGTAGACATCATATTAGAGATAATGCCATAATTTTGAGAATACCTACATTCGAAGAATCTTATTCCTTTGGATCTGTAATGTAATTTTCAGATTGGGAGATATTCTCGTTCGGAAGATACTTCTAATAAACGGTCAAAAATATAACTACTCTATATAATAACGAAATAAGAATAGTCCCATGCTGGATATTTTATATGTTACAGAAAGTGCTAAACGTTGTTTCGCTTAACACGTTGGCTGCTGCACGGTTCACATATGAGTCTGTTGGTTTTATAGTATACAACGTATTAGAGATAACGCCATAATTTAGAGAATAGACATCATATTAAAGATTATTATTATTTACCATATTTTAATATTATTGCCTTAATTTGTTGCTATATTTCCTTCGAGAGAATCCATTCAATGGAAACTGAACTACAACAAAAAGCAAGCCGAAAATATATCTTTGAATTGAAACTTAGTCTGCTTGCGAAATATATAAAGATTCTGCAAAATTCATAGGACAATACATAGAAAATTGTTTCAGGGAATTCATGTTGATAAGTAGCCATGTTAGACCTAAATATATCCGTTTTCCAAGGATTATTTGTTCTTTTGCTGCCAAACATGTTGGACCTTCGTAGTGAATTCACTCTCATAGACCAAATGTAACAGTTACAAATTACCAATTTCGGAACTCATAATGCGCCAAACAGTATTAAGGCTCTAAAAGAACATGGTCTGTGTAGTTTGTTTCCCTCTTGGTAGCGAACGTGTTGAAGCGATTGACAAATTTTCATTAATGCGACCAATAGGGTCGACGCAATTTTCTCCATAGTGGTAAGGATATAGGCACGCTCACACAGAATTCATCACAAAAATAGTCGAGATGGATTCATAAGGGCTCAAAACTGATATTTGGTCGATTACAATAAATCGCTTATACTACGTATAGTGAGGGAAGTGGAAATAAACAATCTCCTTGTAATGTTTATTGAAAGTCAAAGATTTTTAAAGGTTTTGAGGATTTTGAGGTTTCCATCAATTCTTAATCCAAATCATTGATTGAGTTTGGTACTTCAAACGATGCCTTGTTTTGAATCCAATTTATTTCTCCTTTCGGTTCCAATTTTCTCACGATTTCTGATAAGATTATAATCATTTATATTCTTCAGATAATCTAATTTTCATGTAGTAGGAGAGCCTTATCGGCATTTTTCATTTCGTTATCACATGAGGGCCGAAATTTGCAGCGGGCTCTTGGACTTATTAGTTATCCCTTGTTATTCCTTCTGGCTGATGGTATCACATAGAACGAACACTAAGTTTTCGTGGGATTTCTAGAAGTTCTGCTCGCGTATCAGTCACTGCCACTCCCAGCGCTTTGTGGTATATTTTCAATTCACATATAGATGAAAGCTAATTCTCCGAGAAATTCGAAGTCTGAAAGTTTAATAATTGGTTGGAATAAGTAAAATTCGAACTTTCTGCTGAATAGTTTCTCATCGGAGCCAGTTAATGATCTATAGTTCCGTTGCACGAATTCCGAATACTAATGTTCTCGTTTGTAGCGAAACGTTCTGGCTCTTATATACTTTCGAATGAGTTTCAGGGTAGATGTATCACAATGCGTACAAGCTTCTGAGTATGATTGTTCGGTTCCCGCATAAATTAATTTACTCTACGAGTGCCTTGTGGTCCTTTAATCAAGAGCATGATATGATATTGTTTCGAAGTTGGGGTCGACAACGATTAGCATTTACAAATTGTCACATTCAATTTGATATTCATTCTAGAATATGCTCTGAAATGTCTGTCTTAACTGACTCCAACTACAACTGTACCATATAGCATGCAACACGATTTCTGGGGTTCTTGAAGAACTTCAGTCCCATCGCCCATTTGGCTTTATGCACCGGTCTGACCCCTCTCCTTCTATGCAGCCATGCATACTGCTCGACAGAAGCCTACGTCTTAGAGGGAGAATGTGGAAGCTAGATTGTGTCATCCACCTGGAATCCTTCCCCTCCGCCACTCCATATGTAGTAGGAAGTACAAACACTGTTACTTTGGGGGTAAACGCACCTTTTTGTTTTGGAACTAGTCCCCAGGCTCACGGAGAGGACGTTTTTACTAGACTAAGGTCTCCGAAGAGAGACAAAGCCACTTAAAGGATAGCGTGAAACAGTTGAAATTATCAATCTCCTGGTCGAATGTATCATCGGCAACCATGAAAGCCATGAACTGTCGGAAGCAATCGGAATCCGCTATAAGCGAACGTGTAGATCTGATGTAATATCTCTAAGTAAAGTATTTTTGGGAGCATGTTTTCTCTCTTTTCATTTGCAGTTATATAAGACGGATGCGATAGCGAACGAAGTCTTTCCTAATTTCACACACACAAGCGCACCCGCACACACATTTAAAAGAAAATGATTCATGTCCCTTTTGTCCCAATGAACGTGGAACTGGGTGGCATATAATTATGGCCTGTAAATACACAAGCAACATATGGAGCTTAGTAGCCAAATCAATAAAAATTTTGAAGAACACTAAGCAAGTTTTAGTTAAAGACCTAGATACAGGTTATGACAAGAGCTCCAGGGAAACCAACATTACTCAATAAGCTTGGTAAAATATGTTATCTACAGCTCCATAACAAACCATTTGAAAAATAATGCAGAGTAGTGTAGTGAGTAAACAAGGTCTCAGGTTTTCAAAATTATTGTCACTAAACATTTGAATTAAAGATTAATATTTCAGAGTAAAAAAAAAATGAACATATTCTTTTATTATCAATTTGTTTGAGGATGAATTGATTGAATTGTAAATATTTTAAAATACTGACCTTATGTAAAATACCCACATAAGAGATAAATATGTAAGCCGTTGTATAAAACTTATTGATTTAATAAATAATGATAATAATAATAATAATAATAACGCACACGTACGCGACACACACGCGCGCGCACGCTCACGCATATGCCCACGCACACGCCACACAATCCACACACACACACACACACACACACACACACACACACACACACACACACACACACACACACACACACACACACACACACACACACACACACACACACACACACACACACACACACACACACACACACACACACACACACACACACACACACACACACACACACACACACACACACACACACACACACACACACACACACACACACACACACACACACACACACACACACACACACACACACACACACACACACACACACACACACACACACACACACACACACACACACACACACACACACACACACACACACACACACACACACACACACACACACACACACACACACACACACACACACACACACACACACACACACACACACACACACACACACACACACACACACACACACACACACACACACACACACACACACACACACACACACACACACACACACACACACACACACACACACACACACACACACACACACACACACACACACACACACACACACACACACACACACACACACACACACACACACACACACACACACACACACACACACACACACACACACACACACACACACACACACACACACACACACACACACACACACACACACACACACACACACACACACACACACACACACACACACACACACACACACACACACACACACACACACACACACACACACACACACACACACACACACACACACACACACACACACACACACACACACACACACACACACACACACACACACACACACACACACACACACACACACACACACACACACACACACACACACACACACACACACACACACACACACACACACACACACACACACACACACACACACACACACACACACACACACACACACACACACACACACACACACACACACACACACACACACACACACACACACACACACACACACACACACACACACACACACACACACACACACACACACACACACACACACACACACACACACACACACACACACACACACACACACACACACACACACACACACACACACACACACACACACACACACACACACACACACACACACACACACACACACACACACACACACACACACACACACACACACACACACACACACACACACACACACACACACACACACACACACACACACACACACACACACACACACACACACACACACACACACACACACACACACACACACACACACACACACACACACACACACACACACACACACACACACACACACACACACACACACACACACACACACACACACACACACACACACACACACACACACACACACACACACACACACACACACACACACACACACACACACACACACACACACACACACACACACACACACACACACACACACACACACACACACACACACACACACACACACACACACACACACACACACACACACACACACACACACACACACACACACACACACACACACACACACACACACACACACACACACACACACACACACACACACACACACACACACACACACACACACACACACACACACACACACACACACACACACACACACACACACACACACACACACACACACACACACACACACACACACACACACACACACACACACACACACACACACACACACACACACACACACACACACACACACACACACACACACACACACACACACACACACACACACACACACACACACACACACACACACACACACACACACACACACACACACACACACACACACACACACACACACACACACACACACACACACACACACACACACACACACACACACACACACACACACACACACACACACACACACACACACACACACACACACACACACACACACACACACACACACACACACACACACACACACACACACACACACACACACACACACACACACACACACACACACACACACACACACACACACACACACACACACACACACACACACACACACACACACACACACACACACACACACACACACACACACACACACACACACACACACACACACACACACACACACACACACACACACACACACACACACACACACACACACACACACACACACACACACACACACACACACACACACACACACACACACACACACACACACACACACACACACACACACACACACACACACACACACACACACACACACACACACACACACACACACACACACACACACACACACACACACACACACACACACACACACACACACACACACACACACACACACACACACACACACACACACACACACACACACACACACACACACACACACACACACACACACACACACACACACACACACACACACACACACACACACACACACACACACACACACACACACACACACACACACACACACACACACACACACACACACACACACACACACACACACACACACACACACACACACACACACACACACACACACACACACACACACACACACACACACACACACACACACACACACACACACACACACACACACACACACACACACACACACACACACACACACACACACACACACACACACACACACACACACACACACACACACACACACACACACACACACACACACACACACACACACACACACACACACACACACACACACACACACACACACACACACACACACACACACACACACACACACACACACACACACACACACACACACACACACACACACACACACACACACACACACACACACACACACACACACACACACACACACACACACACACACACACACACACACACACACACACACACACACACACACACACACACACACACACACACACACACACACACACACACACACACACACACACACACACACACACACACACACACACACACACACACACACACACACACACACACACACACACACACACACACACACACACACACACACACACACACACACACACACACACACACACACACACACACACACACACACACACACACACACACACACACACACACACACACACACACACACACACACACACACACACACACACACACACACACACACACACACACACACACACACACACACACACACACACACACACACACACACACACACACACACACACACACACACACACACACACACACACACACACACACACACACACACACACACACACACACACACACACACACACACACACACACACACACACACACACACACACACACACACACACACACACACACACACACACACACACACACACACACACACACACACACACACACACACACACACACACACACACACACACACACACACACACACACACACACACACACACACACACACACACACACACACACACACACACACACACACACACACACACACACACACACACACACACACACACACACACACACACACACACACACACACACACACACACACACACACACACACACACACACACACACACACACACACACACACACACACACACACACACACACACACACACACACACACACACACACACACACACACACACACACACACACACACACACACACACACACACACACACACACACACACACACACACACACACACACACACACACACACACACACACACACACACACACACACACACACACACACACACACACACACACACACACACACACACACACACACACACACACACACACACACACACACACACACACACACACACACACACACACACACACACACACACACACACACACACACACACACACACACACACACACACACACACACACACACACACACACACACACACACACACACACACACACACACACACACACACACACACACACACACACACACACACACACACACACACACACACACACACACACACACACACACACACACACACACACACACACACACACACACACACACACACACACACACACACACACACACACACTACGACATTATGTCAAAAATTGTTTAGATAGATTTGGAAATGCTGAAAACATATATATGCGCCAAAATCCGGGAAAATTTGATTAGCCATTTACAATACAAGAGGAAAACAAACTACACAGACCATGATGTTTTGGAGCCTCATCAATGTTAGATTGTAGATGTTTGGAACATAATAAGTTCTGAACTTGGTATATAACTGTCACACTTGTGTGACTTTGGTCAATGAGAGTAAATTTACTACGAAAGTCCAACATGTCTAACAGCAAAGGAACAAACAATCCTTGGAAAACGGATATATTCAGATCTAGTATGGCTACTCATTAGCATGGATTCCCTGAAGCAATTTTATATGTATTATCATAGGAATTTTTCAGGATCTTTATATATTTTGCAAGCAGACTAAGATTCACTTCTAACGAATATTTTTGGCTTGCTTTTTGTGTTGTTCAGTTTCCATTGAATGTATTCTCTCGAAGGGAATATAGCAACAATTTAAGGCAGTAATATTGAAATTTTGTAAATAATAATGAATAACAACTCACAATAAAAATGACATAACCTCAAAACAGAACCAGACATCGCGCTGATGATCATAGAGATCTACTTTATGATCTCTATGCTGCTGATTTGTGAGTCATACATTCATATAATAGACTTCCGCATAGTTTGAATCTGTCTATATTATGTCTACTATAAAACCAACAGACTCAGAATTAAATTTTCTGAATAATGAAGATAACTTAGATAATTGAACATAGGATTATAAAAATGAATAAACGTAAAACATTGAATCATAAGCGGGATTCGAACCCACATTACAGGATGTCTAGTTTAGGGTATTTACCAATAACACCATTTTGGTCACGTCAGATTCTTATATTTTTGTAAATATAAACCTCTGAAATGATAGTAGATCATTGATGAAAACAATGCGATCCGATGATCCGCTCTAGATTAACTATTCACGCACAATTATCTAAAATTCAATCGTTCTGAAGGATTGTCGGTTAGAGTATAACTATGGTTGGTAATTACTCTTGACAGTACTCATTCAATGACAGCATCCCGGTTGTTATATATTGCAATAGAACTGACTAGTGAAGGAAAAAACTGCACAAAATAAAGATTCAATAAGTCAATTTGAAATTTATTAAAAATGCATTTTGAAAAGGCGGAATGTAAAGTCATTTTGAGGCATGCCTAGTGAAACTAGTAATTTATTATACTTAAGTTCCTGATTTTTTTTCATCGCATATTCCTTTTAAATCCTAAACAAAATCAAGCGCTCAATTTTGCTAAACCCAAATTATCCAGTGACACGATACTCTTGAACTTGTTCAGTTCACTCTTGATATTTTTCGTGTGAAACGTGAGCCTCATACACGATATGAAAATATTGATATATTTACGAAGAATGTAATTTAGCGGTGAATCACAATGCAGTTGAGACGTAATGTAACGAACAGAGTATAACGGACAGGAGTAAAGATTGTCTACCAAAGACATTAAATTGACTTTTTATTTTCTTCTACTGTATGAAAACCAGTTGTGCCCGAACATAATGATAAAAGGAATGTAAGAGAATGTTGTTATGAAGCTGAAACTCAATGGACTAATTTAACACGGAGAATGCACAATAACAATTAGTATAAAGTGCATGAAATATGTTCTAAATTGGGGGTATTGCGAGGAAAGAGCTTTTAATGTAGGATGAGCGTTGTGTTTGTCCGTGGCCTAGTTACGTGAAAGCGTGGCGCCACAGTTTCAAACGAGAGGAAAGAAACAATACCCGGAAATTTGCAGTTTTCAAGTAGATAAACCAGAAAATAAGCGCGCAGATTAGCTCAGAGCAGTGGGAATCTTAGTCGATTATGGAATCTTTACTGGATGTAATGATTTGAGAGAACAATTTTAGTTCCAAATATACATGGTGTTGAACTTCAAGGATTATAACCGAAGCTTACTAGGGAAATGATAATATTTGTAGAGACAGATTTTCAACTCAAATAATTCGATACTTTGAGTACGATCACGAGTGATATATGTTCCATAATCTATCGTGAGGAGAGCATTCTCATAAGTTTTCTAATGATTTCTGAATGAACATTACAACGATACAGTGACATAGATCATACTGTAATAATTTTAGTTTGTCTACTTGTAGATTGAAAAAACCCCTGTAAAATTTTAAGTTATGAAGCGATTTCAACCAATGTTTTTTTTTAATTGTCAAGTAATGAAAGATCTACTAGGTGACAAAATTTAAAATGTTTATTCCAATTTTCTGGGCATACTACGATACTTTTTCGTAGTCAAAAATGAAGAATTTTTATTTGTTATTTTTTTATTAAAAATATTACTACGCCACTGTATTCAGAGTGCCTCTAAATAGCTGTGACCAAAATTTCATAAAAATATATTCATTAATAACAATGTTACTACAACTTATAATTCGTAAACTCACTAAGCTAATAGTCGCAAAAGAACACCCTGCATCAACGGATAGTCATGGAAATTATTATTTTTTTCATTAATTGTAAGAATAAACCATCACGGAATGAACAAAATGTTTAAAACAGCATAAATATTAAATGAAAGTAACGGAAATACATTCAACTTTACACGCAATTAACTAACTAATTAATAAGACTGAATAATATAACAAGCTTAACTTAATAATTATTAAAATATTTTAATTTAGTGCAAAACTTTACTTTATTTCAGATCCTAGTTGCCTCCACTGATCCACCATCTTCTACATGTCTTTCATTAAATACTCTACCAACCTCTCTGGCGTATATCGTCATCTCCCAAAAAGACGTACAATTTCAATTTTCTCCCTCATACTTCATTTTGCAGTTGGCTTTCAACAAAAATGATAGGATGATTTTGTTAATATAGTAACAAATTCATAATTTTTGCGTAGTTTTGTGCAGAATTTGTATTCACACATTTTAATTACTTATTTCACATTACAAAAGCAGGAAATATTGTATATAATATTTATGTAATGGCAGATAGAAGTTGAAATAAGGTATTTCTGATATCTTGAATAGTAGACTTCCGCGGATAGCTAATCTTGAAAAATCTTGCCTTCCGGATGAATTCAGTTTCAGTTCAAGTCTCAAGCCTGCCCTGAAGATGCCACCTGTAATGGTTGGCGAAACGTCGGCATCAGGTCAACCTATTGTGACGCGGAATTCATCCGAAAGCCAAGATTTTTCACGGTATTTCTGATGTCACATTGCTTTCAAACACTACATAATAACATGTTCATTGAAATTAGTTATTTGAATTTTCCCGCGTGTTTATTATATAGCGCCGTATTACAGATGAATTTCTAGTTTTTGTCACTGCCTGTTTTCCGCCATCAATCGTTAAACCTGAACAAGAAGTTGAGTAGACAATGACTCGAAAAGAAGATCGACATAGAGTAAAGTGGACGTTTTTGAGTTGGTCCGAGAAGCGGAAAAAGGCCAAAGAAACGGAAGAAAAATTGACAAACGCGTTGAGTCGAACTCTCAACCTCAAAAACTACTTGAATGTGGTGCCAAAGATCGATTTTGTATTGTAAAAATATTTTGTGGCATTCAATATTATCGTCTACCATAGGTGCCCCCACCAAACTTGTGCTCACGGGGCTCCATCACTCTAAGTCCGGCCCCGATTTTACTCCCCATTACGGGGGCAGTAAAATGTAGAAGTAAAAAGTAACTGATCATTTCATATGATGGCAAAATCAATGTTTTTGTGAAAAAACAGAAATTTTGTTTGCATTGTCAATTTATTGAGTAATGCAGTAGAAACGTGTGTATTATCTATTTTACTATTTAGTTTGGATGAATTCATACGTAGCGAACGACGAAGCTCAAATTATTCGAGAGAATTAAATTATTCGAGAGAATTCTTAAGAGGTGGAAGCAAACAAAACTACCATCCTACTTGAACGTCCTTTACAATCCATTGCTGAGAAGTGAGGTCCTTACTAGTTAACACGTTCACTAGGGACCTGCTCATCTATGGTTCTTCAACCGTACCAGTGACTCACATATTCATAATTAGTAGTGGTCTATGAGAAGCTATGACTCATACTTGAGTCGCATGGTCTCAAGTTCTGAATTGTTGTTCAGAGGTTATGTAAACGTTTATATGTAATGTGACATGAGTTAGTTGAAAATAAACAAAAGGTATGTATTTGTACGCATAATATTATAACGACATATAATACCAACATTATCATTTATCTCATAGAATATATTCTATTATGGAGGGTATGAAAAGAAAACTGACAGCATGAGAATTGGAAGAGGAAGTAGATAAAATGGAAGAGCATGTCGTATGATGAATCTGCTTTTGATAGAGATGAATATCAAGGAACATATGCAGATTCTGAGAGCCGCATCCATATTTCTGATAATTCGGATGATCCAGATGAATCTGATATATCTGAAATTTCGAATTCAGAAGCAAAAGAAGCTACGAATGATGCCGTCAAATAGATGAATCAAGGAGATACTATAAAAAACGATTATACTTGTCCGGAAGAATAAAAACCGAATGCAAACATGGTACAGTAGTGATCCATGTACGGATGGGTTAAAACCATAAGGACTATGTACAGATCCATATATTGTTGTTTATGATGATTTTATCCCATAAGTTATACATTCTATTGTTAGATTGTTCAATGCTACATTTCATTGCTGAGTTCTTATCCATATTTTGTTGAAAATTTTGATACGTATTTGACTCAATTTGCTAGAACAAAATAAAATTTTGGGAAGCCAAATTTTTTTTCACTACTTATATTACGACACATGATTTATTTAATGAGGAATAGATGCCCCACATGAGACAGTCGATCCGTTCAATGAACTGAAGTATCCCAAGTATCATGTCTCATATATTAGTCATCGTGAGAATCACATCAAAATCATATTTTGTGCTAAAAAAACTGTATATTCCCCATATTAGCATCACAGTGTAACCGTACAAATATAGAGTTTGGAATTTATAAAACATTTTATATAGATGCGTATTGTGATTGCGGGAATATCGTATCCGTTTTAGACGAGGATAGAGCGCAAGATCGACCCCCTTCTGCTGAGGATGGGGTTGATTCGATATAAGTAAATAAAAGTGAAGTATCGATACTTTCAGTTGGATACCAAGTACATTTGGCATCAATGTTTTTTGTTCGATACCTAGAAGGTATCGGAAGAAAGTACTCATATCGGTCGAAAGTACTTGTATCATTCATATATTTTTATTTTGAAATAGAGCAGAATAAATAATTCACTGTTTTCATGTGACGACCTACAGATTTTTCCCTCAACGATTTCTTCTCTTTCGACCCATTACGATCAGGCAACATTTACATATAGTCCAAGCAATAGACAGAAATGCGTGCAGAAATTAATACCTAAAAAAAAAAAATGAGCGTATAGGAAATTGAATTTGAAGGTGAGTTTCTGGTTAATGCAACTCGATCTGAAAAAGCGGTTTTTATCAAATAATAATAATAAAGGTCAGATCGGAAAAAGTTGAATAAGAAAGTTGTAGGTATCAAATAGATCTATCGATTGGTCTCCTAATAATTATCGATATCTCTCATACTTTCCGAGTTATATCGAAAAAAACCGTTAAAAATTGGGGTATCGAGAAGTCGTTAACTATTACGTTTCCATATGTATTGTTTGCCCATGGCAAGCTAAGAGAGTACTTTTTTTCTTAATTTGAAATATTGATTATTTTTCAAAATATATCGATTTTTCAAAAAAAAGACGCTCTTGGCTAGATCTTCTTAGGAAATGGTCCCGGAGTAATGATTTTGGGCTTATTTTCTTCATGAAGAGTTGTTCTATAATTTTATTGAAGAAACAGCGATTTTTTCAATTTTAAGGGTGAAGAAATGAAAATAATAATTTTAGAAAAATGTCTTTGAAATCAATTTCTGACATTTTTTAACAAATTACCAAAAAAAAATTTTTCATCTACGATCTTCTGAACCAGCGATAATTTTTTTATTTCAAAACAATCTGTGAGACGCAATAAACATTATTCAGAAGTGTGTTCTATGAATGTTAATGCTAAATACCTACATTTTCAATAAAAAAATATTTGGATATGTTTCATTGATTCATAGTATTAGAAATTGAGTAACAAAGCTAAGCGTGCGCAGCTGTCGGAGCTTGCGGCGGAGTGGGGGAAGCACTGCGCGCTCGCACTGAAAACTGATTTCGTGCGTTCAAAGTGGCTTGTGCTTGCAAAATCTTCAATATTTCGGCTTCTGGATAACGTACAAAAATATTTTTGTACTTAATCTGGGGTAGCTCGACGAGATAAACACGAATATCGTATTTATTTCGGCCTTAGAATCAAAATAGACTCGGAAATATTTATTTTTTACATTTCTAATTTGTTTTACTTTTTATGTCATTTAAATTACGATTTATTATCAAAACATTATTTTCCATGTGATACCTCAACTTTTTTGCTCAGGGAATCATACTGACTTTATACTTGCGGATCTCTTTAACAATTATTTAATTATTTCAGTAAATATTTTTTTATGATACAAAATTATTAAAAAATATTTATAAAATCCTTGCAATCAAAGTAGCGGTATATAGCTTATACGCTTTTTTCCCCACTCCGCCGCACGCTCCGGCAGCCGCGCACGCTTAGCTTTGTTACTCAATTTCTGATACTATGAATCAATGAAACATCAAAATATTTTTTTATTGAAAATGTAGGTATTCAACATTAACATTCATAGAACACACTTCTGAATAATGTTTATTGCGTCTTACAGATTGTTTTGAATTAAAAAAATTATCGCTGGTCCAGAAGATCGTAGATGAAACATTTTTTTTTGGTAATTCGTGAAAAAATTTCAGAAATTGATTTCCGTCAGACGTTTTTCTAAAATTAAAATTGTGAAACTTATATGAAAAAAACATGTTCAAAAAAGAGGAAATTTTTCAAAGTTGAAATTGAAATAATCGCTACGTTTCTTCAATAAAATCATAGCACAACTCTTCATGAAGAAAATAAGCCAAAAATCGTTACTCCAGGACCATTTCCTGAGAAGATCTAGCCAATTTATGAGAGCCTCTTTTTTTAGAAAAATCGATATATTTTGAAAAATAATCAATATTTCAAATTAGGAAAAAAAGTGCTTTCTTAGCTTGCCATGGGCTATATGTACAGGAAACAAGACATATGGAAACGTAATAGTTAACGACTTCTCGATACCCCAATTTTTAACGGTTTTTTCGATATAACTCGAAAAGTATGAGAGATATCGGTAATTATTATGGGACCAATCACTAGAGCTATTTGATACCTACAACTTTCTTTTTCAACTTTTTCCGATCCGAGCTATAGTTTTTTAATTATTTGAGAAAAACCGCTTTTTGCAACTTTGCCAATTTTTTAGGTTATGTTCGCCATTTCAGATCGAGTTGCATTAGAAACTCACCTTCAAATTCAATTTCCTATACGCTCATATTTTTTTTCCAGGTATTAATTTCTGCACGCATTTCTGTCTATTGCTTGGACTAATAAGTTGACTAGACTATCCACTAACAGTCTATCAATACTGCCACAGAGTCACAGTCATAGAACTTACAGAACTAGCAGCCTCTTTTGTACTCTTTCATTTCTAATTCAATTCGAAACAAAACGACTAACTTTACGCTAACGGTAAACGTCTCTGTATTCACTTTTCGCTTATTCATTTTATCCTATCGTCATTCGTATTATCCAATCCTATTAAAATTTGATTTTTGTATAGTTTGTTTGTGTTGTGTTGTTAGTATTACTCATATTGTACGATACAATGTACAATGGCTAATATTATCAAGACTGTTTTGTTTCCAAGCAATTCATACGCTTCAATTTAAACAAATTCAAATAACTTCTATAGCAAACAAGTTAGTGATAAGTGTATGTTTGGGAGCTCTAAAGCTACTCAAAAATGAAATAAAAGGGCCATGTTTAAAATATAATGTTGACGTGGATAGCTTAAAACGAAACCTTTAGAACATCTTTCTAACAAATTATTCAGCGTCAATATGCGCAACCTTGCCTCCATGTTAACTCTCTATCACTTATAGTTATCGAGGAAGCAATGCTAACGCATGGAATTTGTAACTCCCTGTATATGTGCAAGAATGGAGATACCGAAGATTAATGTATTACATAGTAGAGTAGCAAAGTTATATACCTAAATAATCCACGAGTTTAATAGCGTTTTAGCACAGGTTGTGTCTGTTTATGTTAGCAATAGAAACTTTGTAATTAGGCCATACATGATTTCAGGCTTAATAAGATATTACAATGGAGTGAATACGGAATGGTTCGGTACAATTAATTCATGAAAGGAAATTTTACAATAATGCTCGGTATCCAGCATTTTGTGGAATAAGCTATCACAAAAACTTGACAAGCTAGTCTGGATAACAGTTCACTGACAAGGGTATCTTTTTACAACAGCCATATTACACTGGATTTACGTGTCGTGTTGATGTTCCCCTGCGTCAAATGATAAATAGAAGCTGAAATTATGAATGAAAACCTCCTTTCACATTACCTAACAGCATCTCAACACTGGATAAAAAAGAATCCCAAGATGGAACAAGTGCCTTAACAATATTACCAAGGCATTTATCATCCATGTATGGTGAAAACTGTATACAATTATTGAGCATGTCAATGATAAATGATAGACCACTTAATAAACTTGATATACAGTTGGAAAAACAGAGAAGATACAGTCGAAATTAAATGAGAATTACTGGTTCGTATGATTTTAGTTTATACCATTACCCTTTTTTCACCTAAAATTATAACATAATCTAAAATACTTAGTGACTGCGATGCAGCCATTATCGAAGATGTATGTAAACTAGACTGTGCCAAAAAATATCGATATTTTTTTATTTCGCTCTTCTTCGAATATATCATTCTCCGTTCAAATTCATTCAGGTCCCCCAAATTTGAAACAAATCGGTTAATATTTACAGGTGCATCAAGCCCAAAACGTGTTTTTTGGTTTTTTCTCAATTTTTGAGAGGTTTCATAACACTGTTCTACAATAACGGGATGTTTGACACTTGGGAGACATTATTACATTCAAACACAGAGTATTTAATGTATTTCAGTCGCCACATCCACTTTCCCATAGATATATTGGCGAAAAGAACCATTTTTTAAGGCCTAAAAACTGTAATTTCAACTTTCTACTCAAATAACTTCATATTTTTAGGTTCGTGATGCATCATATGCTCTTTTAACGTAGTCTAGTATCACGTAGCTTTAATTGAATAGATAATTTCAGAGAAAATCGCCCATCAGTTATGATAATCTACACTCGAATGAAAAAACGCACCACTTGAAAATGCACCAAAAATGGCAAAAATTCAGAGTACCATAACTCGGTTGCATTTAGGCCATAACTCGGTTGCATTTAGTCGAAAATAGATGAATCTTTGAGTTCTGAAAAAGTTAGAATTTTTCCTTTAATGTAATGCTACTCAATGTGATACCAAATCCATTCCACCCCCTCCCCCCGCTAGGAAAAATATGTTCCTAATGTCAAAAAATGTTCCACTTTGACAGCTCGTAGCCGGTTAAAAGGTTATTATTAAATCCAAATTCTGACACCGAATAAGAGATGTGGAGAACTCGTTGTATCGATGAACTATTCTCTCAACATACACGTAACTTGTAGAAAAGATTTGACGTGAACTGCGACTTTTTAACTGAAGATCCATCTGCGTGGAAAATCAACGAGTCTTATATATAGAAGTGAAAGAAGAATTTTCATTATTGCGCTCTCAAAAATTGAGGAAAAACTTCAAAAAACACGTTTTGTGCTTGATGCACCTCTAAATATTAGCCGATTCGTTTCAAATTTGGGGAATCTGAATGAATTTGAACGGGGAATGATATACTCGAAGAAGAGCGAAATAAAAAAATATAGATTATATGAAATAATAACTACTTTGTTTTTATACCACTTTTATTAATTATTATATTGTTATATTAATAAAAGTGGTATAAAAACAAGGTAGTTATTATTTCATATAATCAAAATGATAAATTACTATAAAGTAACGGCTTCCACCATCGATTTTTTTCCAAAAAAATATAGATTTTTTTAGGCACAGTCTAATGTAAACTGAATCTGAACTAAGATTATGAAGGAAAGCGGAATACTTACCGGTCAAATTTGGGGAAGGGTTTTATATTACAACCACTAATGAAGCGGCAATTATAATAATTCTGATCAATGCAAGTGTTACACGTACTTCTTGGAAGCAATAAACATCAAATATTCCAGTTAGTTAATAATCGTTATAGTGAACAAACCATTACTTATAAACATGTATTCCTGGAGATAAATCAGAATTCTATAGAGGATCTCTATGTTTATACATTTCTATAGCTTCTGGTGTATCCGAAAACGGTTTGTCGCTATGTTTCAAAAGCTCGATTTTGTAATTATATGACAAGTTTGTAAGACATCTTTGTGAAATGCTATCTTCACAATTATCGAAGGCAAGCATCTTTGAATGAGCTACATGAGATTCATCAGGCGATAACAATAATTGACATCAATTCTATCTATACTATTTTCGAATGATATAAACGTTGACAAGGTTCATACACGGATGCAATTTGTAGTTCTAAATCAATTATTCGATTTGTTACCTAAAAATCTAATTTATTTATTTGATAAACAAAAATTCAAAAAAAATAACACCACCGAATTATGGCTTGAAGGAAATGTAGTTGAATGGAAAAAATTCCGTGTCAATCGAATAAGAAATAACGGAGATATATATTTGTTAATTATTCTGTAACTCGATCGATGAGCATGTTCAAGCAATTGAACAGGTTCTCGGGACCGGCGAACGGTGTTTCTTTGGATAAACGTTTGTTTTTTCCGTTTGAATACATCGAAAAAATGTATAAAGGATTATATGTACCCTGTAAAGTGCTAAAAACAAAGAAGAAGTTCATATCTCTGGAACTGCTTCAATCAAATTCCGTTAACCGCAATTCTATGAGTTGTAGTGGCCGAGATATTGAATTGGTTTTGTAATCAAAAACTAAAAAAAAACAATATTAAGCTTGAAAAAAAATTGTTTTCTATATATGACTTTTATCATCACTACTAGGGTAGACATGCTAATTTTAATGAGTGGAAAGAAGTTCCGCGGCTGAAGCGTAGTGCTCCTTGGCTTAGTATTCTATTTGTGCTCATCAGGTTATCAAGTGGATCCTAAGTAATTTGTTGACCATTATCAGTTTGCTTATTTCCACTAGGACTTAGTGGTTCAGTTTATCCTTGTTATATTAAGATAATAAGTTCCTCATCATTGGTAGTCATATTTCCAAAGACCAATAGGAATTATTTATGAATTGGTAACTCGTATTATTCATGAATAGATAGAACTTCCCCTTTTTTTTAGCTTGATCATCAAATGTTGAATACATGTATATCTTTCAATATACTTACTAGAACTAGAACTAGAATTGTGTAAGTATAATTATTGCTCCATATCGGCTGATAGGCCAGTAATTCAGTCACGAAGTGCGAGAGTTTGGTATTTTTGCTGGAATTGATAGTTATTGGTTAAAGTAATATTAAAATCAACTTTGGACAAAATCAAAGAATAAGATCAATTGTCTATCTAACTATTTATAACCAAAACACAAGTTTTTGCCCTAGAACGCAAACGAACGAACGAATATTCGAAGCTCGAAATTCATATGAAAGGTCTAATCAATACATCTTGTACGTTGTTCATATAATTTGATATGAACAATAAGACGGTTTTTCTGATAATTCTTTTGTCGACAACAGTGCGCGCTAAGATGACTTTATCAATGCATCAATATAGTGATTGGGATCTCGAAACTACAATAATTTTTTTCGTTGTCAAATTGTTCATATATCAATGCATCGCCGTCTAGACGCGTGTGTAATGGCTGAAGGGGTTCATTTTGGAAATCTCATATGATCTCTATTAGTTTTTAATTCAAGAATAATATTTAATTGTTACATTATTTTAAGTGCAGTTTGAGTTCCATTGAATAGCATATCTGTCAATTCTGCATTTGTGTACACTTCCATTTTATTGAAATTCTTTACAAAGGGCCTCAAAATGACAACAGTGTAAGACAAATAACAATGATTTTAACTTATTATTGCACATACTAAAAATAATTTAGTTGTCTTTACAAAATATGTCAACATAACATTTACCTACTAGGTAAATCAAAGTTTAATTAAAATTCCACACTATGCGTGCCATGTACTTGTAAGTAAATTTTTTTTTCTCTCAGAAATCTTCAATTTTTCGAAAAAATTACAAGAGACCTTTTTTGTTCAGAATGAAACAAGCTACCTAAAATAAATTTTTAATTGGCAATATACACATAAGGGAAAAAGTTAAGTGAAAAACAAGTTTTAGGGGTGGTTATTTCTACCCCTTACAAACATAGTGGAAAACTAGCAACTCAGTTATTGGATGCCTTCTTAATAGCAAATAATGTGTGCTTAATTTTATTTTTGGAACTTTTTGGATTTAGAAGATAAAAATAAAAAACTACTTTTTTGGCGCCCCATTTAAAGGGCTGTATCTTAACATTAGGGGGTCCAAATGATTTTTTTTTATATGAAAGACACACCTTATTTTTCAACAAGGAACCACCCCCTTTATTTAATCGCGAATATTTATTTACACCCTGTATAACGATTAATTGTGAGAATAGAACATATTTTCAATGACCTTTTCCTGATTATTCGAACAAATTTGACTTGTCAGAACTGATATTGAAGAAGCTAGCTCCTCCATATTATTAACGATGTTGAAGAAGTGATCAATGGATCCGAGTATGAGGACCAGGACATAACTCATACACCCTAGTATTTCGTTCCCAAATACTATTAGGCTATATGTTCCTGAGGTAGTTCTATCGATACCTGGAGTCATTTTTAGGGTGGATCATTAATTTTTCAGTAGATTTTCAATATATGAAGCTAATGATTTTCTGATATAACTGTTGAATATCGATGTTGAATTCACAATTGGGTTATATCTATCTCCTATCGGAATGAATGAATATGTCGGAAGACAATTATGATTTCAAAGCATTGAAATTAAAGAAGCCAGTTCTGAATGTAAAATGTCCGTTTTCCTTTTCTTCCACTTCCACGGTAACAAATTCATATCTCTACGAAACAATCTAATCAGCACATATGATGTGCATGATTAGATGAGGTGCAGTTGGCAGACGATTACCGGCTAGACCTTTCAAGTTTTATAAGCCCAGATAACCTTATAGGGTAAAATACCAATCAGCTTTATAACCGGTCTTTGAACTATGAATTGTCTAGAGACTCATATATCTATTAAAATACTGTACACGATGGTTTCACACGGATCACGTAATGAAGGGTGTGTTTTGTTTTCACCCCTACACAGCCGCACCCTTTGGCTTAAATGAGAACTCTACGGCATTACAACTTGGTACAAATTACTTTTTACCACGACCAACTCATATGTTTGTTATGTAGTGGTTGTTTATTAATACAAATTCTTTGTTTCTTAAATAATAAAAAAAGTCAGCGCACTCCGGGAGTGCAGGCAGAAGTGAAAACTTGAACTTATGGCGCGTTGGGCACTTTTTTGGGTGAGCATTTTTAGGTGCGCTCGCGACATGAGAAATTGTTCATAAAAAATCAAGTTTATCAAAGCAATGTGGGCACTTTTTGAATAGACATGAAGTATAATAATATAGAAACTATATTCGAAGGAAGTGGTTTTATTTAAATGAGTAAATATTAGTAAATAGTAAATACAAAATTTATCAATTCTCATCCATAATTTCAACAACTCTTACATCATCATTATCAGCATTTTCATCATTATTATCAGGATTTTCATCGAATTCTAAAACTGAAACAATAGGTCTATGGTAACTAAAGTATGAAATGAACAATTTTGATTTAAATCTATTTATATATCTTGTGAATACTGCATTATTGCACTACAACAATGTTTTTATTAATTCTATTTACACTTTAGATTTGTTTTTTTAACACAATACCATAGCAGCAACACAAGTCAAATGAAATATTTAAATAAATAAATTTTCCGTTTAATATTCATTTATAAAATAAATATAAAAAAACTCTCAATCTCGTCTGTCGCGAGGGCACGAACGAATGCCCATGCAAAGACTGCGTATAGCATGCAGCGCTCTCGCATACCTATACACTCTGAGTATACATATAGGTATGTAATCTCGTCTGTCGCGAGAGCACGAACGAATGCCCATGCAAAGACTGCGTATAGCATGCAGCGCTCTCGCATACCTATACACTCTGAGTATACATATAGGTATGTAATCTCGTCTGTCGCGAGAGCACGAACGAATGCCCATGCAAAGACTGCGTATAGCATGCAGCGCTCTCGCATACCTATACACTCTGAGTATACATATAGGTATGTAATCTCGTCTGTCGCGAGAGCACGAACGAATGCCCATGCAAAGAGCGCGTATAGTATACATATATTATAAGAATACACGCGGAGTATATCTGTGTAAAATCTCATCTGTCGCGAGAACGGCTGAAAATGCTCTCCCACAAAAGTGCCCAACGCGCCATAAGAAGTTTTCACTTCAAAAAGGGTTCTTTTCATTGATTAAAATTTATTGAAGTGAAAACTTCTTATGGCGTGTTGGGCACTTTTGTGGGAGAGCATTTTCAGCTGTTCTCGCGACAGATGAGATTTTACACAGATATACTCCGCGTGTATTCTTATAATATATGTATACTATACGCGCTCTTTGCATGGGCATTCGTTCGTGCTCTCGCGACAGACGAGATTACATACCTATATGTATACTCAGAGTGTATAGGTATGCGAGAGCGCTGCATGCTATACGCAGTCTTTGCATGGGCATTCGTTCGTGCCCTCGCGATAGACGAGATTGAGAGTTTTTTTATTTTTATTTTATAAACGAATATTAAACGGAAAATTTATTTATTTAAATATTTCATTTGACTTGTGTTGCTGCTATGGTATTGTGTTAAAAAAACAAATCTAAAGTGTAAATAGAATTAATAAAAACATTGTTGTAGTGCAATAATGCAGTATTCACAAGATATATAAATAGATTGAAATCAAAATTGTTCATTTCATACTTTAGTTACCATAGACCTATTGTTTCAGTTTTAGAATTCGATGAAAATCCTGATAATAATGATGAAAATGCTGATAATGATGATGTAAGAGTTGTTGAAATTATGGATGAGAATTGATAAATTTTGTATTTACTATTTACTAATATTTACTCATTTAAATAAAACCACTTCCTTCGAATATAGTTTCTATATTATTATACTTCATGTCTATTCAAAAAGTGCCCACATTGCTTTGATAAACTTGATTTTTTTTTGTTGATTCTGGTTGTTATTAAGTTGATGATATGTTGTTTATATGTTTTTTGTTATTGTGTTATTCATAAATAAATGAATAGAGAAACATAGAATGGATATAGAAGAAATAGAGTTGTGGTATCCCACAATATTCACCTCCTCCAGAAAAAAAATAACGCCGTAAAGAAAAAGTTACTTTCTTTCTTCTGCTGATGTTCAAAATAGTATTACACATGAGCAGGCTCAACTAAACCTATTTGAGCAGGTTTAAGTCTGAACCTATTGAAACATATTTGGAAGAATTATCAATGGAAAGATTAGGAATTTTGCTAATTCTGTCTCTCATATGGAGGTTGCAGTGTCTCTTCAATTGTATTCACTCTAACAGATTAAAAGTAATGGCGTTTTGTTCCACGAGCTAGGATAGCTGGATCTCACTTAGTAGATTGGGTCCGTTTCCCAGAGTCGGAAAACTTGTTTTCGCACATTTTACTAAAAACATTATTATTTTTAATATTATTTAGTTGTGTAAAGATAACTCATTCACAGAGTATATCAAGCATCGCCCCAATCACATGAGTAGGTTCAAGTCTAAACCTATTTGAGCAGGTTTAAGTCTAAGCCTATTGGAACATATTTGGAAGAATCATTAATGTAAGATTTGAAGTTCTGTTAATTCTGTCTCTCATATGGTGGTTGCAGTGCCTTTTCAATTGTATCTACTCTAACAGATTGAAAGTAGTGGCGTTTTTTCCAGGGGCTATGATAGCTGGATCCCACTTAGTAGACTCGGGTTCGTTTCCCAAAGTCGAGAAATTTGTTTTGTTCATTTTCTTGAAAACAATATTAGTTTGAATATTATTTCAGTTGTGTACATTTTTTTAAGTAAGTAAATTTATTAAGTAAATTTTATTTTTTCCTTCTATAAATTTGTTAAGATATTTTTAGGTACAGAAAAATAGATATATTTATATTAAACTTAAACTACTTGATAACTAGTTCTTACAGCAATATCCATCTAAGCAAATGCTTGCGCATGGATAGAGCTGTATGTGACTCAGTAGTGTGGTTGAGTTATTGAGATTTCCATTTTTAGTGAATGTATTATTTTATAATTTCAGGGAGTATTTTATATAAAAAAGAAAAAATAAATCATATAATGTGAAATTAAAAAATATCAATGGGTTCAAAATAAAAATTTTTAGAATTTGAATCTCTTAGATTTACGTGAGTTATTAATGAATTTTTGATTTAAGTGTACGCAATTTCAATGAAAATTTCTTATATATACACATATAGACAGTACATATACATATCAATACACATAGCACTACATATATACTTACATATTTCAAATTAAATTCAAGAAGAGATATGTATTTTAACAATTATATATTTTATGCAAGATTTATGAACTTTGCAGATTTCAAACCTAATTCGTTCAGAGTAATTTCATATTGACCTTTGATAGATATAGCTCTAAAACTAAGATAAAATTTTTATGTTACATAAATTTATTTACACATAGTGATGTTACAGATATTGTAAGATGATATATCATTATTTAATAAAAAGTTATTTAATTTTTTTCTTAGAGTGTTTTTATTCTTGTGTTCGCGTGAATCTTTTGGGAGGTTATTAAAGAATCGGGGCCCTAAGTGAATGCTAGATCTTTGACCTAAAGTTTTCTCTGCCACTGGAGTAATCATGTTAGAATTAGAGTTTTGTCTTGTATTATGAGTATGGGAAAATTCAGTTAAATTTATATTATTTTGCATTACAGTATAATGGATTTTATGAATAATTGTTTTATATTACAGATTTTAGCATTTTTATAGAGATGTTGTGTTGAAAAGAGCCGATCCTTTTCAAAAATTATTTTTTGAAGTTTATTCTGTACAATACATAGTGGCTTTAGAGTATTGTTATATGTCTCGCCCCAGCCAATAATTCCATACTGAAGGATTGATTGCGCCAAGGCGAAATATACATTTTTTAGCACTTTTAGATCTAGAAATGATCTGAACTCTCTAAAAATATAAAACAGTTTTCTCGTCTTTTTTATTAATGACTCAATGTGGTAATTCCATTTGAGATGTGAATAAATTATTATACCGAGATATTTAGTTTTACTTGTTATTTTTAATCGATTTTGACATATATTCGTCATACCTAATGTATTGTCATGGATAGAGATTCCCTTATAAGTTGGTAAACCACTTTTATATGATGTAAAAGGTATGCAAAATGATTCTTCAATATTCAATGACAAAAGATTTTCCTTTAACCAACAATTTACTTCATACATTTTCTTTTTGATATTCAATCTTATTTCGTCCCAGTTTTTACCTTGAAAGAAAAGTATTGTATCATCAGCGTAGGATATTATGTAACAATTACTCGTATTAAATGTTGAAAGATCATTAATATAGACAAGAAAAAAGACAGGTCCGAATACAGTACCTTGCGGCACACCATAGTTTGTGTTTGTAGTGGAGCTGAGAGTGTTGTTTATTTTTACTCTTTGATTTCGATCTGATAGATATGATTTAAATAACTCATTGCAAAGACCTCTAACTTCAAATCATACAGTATATTGAGTTGTGTAAAGATAATTCATAGAGTATATCAACCATCGCTGCAATCACTATTCGATAATAAGTTATCAATTGCTAAACCAATTGTTATGTTAACACCAATTTGATGGCGGCGTATAAGTAATAGACGAATATTATAAGTGAAAATAATATATTCTCTTTATTGCAGATTAGTTGATTGCGATGCTGTTAGTACAATGAGAATGATGGTGACCTCAATTGCTATTTGGACTCTCCTGATCCATGCTACATTTGCAGAAGATTGCACAACGTAAGTACTTCCCAAACAATGCATCCAATGTATGTACACACTAGGAAATTGAATGGGTTTACATATTCAGAAGGAATTCAATTACGTATACGTTTGAGTGATTACATGTATGAGGATACTTGATTTCACTCATCATCCTACATTCTACATTTGGAATACTCTGGAGTGTAGTATGCTTTATCGAATTTGAGACTTGTGAAGAAGCAAGTGGGGTGAAGGGATATAAGAATATTTTGTTATGTAGATGAATTTAAAGTTAATATTTTTTCAATGGGTAGGTACAACTGCCGTCAACGAACAATATAGATTGGAAAAGAGAACATGTACACAGTTTCATAGAATTGATTGAAAATTTTATAAATGCGTGGAGCCTGAATACAGATATCTCTAATAATCTTATGCCTATTATCCATCATCATATTTTAAAATCCACGTTCAATTTCTTCATAAGAACTGTTGGAAGAGGTACTCGCATTTCAACGGTTTCTGTATACATATTTTTAGTGAATATGATTTTCTAAATTTACCTCTAATTCAGACAAGACGATACAGAATTTGAAAAAAGTCGATGTTCCTCAAGTCCAATTTTCTTTCAACCATTTCGAACATAATTTCTTCGTCCCTCAATATACGTCATATGTTTTTCGTTTTATCAAAAGATTAAGTGCGACCCTTGCAGATAATTGAAATAATTTAAAATGTGGGTAGGTTTTATTATTATATGGCTTATGGACCCATTTTATTGTTATATGGTTTATTGCCGGCATTTATTGGATGTTTAGGAATTTCCAAGTGATCAGCTTGCCTAATTCACCGAACAGAAACAAGACAAGAAGGTTCACTTGAAGCTCCACCCCTAATGTTGTATATTTCGCTGGCACACTTAAATAATCTCTGGTGGTGCCAAGTCGTGTTCGGTGGTAGTAAGTATTGTCACCGAACAGAAACTTCTGTTCGGTGCGCGGGGGTTTAGTTGGAATGCGGCGGCTTGCTTTTATAGTTCGGACTTCAAAGTACCGACGCCAAGTGAACCTTCTTGCCTTGTTTCTTTTCGGTGCCTAATTGGAGAGCAAATGTGGTCTCTTCTTTTGTATTTATATTGTATAGTTCAGTTTGTCGATAGATTCCAGTTTGAAAAGAGTGATTTCGAAAATATTTATTTCAAACGCCTAAAATGCCGAAAGTCGCTTCGTGGATTAAAAATTTTCCTGAGTTGGAGTTTAGTGTGGATAAAGTGTTTTGCAAAGTTTGTGCCAAAATCATTGTTTGTGAAAAGAAGTTCCAAATTGATCAACACTTGAAAACAGCTATGCATAAAGTTAAGTTGCAGACAAATAAATCTGTGCCTATTCAGCAGTGTGTGCAAACCGCATTTCAAAATGTCAAACCAAAGAGTGAAAAGGAGGTGTTTCATCAAGACTTATGGAAAGCTTTAGTCGCAGCAAATATACCTTTGAAGAAACTGCAAAATACACAATTCAGAGATTTTTTGCAAAAATATTGTAATCCAAACATCTCTGACGAATCCACACTTAGAAAGAAGTATGTGTAAACAGTATACGAAACCGTAATGGAAGAAATTAAACTTCCACTGGGCGATGAACATTTTTATATTATTGTTGATGAAAGCACAGACTCATGTGGTCGATATATCGCACATCTTATTATTGGAGGGCTTCAAGAAAATGAGCCAGGGAAGCCATATTTAATATCTTCTGAACAGTTAGACAAAACAAATAATGTGACCGTAACTCGATTTATTCAGCAGTCTCTATCAATTTTTTTTTTACCAAATCCAATTCCAGTAGAGAAGAGTCTAGTGTTTTTGTCTGACGCAGCGCCGTATATGGTTAAAGTAGGCCAAAACTTAAAAATATTTTATCCCAATATGGTACATGTCACTTGCCTTTTACACGGGATAAACAGCATATCCCTTGGTGAACAAATTAATTTCAAATGTAAAGAAAGTGTTTTTGAAAGCACCTCTAAGAGTGCAGATCTATAGAGATAAATTGCCAGGAGTTAGTTCACCTCCAGAGCCCGTAATTACTCGATGGGGAACATGGATTAAGGCCGCGATATTCTACACAGACCATTTTGAAACCATTAAAGACATAGTTTTAGATTTATAAGACAATTCACAGCGTGTAGTGCAAAGTCAAGCAGTATTCAAAAATGTAAATTTAGCTAAGGAACTTGTTTTTATTAAGGTTAATTTTAGTTTTATACCAGATATAATAACTTTGTTAGAAAGTAGGAATATGAGTTTAAGAGAATCAATTAATATTGTTGAAGCTTTTCTCGACAAATGCAAAAAAGTTCCCGGTGATGTAGGAAATCAAGTAAGAAGTAAACTCGAAGTTATTGTGGGAAAGAATGAAGGCTTTAAGTATTTAATGGAACTCAAAAATATTTTTGATACTAAACCATCCAACGAAGTAATACCTTGGCCTTATAACTTACTACCCAAATTAAAATATTGCCAAATCACATCGGTAGATGTTGAAAGATCTTTTTCTTTGTACAAACATATTTTTACAGACAGAAGGCAAACACACTTTTATTGGAAAATTTTGAAAAACGTATCGTTATAAATGCATTTCATACTATTTCAGGTTAAAAATTTTACCTATTATATTTTCCTTTTAATTTTACGGCGTTTCTTCATTTCCATTTTTCCATGTTATATTCAAGGCATATAATTGCATATTTTGACAAATAAATGAATATTGTTGCATATTTCAAAGAAAAACTATGCATAGATATGCGCATATTTTATCTGAATTGACGTGCATATATTCCGCCCTTTAGTAATAAACTATGAAAGATTTCACACCGTGAATACAATATAACACTATAAATAGGAAACCATTATTCATTAAAATACTGTTAAAAGTGCTGTGAACCTTTCAGCAACCAAACAGCCGTCATCAGAGTAATCTAATTTAGAAATCAGAATGTGCCTGTTTGAATACTATTTGGAATCAGTAGGGAATGTAAGGGCATCTCCTCAACAAGAGATAAGTCTGTATCCATCGATTGCCTCTCCGGTTATACACTTTCATGCCTTCTAGATTACCTGGATACTTGTCAAACATTTTTGGCGCGGGACCCCTTACCTGGAACAGAATATACTGAAGCAATAAATATCTGCAATCGCACAATAAACGCTTCGAAAGAGGCTTATCACCACAATAAGATCAATGCTTATTGAGTGTCCGAATTTTTCCCCTTTCGTTTCTGGTTTTTGCCAAAGATATTGGTAGTAATCTCAGTTCCAGTTCTTTCCATCCACTAACCAAAGATGATGGTACACTGGCTACTATACCACAAGAAAAAGCCTTGTCGCTGTAATGTTTGCAGCAAATTCCACTTTATATCCACAAGGGAAGGACCCTCCTAATAGTACGGCCATCGATAGCAATATGCCTGAAATTATCTTCCGTCAGCGAAGTCTTAGGCGCATTATGTTTGATCAGAATACCGAAAAGGCTATGGAAATTCAACTTGCCGTTCTCGAGGAATGTGCGCTAGAATTAACACCAGTTTTCTGAAGAGTCGAACCAATTCCATAAAAGGAAATGACCCTTCATCATTATAGACCAATTACTATTATTGGCAATCTCTGAAGTGATGGAGGAAGCAATCAACATCGAGTTCATCCAATATATAGAGAGTTCTAAAATCGTGAATAACCGGCAATATGGCTTTCATCAGCTTGCCGACGTAACACATGTAAGGCAGAAATTTTGTGAAAAATATGGAGAACCTAGTTATAGCAATCTACAAAGCATTTGACCGAGTCTGGCACTGAGGCCTTCTTGGGTAACTTCCGCTATATGGTTTGCCGCCTCAAAAAGGGTCTTCTTCCCTTTTATTTGGAATTGGTTGGACTCTAGTCGTCTTCCAGCTGGAAGGAAATACATCAAGTTTGTATGAGAGGGTACATAACCTGCAGAAAATTGGTGTTAATTCAGGAGAACGACAGGTGGAATTCCGTCTGATCCCATAGACTTTTTGGTATTGAGATCAACCAGAATGCGCCTAATTGTGCGCGGACGAAAGACAATTTCAGGCATATGGCTAGCGATGGCACAAAGAGGGTCTTTCCTTGGAATTTGCTGTAAACATTCCAGCAAAAAGATTGGCATCATCTTTGGTTAGGGGAGGGAATGAACTTGGAGTGAAAGTTCTACCAATTGCTTTGACGACCAAAATGAAGGAGCCATTCGGGCATCCGACAAGCTTTGATCTTATTTTCCATTATATGCCTCTTTCGAAGCGTTTATTGATTCATTGCACATATTCTGTTCTGGTCTCTAGACATGGGTTACCTCGCCAATGACGGTATGCTTGTTTGTTTTGAGGCGACGGCCCTAGAGTCTTATTATGGTTAATTTAATGAAGACGGAGTGTTCGTAGCGAACGGAGTCTTACACTCACTCCGTCTTAGCCATTCGGGCATACGCGGCATACTAACCGATCTCCTAGTTGGAAAAACATACTAAATGCTGACAGACACATATTTCTAGAACGTAATGTTTCATTCATTAATGAATGAATTTTCCGAATGGTTTAAACATGGAATACTTGATTTTCTTCAGTAGCTGGTTTGTTCAAGACCAAATCCTACGATTCATTCTATGTAGATTATTTCTATATATAAGGAATATTTTTTTGTCGGAACACAATTACTTTCTTTTTTTGCGTCAGGTTTGAAATTATATAAATCTTATTATAAAATCAAGATGGGTGTTTGATGATGGAACGGAGCGATATGAAATTAACTTGACATGAAATATATTCTATAAATATGGTAAATTATGAATGATTTTCTCTCTGTCACTTACAAGTTTACGATGTGCAAGACGGAGATATATGCACTTGAAAATGTAACGGTCTAATTTACATGTTGGAACGATATTCTGAGAAATACTGCTAACAAGAGCTATAAAGAAAGCAAGAATGTTCTTGGGTCGGATACGGGTCAGTTGAACCATCGCTTTCAGACTTTAGAGTAGGGAATTCAGTTGAGATGAAGTTTAACAATACGAAAATCATTTTGAGAACTTGAGAGTTACGTATGTGAATAAAACTTCAGCACCAATGAGCGCGTTAACTATACGTAATCAATTCCTCGAACAGTACAGTATGATGTTACCCGTCCATTTGGCACGAACCATAATATTCAAACTCCAGAGCTATTGTGTGGTATATGTTTTCATGTTTAGTGTGTAAGCTAGAAAAATATTTTGTTAGACATAAGAACTTTCCAGTAAGTACCGTCAGCGGTAGCCTACCCTTAGCAGGTCTATGATTCACTTATCACTTGTCAGGATGGTAATTTGCATTTTCGTCACCAATGCAATAAAAGTCCAACCTGCAATTTCGTCACCGACCCGAAAGCTTAGCGTTTAGTGCACCTGCATTTCCGTCACCCACCCGAAGGATCGGGGTTTATTACACTTGCAAACTCATCACCGAATGGATAAAGGTTAGGTGATAAGAATTAATTAGCAGTTTAGATATTTACTTACAACTCCTCATTTCTAAGCAGAACAATGATATGAAACACATTTAACAAAATGTAACCTATTCATCTCGTTATTTTTATATTTCCTGATCTGGGAATTAATGTATTCAAGCCCTTTCTCAACCTTAATATCATGAACTTTGTGAGGGACATGCAAATATTTTGATATATGTATCAAGCTGAATTTTTTTTTAATTTCTCACTAAAAACAACTGAATTTGGTTGTTCCTTCTATTTGGAATCGTTGAAATTTCTATGACATGCCTCACAAGCGTTTGTTGTACCAGCAAGAGTAGCTGATTGTTTTGCCCATATGTAGGGCGGGACTGTTGGATCCTCAGAGATATATGTGTCCACCAAGTAATCCAAATATTTCACTACTTTATATCTTACGGCATATTTTCTGTTAAGTCCAGTGCAAAACATTCACCCACTGTTTGTCCTGCTCACCAAGCTGATGTATAGCTTACTCAATCTAAAGATAAATTTTATTGTTCACAAGAAACATCCTCTTGTTTAGAACATTTAAAACATTTATTAGTGTCAAATACAATCTTAGCCGTATTTTTAACGTGATTAGAGACCAATAAAAATTGTCTCAGATCAAAAATTTGCGTTCACCTCGAATAAATTCGGTGATGATATGAAGCCTTGGCTTCTAAACGTTACGGACCAGTCGTAATTGTAGATTACTAGGACATTAAATGAGTAATTTCCTACTTTAGTTAGAGTTCAAGCATTTTTATATGTAGTGGTTCCCATAAGTTCCCGAATGATTGAGGTAAATCAATTGTCAAGATTGGCCGAACTGTGGTATGTTTTCATGTTTAGTCTGTAAGCTAGAAAGAAATATATTTTGTAGCGGTCGCCTACCCTTAGCAGGTCTATGAATCACTTATAACTTGTCAGGATGGCTTGTCTGCAATAAAATAGCAGACATGGGTTCTAACCCCTTGGTAAATATAGAGAACAAAAGGTAGAACTAGTTCAAATAAGACCAAGCCTCACATCATTTTGTATTTGTTCATATTAAATCTAATATTTTAATCTAGTAGTCGTTTAATACACCCTCAAACCATTGAGAATCTATTTTACTGAATCGATTTGCGTGATTTCTTATCTATAAATCAATCGTCTTATCTGTAGTAGTAATTTTTTGGGTTTTGAGTGGTTTATAGGAAAGCAAATAGAGTTGAAAGGTTAAAATGGCGGATGCGCCAGGAGAATTTACCTTTTTATCGTAGCTTTTATGAAGTTGCATCTTAAGTGTTCACTTATCGGAGACCAGGGGAAAAAAATGCCGACAAATTTCCATTTTGAATAGAACATGAAAAGTTCTACTATAATTCAACTGGTATATGATTCCTTCCAAAGTCAGAATTCTTCGGGTGGAGATTTGACAGATGACAACCATGTACGCCGGAAGTAAGACATAGCACCGCAGTGTTTCACTCATTATTCATAAATTCCTCCAATAATGAACTCTAGGCTTGACGATACGTTCAAATCAGGAATAATGTTCATTAAAGAATATTCAAGATATTGCAATGAGTTGAGAAATTTCAATTCAAACATGTTTTCTTCGCATTTTATTGTGTGTTAAATTGGTGAAAAAAACAGTAGTTTTTCCAACATTTTAACTTCCCTTACTATACTTAGTAATATAAGGGAAGTATTGTGGACAACATATGAAAATTCGCGTAAATACCAGTTTCGAACCTTTTTGAAAAGTCTAGACTATTTTTGAGATGATGTATGTGCCTACGTAGACTACTGTGAAGACGATTGCGCCATTCCTATTGGTGCTACGAGTTTGAAAATTTGCTAGTCGGTACTGTATTGTGGTACTTTTGGCATCCTTCTTCAAAAGGAATCTATAGTATCATCATAACAACAGTGTTTTTCTGCTTATAAATATATAACAATCATATGTAATGAATATATAACAATCACATCGTGAAAGTTTAGAGATATTTTTAGAATGCAGATATTATGTGGAATAAACAAGTGTCCCAAAAAAAAGCATGTGTAATATAATTCATTGATCAATGTGTAAGAACATATCATGAAAACTTGATCAAAAAAAAAGAATAATTTTAAAAATTTGAGTTCTCGAGAAAGTCCAAAAACAAATCTTAATACAAAATATCAACTTGGTTAGTCACAGCTCTGTGTACATATATTGTTCATAGACAAAATAAGGTTGTCAATAACTCCTTGTAGTAAATTTGCCCATTCTGAATATGAGATCATTAGGAATGTTGCTCATATGTGGAGTGAGTCTTCCCTGAAACAAGCTCCACACATGTTCGATTGGATTGGGGTCCGGGGATCATGAGGAACCTAGCAGCACTGCAATTCCCTCGTTCATCAACCGGTCAGTCGCAATACTCGCGACATGTGGACGAGCATTGTCATGCATCAGATGGAAGATTCGACCAACCGCACCTGCAGAAGGACGCACAAAGGTTTGAAGAAGAGTCTTCAACTATTGCAGATCCATCAAAAAGCCATGTGGAAACACGAGATCTGATCATGACCAATAATGATTCCACCCCATACTATCTGTAAGTGTGCACTTCCTGGAAATGACTCAAACATTCCAAATTTCCGGATCGGCTCCACACTCTAGTTCTACGAGAATTTGGATGAAATTCAAATCTTGATTCCAGTCTAATCTTGCTGCTCTATTACCTCTAGAAAGAGGTGAACATTTGAGTGGCCGTCGAGAATGAAGGTTGGCTTCTTGGAGATCATTTCTTATAGTATTTCGGCCAACGCTCGAGATTTCTCTCAGCTGCAACTCATGGATTGTAATTATAGATCCTCTTCTAGCAGTTAAGACCAAATATCTGCCCTTAGATCTTGTTGTACAGCCCACGTCCTGGATGCTGTTCGCCCGGAATTCCACTTTTCCTTAGAACACCTCCGTAGTGTTGACCGTTTGAGAAAAACCCAAAAGATCAGCTAAATCTACTCGGCTCATACCAGCTTGAAGTAGACCCACCGCTCGATTAATCACATCTACAGTTGAATGTCGTCGTCCCATTGGGAACAATATTGTAACAATGTTGTCACTACATAAAATCACAGCAGAATGAAATAAATTGAACAAATTAACATTTAATCTTCCCATTTATCATATTTCTTGCTACGTTTTGAACAGTCGACAGATTATCCATTCGAAATGTTGTCGAATCAACAGATAGTATGTTCGGCATTTTGTTCTCGCCAAATTAATTGGAACGCCCTTTTTGCTGTAATGTAGTTGTAGTTGTAATGCAATTAGTAAGCAAAGACATTCTCACAATCAAATGTCATTTTATTTGTTGATTGAGAAATTCTCTGATTTTTATTATATTTTTATTAACATAGCGATTTCCAATAAAACAGAATACTTGCGCTTCATCATAAAATATTCCCCCAAATTCCAGTAAGAAATATCGTATCTAGCTCATTGCTTTGTTCAATTCTCCGTCATTATTTATTCCATAAGTTCGTATAATATGTAAATTTCACGAACATCCCGCAGAATTGCCACTCGTGAAAATTTGTTATTACCGAATATATTTTCTCTCAATCTGAATTCAAAATTACATTATTATTTTTAGAATCAAGATGAATGGCAGTATCTATTGAATAGAATCGTACAAATGCATACACCCTGGGAGTATAATATGGAATAATGAGTATCTCTTATTCAAATGAATATTTTATATTTAGAAATCTTCCAATTCATTCCGTCCTTAAAGGAACCAATAAATCTTGAAATAAAGTTTAATTGATTTCGATTATACTACGATGAGTTGTAGGAAAGTAAGAGGGTCCAAATATAGTTAACAAGGAAGTCACTGTTTTCTCTTTGTCACAAATTATACATTTAAAAGTTTGTATCCTTATAATTTTCCAATTTCAGAGCGAAAGTTCTGTCTGGAGTGTTTTATTTTTATTTTGTTCGCTCCAACTTAATTACCGGCAGTTTCCTTCATCAAGATGTTTTAAGAAATTAAATCCTCCATTGTTATCGTCTCAATGTAAATATTAAAATTCAAACGACTATATGAAGAATCGTAGCAGACCTTCTGTGTCCACAGCAATTCCAATGAACAATATTATACTTAACCACATTGAGGAAAGGAGGTATTCAATGTTTTATAGGCACACAAAATCAGAAGTAGAAAATAGACAATTTCAAAGAACGAATAATGCCATTTCGTTCAGAAAAAAATTATTTGTGATTCAGTTATATTCAAACGAGAAACTGTACAAGATATAACACGATTCAATATATACCGCTAAAGTTCCTCTGGAAACAGTTGTTCGTGAAGCACTATATGTGAACTTCATGGACGAGGGTACGTATCGATATCATCAGTGTTGATATGTCAGTTTTGATAGACCCAATTTCCGAATATGAGGAATCGAAATCTAACTTGTGATACAAGAGTCTGAGTATGTTCACTATAAAGATGTTGTTTACCACTTGAAATAAGGAATATATGAAACTAAAATACTCGAGTGGGGCTTAGTCTTCTAGTTGTCTATACCTGGGTCCCATCACTAGCTAACTTGCACACGTGAAGATATATATCTGCAACAAGTTGCCCTGCAGTTGCCATGATGAACAAATGAGTTACGTGGAAATTCGTGGGTTTGCATGTTTTTAAAAATTGATTGGCTAAATGCACGTAGCAGGCGCCGGAGTATTTTCGATTCATAGTGAAGGACCCTTGAAAGAAAATGAGAACGATATTCCCGGATAAATGTTAGATTATTTAATAATCGTAATACCATCTGAACAGACGAGAAGGGGCGGGCGTCTATAAAGAAATTTGCCATCCATTGTAATAGACTGTGGAACTAGAGACTTGAATAGAAATAATAAAAATAATAATAATAACAATTTTATTGTAATTCACTCATTTTTTTTTCATATCTCCATGACAATAAAGAGCAATCATAATTTACACTTCATTTTACACAATACTTCGTCCTCATTTACCAACATCTAAGTCATCACATAGCGACTTGTATTTGTGATTATTTAGACAAATGCTTATAGGTATGAATAACAATATATAATTTTTTTTTAATAAAAACAAAATAGAAAAAAATAATAATAAAAGAAGAAAAAGAAATATCTATCAATTTGAGTGAATTTTATCTTTATAAGATAAAGATGTTACTGAATAATTTATGAATATGATTTTATTTTATTTGTACTATCCTTTTTTCAAAATTTGGTATGATGATGGGTTATATTCTCCAGTTTTTTTATGACAGTTAACTTATTTTGAAACAGTCAATTATTTATATTTTATTTATTTTCAACTTGACATCATATATATCATATAGTCTTGGTCCCAAATAGCTTACATGACCACGGCTACATATTTCTCCATGGAGTTTGTAACATTTTATTTATATAAATTCTCATATGGATTCCATGTGTAACTGGGATTTTGTAAGTATCATGTTGATATATAAATTTGACTATTGATTTAACAAATAATAATTATATTCCAAGTAGCTGACTCTGAATAAAAGTTCGGATAGATATAGTGTAGACTTCTTCATTATTACTTTTATGATGAACTTCTGTGAGATTTCCAGGTTCATAAGGGTTGTTTGATAAGTAGCTCCATAGAAAATATTTCCATAATTAATAATCGATTCAACCAGCGCTGTACAAACATTTTTCAATTCTCTTAGTTATAGTATACCAGCTCAGTGGTCTAAATTTGTAGATTAATTTCCGAATCCGCGTTACTATATAATTAATATATGTCTCACTTCATTTGGTGATAAATGTACATTCCTAGATATTTAACATATGTGCATATTACATTGCATTCATCTGTGTTTACATTTGTATTTTTTTGGCAATCTAGGTATTTTAATGAAATTATTGTAAGTTGGTAGGTTAATGCTGTTAATGGAGAAAAGTACATGTGTTGATTTCTTGAAATTGAGCGTACGTAGATTATCATCAAGCCAATTTTTTACATATTTTAGTGCTTCTACCGCATTTATTCCAACCTCTTGCTGAAATAATAATACAGTCAGTATCATCAGCATAGCAGATGAGTTCACCATTTATATTTATGGATAGAAGGTAATTGATATTACAAACAAGTAAAAAGGGCCAAGTACTGTACCCTATGGCACACCATATTCTACTCGCTGTTCTTTGCTATCGACGTAATCAATACGAACACGTTGGGATCGATTTTCCAAATACGTTTTCTTGAGAGTGTATGCTTTACCTCAGAGACCATTCATCAATAGTTTTTCCAATAGTGTATGGTGTGACATAGTGTCAAAGGCCTTAGCTGAATCCAAAAATATAGATTGAAAGCATTATTTATATATCCTGTAATATGCGTAATGACATCTATAAAGCCGAATTGGAATTTGTTTGAATTATTATTTTATTAAGGAACGTCAAAATTCTCACTTTCATGCATTTCTCAATAATTTTGCTCAACACACTTGTTAATTTGTTAATGAGATAGATTTTGAAATATTTGCCTAATATCTTATCAGGAGTCTATTCAATGCCATCAGAATACCGAGAATACGTAACATACATGCCCAAATGGTTCAAGAATATAAATACAAGAATACATATATATTATACTTCCAGCTGTCGATTTTTTGAACATTGTATATATCAAGGAGTATGTACTATCTGGTATAAGATGGGAATCATCCATTTTATCAGCCTCACACTATCTGAAATCAGTCGATTGAAATAGTTGATATCCGAGTTGTGCAGGTTCAAACCAGAAACCAGAAGTGCTATAGGTCACTGCGTAAATGTGTCGTTTATATCTAAAATAAACACATTACGTTCAACGGCCATTAGCAACAAATTACTTATTCATCACAATCTTCGTCACGTTCGGAGTATAGCAAATGGTGGTAGATGAGTAAACTAAGCCCTACTAAATCTCTCCCCGATTATTTCCAATCCGATGGACAATGGAGAATGTATATATATGCGGTCCAAGCACGCCACAGACATCCTATTCATGTGGTGCATCAAAATGCACGACTTGCAAACCGATTGAAGATAGTAATTTAGATAACTACACGTGAATAGCTTTCAACTGAACCAAGTGTGGAACGGCTCTGATTAATCCCAGTTTAGAAGAAATGTTTCTAGAACATTTACCTCGTTGTCTTCCCATCAGATAACAGTTCCAATTCCTGATGTTTACATTGTTACAAATTTATTAATGTATTCCCATTTGGAATCTGCAGATAGATACTAACCTTTCCGTGCTCTTTCATGGAAATTATCATGCGTCCAACATGAAATGTTGAAATGAGTAATAACTTCATCAACGTCTTCTAAAGAATTACAGTAAATGATTGTATGAGTTTACTATCGCAAGTAGGTGAAACATTCCCGAAAATAAATGATTAATCTCATCTTTGAGTTGTTAATGAGAAAATCGATATGCTAATCGATAATCAAAACACCGGACAGAAAGACAAAATCTATATGAAATGGAAATACAAAAACGATTTTATTCTCAAGGAAACTAGAAACATTTTCCCAAAGTAAAGAAAAAAACCTGAGATACTTAATAAAGAGTTGATGTTTCGTGCATTTCTTGTTGCTAACAAATTAATCATTTAGGCCAGTCGCCAGAGGAAAAATTGAGATAAAAAAACTGAAGGTGTGAATTTGCAGTGTCATTAGGTGTATTTCGGTGTGCTGAAAACGGAAAAAATAATCAAAAAAATCCTACGAGTTAGCTTCAAAAGTTACGACTATTTTTTGGCGCGAAAAAAGACGATTTTCATGTTTTTTGCGTTTAAAAGGGAAACGGTGGCCCAAATAAAAAAACATTTCGAGAACAAATTGTACAAAAAGTGAAAACGCATCGTTTGAGCCGGAATATAAGTCATTTTGAGGTTATGATCTTGAGATATGAGCATAATAGTGTTTTTTTGGGGGAAAACAAATGTTTTTTTTCTCATTCATATATTGACCAAAAAAATATTCTATTCGAATTTATATACTTTCTACAATGTTTTTTTTTTATCTTTCATTTTGGCTTCACAATCGGCCATTTTCAAAAATCCCTAAAACTGAGATTGCCAGCCGAAAAATGGACTTATCGACAAAAAAAAATCCGCACGTAGATTCCAACAAATGTGACACAAAACATCCTTCAATACTGTTTTTGGGGCTAAAAAAAATGAAGGACAACTTTAAAAATTTCGGATCTCGGAAAATGTGCAAATTTTTTAAGTTAGAAATTTTCTAGGATGATCAAATTTCAGGTTCTATTAAAGTATTCCACGACGAGTATACTACGCTAAAAAACTTTTCTAGGTTAAGTAGAAGTTGAGATATTGATATAAATGTGTTTGGGCCTCCCCAGAACCCAATTTTGGGCCTAACGAAAAAATTCGGAAATCGTTGGAAAGTAGACAAATTTTCTGATCTAAATCCAAAAATAAGACCTTGTAGCTGTCTTCATCTCGAATTTAGAGCGCGTTAAGAACGATGTCTAAAAGGCATTTATTCAAACAATAACATAATTCCATATCGGAAAAAAGTGAGGGAGGGAATAAATCTACTAAAGATAGCGGATTAGTTTTCAAAATACAAATTCGAAAATGCAACTTGTCTCAATGCACGACCATGATTGCGGATTCCAGGGAATCCAACCAAAGTCAATCTAGGGGAGTATTCGCCGTCCACACTTTAACAATCGTTTCCAGTAGAAAGGGCACATCTGACACCTCAGGCGCGGAAATATTAATAGCATGATTCAGGATGTACTGGTAAGGTGGTAGCTTTCCAATTAATTTTACGAAAATATTGTTACGACAATATCATCCTTGTGGAATTCAAGTTATTGTGATTGAATTCCATCGTTACAGGGTGATGTATCGCACCTTCTTTATTACCTGATTTATAGCTAGGGCCGAGGAAATCAGAAAAGCAATGTTATGAGGTCAAGCTGTTATTAACGGTCACATGATATATTACGGTCCTGTATCTGGAGATACATAAAACATGAATATGTCGTTAAGGAGTGCCACATATAAAACACGCGACGCGTTATAATTTACTCACACCCTCGTTTGACGACACTCCTATATCTCCAAGAACAAAAATGCTTCTCAGTTGAAGATTACCGAAACCGATTTTATATAGAAGCAGACTGCCATACATCCACGAGTTCATGCCTGCCTTCAGTTCTCTCAAACGATTAGTTAGTAGGATCAATCCCAAACTTTCAATAACTCATGATAACAACCCATCCACCCTTATTATTCTTGGTGTTTCCCGATAACTCCTTCTAAAATATTTCCCTTCGTTGAAAATCCAATAGCTTCCTATTCCTGAACCAGCGGATTACCTTCAAAATCGAACCTCTCTATACCAATACTGTACAATATAATTTTCAGCAATTGTTACTTCCCAAAAATATTCAAAACAATAATTTCCGTTAATTAAACGTATCTCTGCGTATTTTCTCATATACAACAACTTTTGGGAAAGGAATAGCCCGACACCCTTCACTTTCCCAAAAGCAGCTGAAATGTTCATAGCATCTAACTAGTCATCTGTTCTCAAGCCGGAAATGAGTTGATATATCTTACATTCCTTGATTATGTGGATACATTGCACCAAAATATTGGGTATAGTATTGAGGTTGAATTGACATTTTTGGATATGTAAGTTTGTTGGAAAGACTAGATCACAGGTGCTACAAAAGTTATTACCCTGCTGAATAGGTTCAGATTTTTGCAAATGGCGTCTTATGTCATCGCAACTTTGACAGTTGAGAAGTAAACAAAAGCAGTAAACGCCTTGACAAATCATGTATAGCTATACTCTTCAAGGACGCTTATTAATGAGTCGATGGTCTGGCTCTACGTGAGTTTTGTCTTCGGTCCCGTAGTCTTGTGGGATCAGCTGAGAAAACACTGCTGCATTCAGCAGCTCGTCTCAGTACGTGACACATTTCCAAGAGGATCCTCAAAAATCAACCATTGATCGTGCATATGGGCATCAATAATACATGGTCTTCACAGGGAATGTTGGTGAAAGATGTTCCTGTACAAAGTGCACATACACAGTGCTTAAATAAACTTTTCCCTGCAGACCGACAATCGGGCAGATAAATTACATCCAAGCCTCCTTAACCCTGACACCGATTTGAATGTTTTAGCATGAGCTGCAAGGTGCATTTTCACGTCTGCGCATACGTGAATAAGCTAAATTACCGCTTTTTTGGAATAGAATGAAGCACGAAAAGCCATAACGTTCTCTCAAAGTCACTGGAGAGGAGGGAAGGTGATTGAATGTAACCGACTTCAAACTTGACAGATAGGTTTCTCATACAACGTAGGCACCTGCTAATAAATAGTATATTGAAGAACGAGTTTCCTAAGACTCGTCTTAAAGCACGAATTCAAGTTTAAAAAACGAGTGGCGAAGCCACGAGTTTTTTTAAAGAATGAGTGCTTCAAGGTCTTAGGAAACGAGTTGTTTATACTATTTTTTGTAATTTGCCCTTTTTATGCCGTTTTTAAACAAAAATGTTCAATTAAGTCCATTTAGTGATTTTTATGGTGGTTGGTAACATCTTAATTTTGGAAGTGAAAATTTGATTTAGTGGTTCTGTGATCGCTTTTTGAGTTGTTGACGCTCGACACTGTCATTTAAACTGACATAATGATGACAAGACATGTCCGCATCAAGCTCGCCAACCTAAAAATTTTCGTAAAAAGTTCCGTGCTTTTTTGGATATTAAGACACGGCGAGTGATGACGTTGCGTTCGTTAATGGGTCAATTAGAAAATCAAAATGGAGGCAAATTACAAAAAGGAGTTCTAGAAACTCAATCCCAAACGGGGCAAATGACATTCGATGTATTTTGAGGTTGTTTACAACGAATATAATCACGTACAATGTATGTGACAGACCCATACATTGATGAATCATTATTAAAGTTCATACAAAACTGACATAATGTCTTTGACATAACATTCCATAACATAGATATTCCTGTCGAATCAAATAAACTTTCGCATGGCATAGAGTATAATTCCACTTCTTTCCAAGCTTTAAGTTGTTCCTAATAATTTGAAATATGCATATTTAAACTTTAAACTTGGGGATTTATATCGCAGCGGCGGACTAAGCCCTTCTTGTATATCAGATGTTTCTGCAGACGTAGCCCGTGAACAATAACAGCAAATACGATCATTCGGTAACAGCGCAAACATTCTCGTTTTGCTGATGAGCTTTATGGGAGAGCGAAACAGCTATCCAGAACTATCAATTTGTAATATTTCCGATCGTTCTATTATCTGGCACAAGCAAACAAGAAATAAGTGAATATTCCATTATGAATGAAATCTACACTGAATAATACACTGTAGAGTAATTCCAAAATTTATTATAGAAATAAAAACTTACATAGGTATTACTAGCTATTTATAGATAGAATGACCAAGGGAACTGAGTAAATGATCAGGAATTCAGATTGTTTCCGGATTAGTTTTAATAACCTATATTTTTGGAATCCATAAATTAGCTGTGAACAATCTGAATTCCCGAACATAGAGTCAGCCCCCTTGGTTATTTTTTTTAAATGTATAAAAAGTTGGTAATACCTTTCTAAGTTAAATAGGATTATTTACCTGAAGAAGCCACCGTGTGGCGAAACATGTCTTGTTCCCTTTTTTTACAATAAAAGTTAATTTTGGAATTGTTCTACAGGGTATTATTCAGTCTAGTGTTCATTTGTAATATAACGGATTTCCAACAAGTAAAGACCAGTTCAATCTTGAAAATGAATATTCATTTATTTCTCAAACGTGTCGCCATCTGGCGTTGCCCGGTAACTTTTGCCAAGTCCGAGGAATATATCAGTCAACACTGTACATTCTTTGGATTTCTTAGTGGGAAATCTCCTCGTAGATGGCGTTAGATATTACTAGATTTCTTTAGCATTTTATTAGTAGATAGAGAATCGTTCAGTAACATTGCAAACTTTCTCTTTCTGCCGATGAACTCTATTAGAGAGCGAAACAGCTGTCCCAGAATTATATTGTATTGTTACTGATCTATCTTGAGTAGAGTGACCTTATTGAAGGTGATTGACCCAACGGTGCCGGCATCTATTACCAGGTGAGAGCTAGATAACTATGATGAACGACTCCTTGCTGCCTCCAAGTGACGAATTGGGTTTAGAGAAAATATGGTTTGGGCAGGAGGATGTTAGATACATCGTGCATATCCTGCATGAGCCATAGTGGACATTCTGCAGCAAAGAGTCCGTTTAATTTCGTCTTGTCGCTTTGCACTGGCTTATACGAACAAGCCACAGATCTTGCGCCCATAAATGAGAATATCCGACAAGGTGTGGACAATTTATCGCCAGAAGTTTTCAGACAAGTAATAGAAATACGGTGAACGAGCCCGAATGAGCATCATTTCTGTCAGCGGTCACTGAACCGATATTACCTTCGCGACCTAATGGGGAAATTAGTCAAGTAAACATAATTAACAAATAAAACAAATTCCTTTTATTCACAAACACCCTGCTTAAATACATATATACCCGGCAAATTGCATAACTCTGAAACACCCTATACGTAATAGAATTATCGTTAGAGTCCCCTAGTTTTGTGAAAAAAGTTCGATGAAATAAATGGGAAACCAGAAGGCCCCAAATAAATCGAAGTTTTCCCAGGAAATGCAATTAACGTAACTGGAAACGGGAAGTACTTGAAACTTATAAGAATGAAAATTTGCTATTAATCGTAGGAACGGATGAAAGTTGATCGAAAATAATTAGTTTCCTACTAATTTGGAGGTTAATAACACAACTTTAAAAATGCCATGATCGATGTTCAAGTTGCAATCACCAACAAACGGAAATTGCCCTTTCATGTTACAGCTGCATGTAACGACACTATACAGATACAACACGAACTTATTTCATTTATATCGTTCTCTTATGTCGACATGTTTTGTCTTTCATATAATAGCTGAGAGATCCGAAGCGGTAAAAACATTATCTTGCTTTCTCTTCATTACAGTTTCTCCCATTCAGATCAACTGTGGAAACACTTCTGGAAATGTTTAGAAATTAATATTCAGAATAGAATTCGTATCTTATTTTAAATGTAGAAGTACTTTGAATGGTACGTGAAAACACAAGATCCTGGAAAATCTAGTATTATGAACATTTCCATAAAACATTATCGATACATAGCGGTTTTGTTTGTCTACGCGTTAATAGAACGAAGCGATTATTAAGTACCTATATGAACCGTACGTTAAAAAAATACATTACAGAGTATAAGTAAAATACCTGACAATTATTGGAGTGGAAGAGAGGAGGGTATAATGGTGGATGGGATGAGCTCCTTACTTATACAATAATCATAAATGTCTGTTACCATGAACGTTCATCTGTTTGTGCGTCCATTTGCCCGACCACGTTTTTTATGGGGAGACTAAAGGTCGCAATTCTAGGAATATCGTTCCCAAATTACACATTATCTCTACTACCGAATGAAAAAGAGCTATTTTCGTTGCTTATCAGATGATGTTCACTACTTCCCCTATTCCCTGAATTGTTGAATAATTAATTTGAAAAAACTATCATTCTGGAAATGTAACGGCATCTTGATAATATGAGATGAAATTAGAGTTTTCCCACGTCGTCCGAGCTGGCGCTGGATCCGATAATTCGGATGCCAGACCGATCTCCAACTTGTACCTGTGGAGGTCTCACAAAGTTTTATGTTTTATTTATGTGTATTCACATAAATGTTTTTATCTATGGTCATTTAATCTGCTATATTTTCTTTATATTCTCTATGATTGTTTTATATAGACAAAAGTTACCCTTGTGAAATTGTCTTTAGAATTACAAAAAAGATTTGCTTTCAATAACTGATAATATATAAATATAATTCAATAATATAGGTACTTTTTGCCAAAATTTAGTTCCAACATCATTTTTATTCCGAAAGATTTACCAACTTGTAATTGTGTTTTTGTCAGGAATGACAGAATAAAATCTTCTTTTGATGATCCTTTTGAAGGGTCTTTCGGAGTGATTTCAAGATTACCGAAAATGTATAAGCTTTCCATAAATAACGTTAATGCGTTTCTATAGAAAGATTAGAACCAGCGTTCATAGAATCATGTCTCTGGAAACCACCAAGACTTGAAAAGAAGCTTGCTTTTTTTGTGATTCAATTATGTCATTTTTTTGAGACGAGAAGTATCTTTGAAGATCTCACCATGGTCGTACATACAGGTCTGAGAACTCTATGTTTGACATGAGTCTCTTAAATGTCGCCAAACTCGTAGTCCCTCGCTCAGCCACCAGCTAGCGCTTGGATCGAAGTATGGCAACAATCACATTATTAAGTAAAATAATTTTTCTCATAACGCGATATTTACTATTCTGATTTAAGAGAGGAATATAACTGTTACTCTTGTCAAAATCTTTACTCACCTTAAAAATAACTTCCCCTTTTTCGTTACGCACACGTAAAAGACCTCGTTAAAACGATCTCTATCCGGAATCACAAGCATCCACATTTTTCGCATTTCCGCATCTTTCGGCACTTTAAAAACAGAAGTTTCTTGCTTTACACTTTTGTACCCCGTTTTGCAATTCGGCACAATGCACGGTTTCGTTTTTTTTTTTCTAAAAACGCCGGTATTCCTTGTGTTTACAAGTCAACAATGACAGTTCAATTTCAACTTCAATTTCAATTTATTCCAAAATAAAAAACATTACAATAATGTATGTGGAATACACCATGAATATTGCATCTATGAATACATACAACAATAAAACATACATATAAAACAAGAACTTAAGCTATTAGACTAGGCTAGTTTCCGATAAGTAATCGTTTACAGAGTAGTAAGCTTTTTCTAACAAGAGCTTTTTTATACATGATTTAAATTTAGGTAGTGAAAATGATTTATACTTATTAGGAAGTCTATTGTATAAAGATGAACTCGTGTAATAGAAACTTTTTTGAAAGGTAGTTGTATTATGCTTTGGAAAAATGATAAGATTGTTTAGTTGACGAGCATTTGAAGTGGAAAAATTATATAACTGTCTGTTTCTATGAACAAATTTCAATGATTCTTGGATAAATAGAGAGGGAAATGTCAAAATTTTCTTTTCCTTAAAAAATGGTTTGCAGGAATTACCAAACTTAAGATTGTTTAATATTCGCATTGCATATTTTTGCAAAATAAAAGTAGATTTCCACTCTGTCGAATAACCCCAAAACAGAATGCCATATGACATCACTGAAACAAAGTTGGAATAATATACAAGTTTGCAAGTTTCATAATCAAGACCCTTTGCTTTCATTACTCGTAGAAAGTAACATGCCTTAGTCAATTTTTTGTTTACTTCCCTAACATGCAATTTCCAATTTATATTAGAATCTAATATAAATCCCAGACATTTAATATAATCAACATATTGAATGTCGAAGACAGCTGGCTCATTCAGATTTTGGTTGTAAAAAAATAAATTAAATTTAATGCATTGAGTTTTGCCCATGTTTAGGTTGATGTGATTGACTTTACACCAAGTTTCTATTTCACATATTGTATTATTTATATTATGAGTGAGTTCTTCTTTCGAATTACTAATATTTAAAGAGATAGCATCATCAGCAAAAAGTGTTAAAACTGCGGACGACACAGCTGATGGTAAGTCATTTATAAAGATTGTAAACAATATGGGTCCTAATATAGAGCCTTGGGGTACACCACTTACTATGTTTCCACAGTTTGAAAAAATTTGTTTATTTTCGTGTCTATTATTTATTAACGTAAATTGTTTGCGATCCGTTAAGTAAGATCTGAACCATTCTAGGCTCAGTCCGCGTATTCCTATATACTCCAATTTATGTAAAATAATCTCATGACAAATGCTATCAAAAGCTTTGGAGAAATCACACGAAACTGCCCCCACAAGTTTTTTTTGATCAAGATGTTTATTTATGAAGGTAGTTATGTCAAACATGGCCGAGGAAGTGGATTTGTTGGTTTGAAAGCCATGTTGATTTTCTGAAATAATGTTGAACTTTTTTAAGAAGTTTGATAATCTACTGTACATTAATTTTTCAAAAACTTTCGAGACACTTGTCAATAATGATATGGGTCGATAACTGGTAATTTGATGTTTATCACCTTTTTTTGGAATTGGTAGGATATGTGAGATTTTTAGTGCATCAGGAAACATGCCGTATTCAATTGACTTATTAAAATAAAATGACAATGGTTCAGCCAGAACGTTTATACACTCTTTTAGTAATTTTGTAGAAATATTGTCGTAGCCTGAAGATGTTTTAGATTTCATTGATTGGCAAATCGAAAGAATCTCTATACTGTTAGTTGGATTTATAAAAAAGGTGTGATTAATGTTTTTGTAAGAAGATTTCAGATATTGATTAATGCATAACTGATCATGTTTGCTCATTTTTGAATGATTACTTGTGTTTAAGAAGTATTTATTGAATTCTTCAGCTACAACATTTGAATTTGTTTCAATTTTTCCATTAATGTACAATTCAATATTTTCTGTGGTTTCCTTTTTCTTTATTTCATTGTTTATTATTTGCCAGATTTTTTAGTTTTATTTTCGCACTGATGTAAATCTCGCTTTATCTTATGATTTTTAGCAAGAATTATTACTTTTTTTAAGATTTTATTATATTTTTTAGTATAATTTGTAAAATTTACGTCATTAACAATCTTTTTTTGTTTAATAAGATACCTTTTTTGTCTACAGGAAGTTTTGATACCACTAGTCATCCAATTATTGTTTTTGTTTTTATTCTGAAACTTTTTTAGTGGGAAACAATGTTTGAAGCAGTTCTGCATGTTGCCAGAGAACACGGTCGTATACGTGCCAGAGATCATTCCTCGACTCATGCGCCACCCTTTTGATACTATGCAACAGATGATGCTTAGCGGACTCACTTCTCACATGAGAAACAGCCTCGAGTTCCCAGACCACAAAGTTTTATGTTTTATTTATGTGTATTCACAAAAATGGTTTCTATCTATGGTCATTTAATCTGAATTATTTTATTTATATTTTCTGTGATTGCTTTATATACACAATAAATAAATAGCCTTGGGAAACTGTTTTTAGAATTACAAAAAAGATTTGTTTTCAATAACAACTGATAATATATATCATTCAATAATATCCAACTTTCAATCAACTATATAATTTTACACTTGATCCTAATTCAAATGAATATTATTCCTACATTGAATCATTTAATTTATTCAACAGAAAATCAACATTCAATTCACATACGGTGTTGATCGACTTGTTTATATATTTCTTGTGTTGTTTTAATCTAATGCAAATTATTTCAGTTCATCTATGCTAGATTGTTTTATTAAAATTTCTTTTTTTTTATATAGAGTAACCATAAATCAAGTGTTAAATACAAAAAAATGACAATTTTGATTATCAATAACGTTAATATGTATTCCATGTTATCAAAAAATTGATATTTTCCTCGTAATCCTGTATTTTTAATTTGAAACAAAACATTTATTAGTTATTTTTATAGCCAGTGGTTCTTATTATTACGATATTGTTATAAAATTGACCTTTTATGGAGTAAATCCTATTTATGGATAAGATAAGAGAGCATTGTTTCATTGAAAAACCCGAGAAACAAAAGACAATGAATAGAATTTACGCATTTTCGTGAGTTTCTAGTAAAACAGAGAAAAAAACAACAGAGAATAGATGAGTTAAACATTTACTGTCAGTTGTGTGGTGTCCCTCTCAGAATTGTATTTTTATCTGTTATTTTATGTGTTATATTTTTTTATCAATAACATCGATTGTCTTTTTTATGTTCCATAGTTAGCCATGTAATGATAGCAACATATTGATTATTGATATCATATTCACATCTTCAATCACCAGAAACCTTGCATAACATTTTCCCATTTTATATTTGGTATACCAAATAAACTAAACTTATATTGATATTGAAGAACTTTTAGTTTTATAAACGGAGCCTTAGGAATTCAATAGAAATATATTAAGTTTGTAATATCTAATAATTATACAGAAAAATAATAGTGATTATATTTTTTCATAATTCGCCACGGCAACGCCCCCTCAGTCAATCAAAGTGGGAACGGACAAGACCTGAGTACCTACAACACTTGATTGAGTCCATTGTGCTCCCCTTCAAGACACCGCCGAAGGCTACAATTCTGCATGAACTAATGTCTCTTATGGCCTCAGGCGGCATGTATGCGCTGTTGTAGCCTAGGATATGAGAGGCAGTTTCGTCAGCCTGTCCGCATCTAGCACAACCTTCCTATCATCACTTTTATGCCTCTTCTGGTCATAGAGAGAAGGGTTTTCGAGCATTTGGGCGAGAACTCCGCAATGTGAAGTATAGCCTGCCTCATATCGGCACTTTGACAAATTATCTCTGCAGCACTTGGTGACTCTGGCAAATTTCTCAGCCCTGGAATTATATTTTCAGATCTCTGCGAGGGCATCTTCCATTCGCACCACATTATGTCGATAACCTGTTACCCCCAATTAGTGGTTCAGGCAGTATTTTCTCAATAAATGTTTTAACATTCAAGCTAAATGATAAACTCTGACATTTACTCTTGACGTATCTTGACTTTGTAACTTTTATGAAATGTTTACACTATTGTTTTCCAAATTTTTTCAAAGCTTTCTTTCGCAGTTTCATAACTTATTGAACCATACCTTTAATTGTTTAGATTGCGAAGGGACTTATACTGGAATCTCTAAGCAATATTTACAAAAAAGAATGTATGGCCATAAGTATAGCACAAGAAACAAAAACATAGAAAATACCACCGCCCTTGCTAAACACTGCTTTGATTATAACTATCAATTCGATTTCAATGATGTTAATATTTTAACTAAGGAAACCAATTATTATAAAAGATTTATTCTGAAGATGATTCACATAAGACGTGACTCTAAATCTGTAAATCATAGGACAGATATTCAGACACTAAGTCAGATGTATACTAACTTATCAATTAAAACTCTTGCAAATTCCTACATGTGTCTTTATTATGTTAAAAGTATATTTTAGGAAGAATGTCAATAGTACATTTCCAATAACTGACAATTAGCTCGTAAATCTAACATCTGGTTTGAAAGTGAATACTTAAACCCAATGTTCTCGTTTCTAGTCGTTCACAGACTTTGTTGACATGAACTGGCATTTATTAAGAGTACTGTTTAACAATGGATTCTTGATATATTATACTTATAACATTGATGTGTTACAATTTCGATTATTCGTGTTTCTGTTCGTTTCGGTGACGTGGGCATTTTAATTGAGATTGGTGCGATACGGACGCTTTGTGTAATACAATTAGATTTAAGTAATCCAGTTTTAGACATAATGAGTCTTCTGATGATGGTCGTGAGACCGAAACGTACGTAAAGACGAGAAAATATGAAGCATAAGTATTAATGTGACCTATTTCCCGAGAATTTATATATAAACCATAAGTAAGTTATTAAAAATCATCAAATTCTGTAAATTAATTTTGAAGGTAATCACAATAAAGTAAGATCCTTCAAATGCTATATATTTTCTAAAATTACAATAGCTCATAAACAGTTGCGAATCAAGAATCCGCTCACTTTTAATTTCACCGAAGAAACCAAAAATGCAAAAAAAATGTGTGTTTTAATTTGTAAGAAGGTTGATTTCAACTCCCGGTAGGGGGATGCAAAAATAGCAATAACTTAGTTTGTACGCGGAGCATGTGGCGGGTTATTCTTAGGAACTCTGTTGTGGCAATATTCTCTAATACTTCATTATCATATCACCTTCTCTAATTAATTTCGCTTAAGTTGCTTGGATTGAAGCTTTCTCAGTTGGGTATTTTGTTTGGGTCTTGTTTACTACACTCTAACCATCACCCTCTGCAAATATGTGCATATATCAATTCCATCTTGGAGAGTAAACTTTAAACGATCGAAAGCAACGCATCGAAATTGCTGGGATCTAAAATCAATTTGACATGGTGCATGTGTAAAATATGTAGGATGGAGAGCATTGTTGTCGGCTTCTAAGATATCTATGCACAGCTTCTGAATAGCAATCAAAAGCGGCTGACACAATGTGCCGAGTGTGCAAACATCGTTACATTTCTTTATTATGCGTATACGATGCCGCAAATCTGGTGACTTCGACGTCTTCACAAATATTAGACCCTCATAGAATTCCTGAGAGACTTCATAAATTCGAATCTTGTTATACCGATTGTGATAATTTTCGATTTCTATTCTGAGTTTGAAAAATCAGTACGACGGCGACGTGACAATATGTGGCACCCCCTTAATACATAAGTCATGAGTGATGCAGAGAAATTTCAGTGTATCAACAAGACTTATTGATTGACCACCATTGATACAAATGATGAGTAGTTCTTCTGACTATTGGAAATAAATAGATTCTATCGGCACCAATAAGCCATTAGACTTGCACAACTGCTTGTGCATTCGAGCAAGTGTGGAACGGTAGAAACCATTATTACGTGAGAGATATTACCTTCGAATTGATAGAACTCCCAAATTTATTCCCCATATTATAGGTCAGTGGCATATATGACGAAATTTGCGAACTTGTCAGAAAATGATGGAGTTTACAAACCCCATATTTTTCCAGCAAGGCTTCATGGCTAACCATGTCCAAAACCTTTGATGACTCGCATACTATTTCTCAATGACTTTTGAGAATGCAAGTAATACTGAAAGTGGATTTTTTTGGGCCTGTCATGTATACTAACTACTTGAGGACAACAATATTGCTTTCTGAAGATACTCTATAAAACAAGTAGTGTTTATAATATCACACATTGAATCAGTTATACACCTTGCAATCACCCATATCATGTTCGGCAGTAGCTCATTCACGCTTGCTGAATATAGATATAGTACCATCTTTTCAATATTGGGTTAACTTTGAAAATTTATTCATTTTTGATTATTAATTTTATTTATGTTTGATGAATTAGTAGTATTGAATAATCAATATGTATGTAGCATGGTGATACCGACATACATGGGCACGTCAATGAAGGATAAATGAAATGTGCTCAAGTTCCGTGTAGATGCACTACTCTGTTAAATTCTTGTGGCGTGTTTCCTCTTTATTCCAGTCGTCCTGCAATTTGGATTAGAAATTTTTCCAGATCTCTATTTTATGATTGATAATTATGTTTTTGGCTCTCTGATCACGAATATGGAGGTTAAAAAATCGTAGATTCATGGCGTTCCGAGAAATTGGCCATTTTTGACTTACAAACGGCCATTTTTTCAAGTTTTCGTCGTTTTTGGCGATTTAAAGGAAAACAACACATTTTATCGACTAAACAGTGATGAACAAAGTTGTAGAGGAATGAAAAATGCGTCGAATGGCGATAAATAAAAGTCTCTGTATTGTTTGAGGCCTAATATAAGGCTCATTTTGTGTTTTTTTTTTCGGTAACATAAAAATTGAATTTCGTAAAACAAATTTCCCTCTAGGAACTTCATTTTCCGTTCAATGGTAGTATTTTATGTGTACGTTCGAACCAATTTTGATTATTTGTCTATCTTTTTTTTTGGCGCCAAAATTTGCCATCTTTGATAAAATGTTTTTTTCATTATAACTCCGTCAAAAATGGGTCTTTTGACCCAAACCAAAATGCAAATTGAAGAATTTGATGTCTCCTATAACACATCCAAAATCCAAGGATTTTGAATGAAAAATGGAGAAATGGGACCGTTTTAAAAAATCAAGGTACCAGAAAAAATTTATAATTTCTAGGTAAGAATACTCGTATGAAATTAAAATTTCACATGCAAATAGAGGACCGTTCTACAACTATTTCAAGCTTATGTAGGTCTTTTTTTGAGAAGTGGAACTTGAGATATCTTTCGATGTAGGTTTGGGTTCACAGTGAGCCCAATTTTGACCCTAATCAAAAAAATCAAAAAAATTCTTACATAAGAGGCCTCTGGCTATCTAACCCTAAATCGTCGACCTCTCACATATCTTTAAAGAAATTATAGCTCGAGTTAAAAAAAAAACCGCAGCGTAAAAAATACAAAAGTGTAAGGTAAATTAAAAAAAAAAATTCAAATTTTTGAATTTTAAGATACATTCTTATCAAATGTAAATATTAAAAAACAATCCATAGATTTACTGGTAACTTCTTTAACAGAAAATGGTAATCAGATTTTTAGAGCTTTGTGATGCGGATGCATTAATTGTAAACACGGCTTAGATTTAAGTGAAAAAAAATCCAAACAAGAATATTCTTATAGTGGCCGAGGATTATGATGTTCTAGTTTTATTAACTCAATTAACTGATTTGAAAAATTTAACAAAACCCATTTATTTTCAAAAACCAGAGAAAACCGTTGAAGCGAAAACATAACCAGCGGCATATTATCATCAATTTTTTTTCATTTATAGTCATATCAAACTTTTCATTTGTTTTTTCCATGCTTTAAGTGAATGCGACATAACATCCGCTTTTTACAGGCAGGGTGAAAACATTTTTTCTACATCAATTTTTCATCAGACGATTTAAAAGAATTTTATAAAACTGAGCCAGATGTTGAGAAATTATTGAGAACTGGTAGAAGTATTTCATATCAAATACATACTTCTAAATTTCGAAAAAAAATATTGAAGACCTCGGCCACTTACGCTTTATTTCTTATACCAATAGAGTTCAAAAGCATGTGAACTTGAATGCTTGACACACTGATGGTGCAACCAAATTACACACTTTACGTGTTTATCATCAGGTTCAGCTTTGGATAGGCAATGATACCATTGACCCAACCAAATGGGGTTTGAAAAATACAGAAAACGGTCTTGAGCCTATTCAAACATATAAAGAAGCAGCACCTCAAAATTTGCTAAAAATAATTTCATGTGGTTGCAAAGTCAGTTGCAGTGGCAAATGCTCTCGTGAGAAAGTAGGTATACCATGCACAATTCTATGTAAATACTGCGAGGGTAATTGTGTAACTGTGCAAATAGCGCTGAACCGGAAGTTACATTATTAGATGATAATGAATTTGCAATAGATGACGATGTCGATGATGATGATGATCGTAATAATAATGATAACAGTAACGTAATTCCTTCATTAGAAGGAAGTGACGATGATCAAGAACCTGAAAGTGATTTTGAAAATGATAACGTTGATATCAATAACGATCATATCACATCAGCAACTTGCTACGAAAGTGATGAGGAAACTGAGGATATGACATCATCAGACTCTACTACGACTGATAATGCAGGAAGCATTGCACCTAAGAAGCGTACAGAATAAGTATTATATAGTATGATGTTATAGATTGTTAGTTTATTAATGACAAGACTTACTTGTTATTCATCTCAAATAATAAAATCTGCCATGTACAAATGTATTATTGATAACTTTTTTTTTAATAAGGAAGAAGCAATATATAATATATCTAACAATGTCACCCATAATTAAATACATATTTTTTTTTCAAAATTCTAAAAAAAAATACAGAAATTATTATTATTATGATTATTTTTCAATTCGTCAATAATAAAATTCATGTTTATTATTAGTTTATTGATTATTTTTAATTTTTTCAATTAAATAGTACCTTTAAAAAAAACCATTATCGTAAGAAAAAGATATTATTATTATGAAAATTATTTATAATAAATCTCAAATTCATTATTACATTGATAGTATTTCATTTTTCTATCTGAAAAATACATTCAAAAATTTGATTTTTTTGAAAACTACCTTACGGACGCTCGGATTTCGAGCGCGTTTGCATTTTGTTTCCTTTTTTTTTTAACCCGCGCTTTAATTTTTTGAAGGTATGTGGGAGGTTGACGATTCATGGTTAGATAGACAGAAGTCTCTTCTGTGAGAATTTTTTTGATTTTTTTGATTAGGGTCAAAATTGGGCTCATTGTGAACCCAAACCTACATAAAGGTCATATCAAAGAATATCTCAAGTTCTACTCATCCCTAAAAGACCTAGGTAACTTGAGATACTAGTCTAATGATCTTCTATTTGCATGTTGAATTTTAATTCCATACGAATATTCTAACCTAAAAATTATTAATTTTTTCTGGGCCTTTGATTTTTAAAACAGTGCCATTTCTCCATTTTTCATACAAAATGCTTGGATTTTGAATATGTTATAGAGGACATCAAATTCTTCAATTTGCTCTTGATTTGAGTGAAAAGACTAATTTTTAACGGAGTTTTGATGAAAAAACCGTTTTTTCAAAATAGCGGATTTTGGCGCCAAAAAAAAAGATAGCCAAAAAAAAGATTGGTTCGAAAGTACACATAAAATACTACCATTGGACAGAAAATAACATTCTTGGAGGAAAATTTGTCATACGAAATTCAATTTTTATGTTACTGCAAAAAAAAACCCAAATGGGCCTTATATCAGGCTCCGAATAACTTAGAGACTTCTACTTATCGCCATTCGACGCATTTTTCATTTTTCTACAACTTTGCTCATGACTGTATAGTCGATAAAATGTGTTGTTTCCCTTTAAATCACCAAAAACGACGAAAACTCGAAAAAACGGCCATTTTTGGGTCAAAAATGGCCAATATCTCGGAACGCTATGAGTCTACTCCTAACTCTAACTCCCATATTCGTGATTAGCGACTCGAAAACCATAAGTATCAATCATAAAATAGAGATGTGGAAAAACAAATTACTCTTAGTGTAGCTCAATTGCAGGACGACTGGACTACTTGGGCAGAAATGAAGATATAAGTAGGACTCATTTCGATTTTAGAAGCCTGCGGCGCAAATTCAAAACACTGGTTGTAGTTTGACGAGAGCCATAATTCCTACTCAAATAACACAACAACATGTTCAAACCCATTGATTATAGCTGTTATTAAAGTCTGGATTCATCCAATTGTTGTGATCAACGACGCCATCAAGCAGAATATAACTAGTGTCAATGCTGCCTTATAATGGGCATAAATCAGGCATTAGAACTAATATTTTAACATTATGAGTAATGAATCTGCAAACGAGCACATTTGGAATTCATCATCGTAACATCAACAATCGATTGAACAAACAAACATACATTCTGATGACAATAATGTCTTTTCTCAAATATAGAAATTTCAAGTATATGTTTTGAAGGTTGAGTATGCAAAATTACATCAAGATTAGTACTTGTCTGCCTCAAGAGAAAGTGGTTTGAAGTAGTTTATTCTGCATCTCATGTAAACAGTGACTTTACTCGTATTTTGAAGGTCAAGTGTATATAATTTTATCAGAAGTGGTATTTGTCTGCTTTGAAAGATGATAAAGGGGGTTAAGGCAGTAACTTTCATCTTGTTTTGAAGGTAGTGTGCAGAATTTCATCAAGATCGGTACGTTTGTTTTAAGGGGTGATAAAGGGGGCTTGGGTTGAAAACTACGCATTTTAGGTTAGAATATGATGCAAGGTTAGATGCGCATTTTCCCCATTGACAGGAACTACCTTACAGCATAGTTCAATTCCTTCAGAGAGTGCGGACATAATATTTTATGAAACGTTGATATAAACAAATTCTAAGAACCTCTCGCAGCCGGAGTGTCGATGTGAATTAATGTTTGTACAGGCCAGAAGTCGTTGAAACATAAAATACCTCTGAAATTTCCAATTTTATACAATTTTGTATTCAATAAATATCCCAAAAACTGACTTTAACAATTATAAAATATATTTCAGGTTTCCTTGAGTAAGCATCATACCATGTAAAATTTAAATTTCTAATGATAGAAAATGTCTTTGAGCAAATAATTGATAACAATCTCAACCACTCAATTGAGTAGATCATTCCAAAAGATCAAAAGCTAGATAGATAGGTAACGAGAAAATAGCAAAGACACCTGCATACGTGTCGGGAATCGATCCCAGTAGCATATTCATATTTAACGTACAGTAACAGATTTCATAAGTCACGAACCTGATCACAAATAATGTCGCGATATCAGACGTGAAATGAATTGCGTATTTAGTTGACACAACGAATTTGCATAATAATATAATGTGAATTGTTATATTTTCAAATGTTAAAATCATATTCAATAATTTTACAAACTAACGTGCGATAACATTGTTGCTTAGGGTTCGAACCTATAAATATATAGTAAGCTAGAATTTCTAATTTTTTTTTGCATTTTGTTCCTAATACCCCATAGATCATTCATGACTATCAAGACCACGGGGGTCGACCTTTCTACCTCCCAAAAACGGGGTTTCAACCCCTCAGAGGAGCATTCTTATAAAAACAATCCAAAAGTTTAGAAAATCAATGAATTAAGAGCCGAAAATGATCCCCAGAATGTTTTTTGGGTCGCTGATCACGATTCCGCAGTTAATTTTCTCGGAAAACTCCCTCCAGATGGGAGATTTGGAAAATATATATATAATATATAATTTTGTTGCAAAAATGACCTCTAGTGAGTTTTTTGGGTCATTGATCACGAATCCGCTGTTATTTTCCCCAAAAAACTCTCTCCAGATGGGAAATTCGGGAAATTTGAGATTTTCCTGAGACGGTTATGAATAATAAGTATAATTTTGTTGCAAAAATGACATCTAGTAGGTATTTTGAGTCGCTGATCACGATTCCGCTGTTATTTTTCCAAAAAAACTCTCTCCAGTTGTAAAATCCAATTTTCCATCTGGAGGGTGTTTTCCGAGAAAACTAACAGCGGAATCGTGATCGGCTACCCAAAAACATACTGGGGGTCATTTTTGTAATAAAATTATACTTTATCATTCATAACCGTCTCAGGAAAATCTCAAATTTCCCGAATTTTCCATCTGGAGAGACTTTTTTGGGAAGAATTACAGCTGAATCGTGATCAGCGACCCAAAAAATCTACTAGAGGTCATTTTTGTAACAAAATTATAAGTCATACATTATATATGAATTTTCCAAATTTCCCATCTGGAGGGAGTTTTCCGAGAAAACTAACCGCGGAATCGTGATCAGCAACTCAAAAAACATACTAGGGGTCATTTTCGGCTCTTAATTCATTAATTTTGGACTGTTTTTATAAGAATGCTCCTCTGAGGGGTTGAAACCCCGTTTTGAGGAGGTAGGAAGATCGATCCCCGCGGTCTTGATAGTCATGAATGATCTATGGGGTATTAGGAACTAAATGCAAAAAAAAATTTGAAATTCTAGCTCACTATATTTTTTTTTATTATGGTCTTTTTCCGTGCTTATTGCCTGGACTACTACTCTATATAAGCAAAATAAAATAGGGTCGAGGTTTCGCCGCCTGGGCTAGAATCGCTGTTCGACATTCAATATTGAATTTATTATATCAGCTGTTAATTCGCTCGCCGCTATTTACCTTACCAGCAGTGGTGTTCGGAAATCACCGAGTTTGCGAAACGGCAGTTTAAATATGAATAAGCATCCCTTTCGCACGTAAACCGAGTGGTTTGCCAATTGCGCTGCAGGCAGACTTGTTAGGTGCTTCAAATTGGGGGTACAATTGAATAAACTGTGAAGTTGACGTCACTGAATCTTGAAATAGGAATTTCGAAAACTTCTGCAGATTAAATATATGCGTATGGTATATTTATAACCAAAAAACACGATTGTCATTATGGTTCAATAAAATACTATATTTCCATTCGAAAAATTGAAGATGGATGTCAAAAATACCACATGAAACGACGTTACCGCTCCCAAATACAATACAGTTCCTATTTTCATCATTTGAAAGAAAGTAAACTGCAATCTTTCAAATCCACACGACCAATAGGAACGGCGCAATCATCTCCACACTTCTTACGCACATACGCACAAACAGACATCATCTTAAACATAGTCTAGATCGATTCAGGAATACTCAAAAATTATATATTCAAAAAAATCCGTAAATAATCTTTTAGGACCGATTACAATATTTCCTCTACACTATATACTATGTATATTGAGAGAAGTAAAAATAGTAATCAACTTTTATTGGTCTGATCGCTTTGTTTTGACGTTTGGAACAATATATTGAAAATCGAGAGTAAAATTACACGTCCGTTAGAAATTATGCAACTCAAAGGTCAAAAAATTAGTTTTTTTTGCGAATATATCACTTTCTGTGGCTCAAAGTCAATTAAGGCGATAATTGAAATGAAAAATGATACTGAATGGACCACATATAATTTTGACGATTTATGGAGCTCCAAAGTCGGAATATCAACTTAACAATCATCGATACTTGATTGAGTTTTCCAAAGTGGACTAGATTCAATACATCTGTGAAATTATCATCTCTTCCACCTTAGACTGTAGCTCAACAACTAGTCCAGTAAATGAAGCCCAAAATCGTCCTGAATATTTAAATTTTTTGTTATGAGCCGATCTTGATCTGTGAGGGTTCATTTTCTTCGTAATGATGTCCGAGGTGCGAGGGTTTATTTTTCTGACTAATTGTTTATATTGTTAATAAACAATAATTAGTATTAAACAAATGCGTGTCTCAGAGTATCATAAGAAAAAATTAAAAAGTACAGGTTTCAAGTGTTAAAGTAATGAACAACTCGATGAACACGAATTGGGCAATATAATTGCAATAAATTGTTTATTTCATTCGTTAGTAAACAATTTGTTAATAAACAATTTGTTAATTAACAAATAAACGAAAAAATGAAATTAGCTCTGCTTATGCGATTTTGGACTAGACTCCGGATATTTTCAACTCGATAAACACGAATACAAATACCATTTCTTTATTAACATATGAATAAGCAATTTATTGCAATTATTATATCACCAAATTCGTGTTCATCAAGTTGAAAATGTCCGAAATCGAGTCCAAAATCGCATAACCAGACCTAATTCCATTTTTTCATTTATTTGTTAATTAACAAATTATTTATCAATAAATGAAATCAACAATTTATTGCAATTATATTACCGAATTCGTGTTCACCGAGTTAAAAATATCCGAAATCGAGTCCAAAATCGCATTACCAGACCTAAATTAATTTTTTCGTTCATTTGTTAATTAACAAATTGTTTATTAACAAATAAAATAAACAATTTATTGCAATTATATTACCGAACTCGTGTTCATCGAGTTAAAAATATCCGAAATCGAGTTCAAAATCGCATAACCAGACCTAATTTCATTTTTTCGTTTATTTGTTAATTAATAAATTGTTTATTAACAAATGAAATAAACAATTTATTGCAATTATATTACCGAACTCGTGTTCATCGAGTTAAAAATATCCGAAATCGAGTTCAAAATCGCATAACCAGACCTAATTTCATTTTTTCGTTTATTTGTTAATTAATAAATTGTTTATTAACAAATGAAATAAACAATTTATTGCAATTATATTACCGAACTCGTGTTCATCGAGTTAAAAATATCCGAAATCGAGTTCAAAATCGCACAACCAGACCTAATTTCATTTTTTCGTTTATTTGTTAATTAATAAATTGTTTATTAACAAATAAAATAAACAATTTATTGCAATTATATTACCGAACTCGTGTTCATCGAGTTAAAAATATCCGAAATCGAGTCCAAAATCGCATAACCAGACCAGATTAACCAATTGTTTATTAACAAAAATGGTTCATTAACAAATTGTTTATGAACATTGAGTAAGCTTTGTGAACCTTTGTTTATTACTTTAACTTTTGAAAATATTCAATTACTTGCTTAAAACCTGTACTTTTTAATTTTTTCTTATAATGCTCTGAGACACGCATTTGTTTAACACTTATTATTGTTTATCAACAATATGAACAATTAGTCAGAAAAATAAACCCCCGTAATTTGTTCTAGACATCAGTACGAAGGAAATGAGCTCTCACAGATCAAAATCGGTTCATAACAAAAAAATTTAAATATTAATACCTTCATTTACTGAACTAAACATACGAGTATATACCATGTGTATTACCAGGTACAAACCTGGCTGGAAAGAGGCATAGATCTATAACAGTGAGGGTGGTATTTGAATAGATTTTCAGGAGCCTGTTACAACATTGTTACTACCTTCGCCGGACAATATCATCAAAACAATTTTTTGTAATTGTACAAAAGGTTGCGGTGCAAACTGCCGATGCAAAAAAATCAATTGTAGCAATTGTGATGGACAATCATGTCTGAATGCCACGTTCAAAGATTCTATCTGGTAGAAACGAATCCATCGTACATGTACACAGTACAGCCAAATGATTAAAAAACACATTAATACAAAAACTGCTCCTTCAAATATCTTTTGATTTTTGGTATTAATTCCAATGTGGATATATTAATCGCTATTAATTTCAATGAAACAGAAATGGGTTTGTTAAATAAAGGTTTAAATTTTGCATTTGATTCCAAGGAATTATCAACGGAGGATCTGATTAATGATATTGAAAATACGTCGATACTCCGATAATTTGAAATACAAATTTAAATTTTTAAGTTGTAATCTTCCTAAACTGTATTGATTACCTAAGATTCATAAGCCGGGTAATTACATGAGACCAATCATTTCCAACAATAATTGTCCTACCTATAACATAGCAAAATGGTTAGTGAAGGAATTTAGCAACTTCCAAGATGCACCAAGTTTGTCTGTGGAAAATTCTTTGGAACTTATTGAAAAATTTCCAACTTGAACCTGGTGATGCTCTCGTTTCATTTGATGTTGTTTCACTATTTACAAATACCCCAATCCCTGAGTCGATAAACATTCTGAAGAAATGGCTTTCGCATATTGATATCCCCAAAAGAAACTGCACAGAATACGTGATTCTTATCTTTATCTATGGAGCAAAATTATTTCACTTTTAAAAAAAATTACAAAAAAACAAACAAGCGGATGTGCAATGGGCAATCCACTCTCTCCTCTTTTGACCAATATTTTTCCAAGCGAACTTGAACCCTCCTTAAAATCAAAATGAATCAGTTTCCAAAAGTTGGGTATAGATATGATGACGACATTTTCGCGATTACAAGTAAAGATTTTGAGTTACATGGCTTTTTGAACATGCTTAATAGCCAATTTGATCCAGTGAGATTCACTGTCGAAATAGAAACAGATAATCAGCTTCCTTTCCTTGATATCTACATTATAAAAGATGGTAATCACTTGGATTTCGACATATACAGAAAACCCATTCGAACAAATATGTATACCCCGGCGGATTCAGCTACACCATTTAGATATAAAATTGCTCCGTTTAATAGTCTAGTTCAAGGATTCTTGAACGTCCCTTTGAGCCAGCAAAATTATAACAACGAAGTTGAGAAACTTCAGCAAATTCCGTTGGACAATGGTTACCACAAATCTTTGAACTATAATTTAATTTCTAAACAAAGAAGGAAATTAGAACGTAGCCAACTAATCAAATTAGAGCCATTACTTTCGAACACTTCAATAAAATTCATTCAAGTTTCACTAGTCATTCTTCAGTAATTAATAAATTTCATAGTTTGTTTTCTAAGTTTGCAATACAACCAGTTCATAGACGTAAGAAGGAGCTGAAACATCGTTTAGGCAGCACTTTTGATAACGTTTCCGATTTCGACAAATCCGGGATTTACAAAATCAATTGTGAGTCGTGTTCAAAATGCTATGTAGGTCAAACTAGAAGGAACATTTTAACTCGTTATAAGGAACATTATGCATATATAAAGAAAAATAATGATGAAAAATCAGCAGTCGCCGAAAATACTTTGAATACAGGTCACACCATTGCTCAAGAACATTCAAAACACAGTACAGACAATTATCTAGATAATTTAGAAGGGATGGAAATGTATAATTGAAAAACCAATTTATTTGATTCCGATTTATCTCCAACTGAGATCCCCAACTAGTATTTACAGATTTTGATTTATAATTTAGTTTGCTCTGATGATGGCTACTCGGTAACCGAAAGATTTAATAGTACTTTTATTGGATAAGGGTGATTAAATTGTTATCAATATTGTTTTGATATGTTGTTTAAACGTCAAAATGAAGCGATTCATCTGAAAAGTTACGTGATTTTTGTTGCAGTCCGGTTTTCACAGAAGGTTGTAGGTCATAAATGAATGTGACTATTTGTCGGGAATCTAATTATCTTCCATTTTGATAATAACCTTGATTGGCTCTGAGAATGTGAGATACTATCATAAACAGAATATTTTGACTTTTGTCTTTGAATATTCTCTGACGCAGGTAATTCAATATCAATTGATCAAAAAAGTTAATTGCTATTTCTCATTCGAAAAGGAACCATAATCATGCCTGATTTGACTGAAATTACTCCCAACTAAGTATATCAAGAGGCTATAACAGTTCCAACATAATAATGCTCACTCTGTAACTCGGTCTAATGCCTTCTTGATCTTCCAGAACAACGTAAAGATTTTTCAGTTCACCTGAAACATCATTAAGTTTGAGGGTATTTTGGTTGAGCTTGTCCAACCCTCTATACTACAAGCCATAACAGCTGAATTCGAATGTAAGTGTGACGTCATCAACCGGAGGCTTCGAGGAGCGATTAGATTAGCTGAACGTAGACATTACCGGTTACGTTCAATGTTTATGACGCATCGCAATTCAGCGTGCATATAAGAACGTACTAGTTCTACCTATTTCTTGTAGAAAATTATACGAAGCACCTGTTCCTAAGGTATCCTCATATGATTAAAACGTGTTTTAATTTTGAAATTAAATTCCATAGTTATCTTAACTTGATTAGTTGTTAGTAACAGGAATGAAATGTAAATCATAGAGTAGCTATAATTCATAAAATAATCATAGTTATTAAGATTTGTGAAATCATAGAACAGTATCTTAGGTATTTAATTATCTGGATTCAATACATTTCAAATACATCAATTTGATAATTAACCATACATAACTAATCACACGATTCAATGTTTTCTGCAGTTTTAATTGGATTTCAAAACACAAGTCGGCTTCAGACGCATTTCATTAATCAAAGTAATCTATTGTTTTCTAAATAACACAGGAATAAAATTTTGGTGGAAAGATCAAAACGTCCTAGTAATAATGTGTTTATCTTTTCAGAGGTTTTTCCGTGGTGGCCCCAGAACTAGCTGTACCTGGCAAGACGACGGCTGTCCTGGTTACGCTTCACGGTCCAGCAAGCTTACGACCTCTTAATATTTCTCTAAGGCTGATTCCCGATCCACCCGATGAAACAAACCGAAAGCTCACAGAGACGACCCAAGAAATAAAAGGTAAGAGACTCATTTAAGTACGTTGTTCAAGTCAAATTCCATCCCAAACGATTATTCAATTGTTATTTATAGCTCATATTTCTGTCCGTTCAACAAATCTGATTATATCCTACTGTTCACATTCCAAGATTCTAAAGCTTTCTGTCAAGTTTCATTCCAAAAGCTATAAGAAAATGTATGAATAACATCGGATAATCACCGAATTTAAATTCCGTGAATGGCATACTAGGTACTATAACAAGTTCCTCAGAGTCAATGGTTTCAGCTCAACTATTCACATGATGAGCAATAAAGTTGATTGCATGAAATCTATTTGAACGTTGAACACCTGCAGCTCTTAAGAACATAACCGAAAATTGAGAATTTTCCAAAATAGGCTTTCATCATGAAAAATGTACAATCCTCGTCAACACCAAACTTCATCAAGCGAAGAAGTATCTAACTAATAGATATGTTTATATATTTTTACTACACTAGTGCAAAATCTACAATGTTCATTTAACATTGTATGAGCCAGTGGCAACGTGTTCAGAGTGGGGGTACGCATTGGAATTCTTCTTGAAAGTTTGAATCTACTGGACAAAGACTACTAATGTTCATAGAACATCGTATAAGTCAGTGGCGAAGTGTTCCGATGCGGGGTAGGCATTGAAATTTTTCTCGAAAGTTTGGATCTGCATCAGAAAAGACCTCACTGGACATAGACACTAGGTAAAGAGTTCCACAACTTTGATGTTCGGTGAATAAAGAAAGTCCGGTAGGAAGAAGTTCGGCCGGTCTCGAGCTTGACAGTGAAGGGGTGACTAGTTTGAGCTCGTCTAGTCTGCCTATTTGGAATCTCTCGTAGTGGAACGAGATTTCTGATGAACACCGACCATGGAAATATCTATAGAATTCAGAGATCTCCCACCTTTCCACGATCTTCTAGAGAGGTCAATGAACTCGTAAAAGTGACATCATCAATCAAACGACTGGCTCTTCTAGATAGTATTCAAAAGCTTCAGTCTATGTTTGGGAGCAGAATTCCAAACATGTGAACAGTAGGTCGAATCTTTGCTTTGTAGATTATGAGGAGCTACTGGGATGTAAAGTAGCTCTTGGCACGAAATAGAAAACCAAGCTTTTGTGGAGCGGTTTTCGCAATGGACCTCACATGATCGTCCCATGAGAGGGTGCTGTTGGTGGTGATCCGGAGGATTGTTATGGAAGACTTCAAAGAATAGTTGTACCTGACATCATCATATTACGGATTGTGAGATCCACCTCCTTGGAGAAGACGCAAGCTCGAGTTTTAGTTGCGTCAAACTCTACTAGATTATCAAATCTCCATTTCAAAATCTTTGCCAGATCTCCATTAATTGTGTCAACCTGTCCCCGTCTCGCTCCTCTGCCTTCACTGGATGGTATAATCTGCATCTGCCAAGCTGTGCAAAGTCTAAACTGGGAATGTAAATCCAGATCAGGCCAGAAGAATTAGTTTTTCGCCTTTGGCGATGCAATTGTACAATTAAGTCTTCATTTTTTCTTCAGATTCAAAATTTGAAATACAAAAGGGCTTCATCAAAAAAATTAATAGAATCAGCCATTACGTCATGGAAATTCATTCTAAACTTCAATAAAATAACTATTAAAAAATCGATCTTCACTAATTTAATAAATAAATGTAACTATAGTTTCGCTTTTGAGGACATCACAGTTTGTATATTAGCAGTCTCATAAAAACGGATTGGACTTAATTTATGTACAAAGCCGCTTTCAAAATATCACTGGGTGACGAAACAATTATCATCAATTATAAAGGGTTTTCCATTAGGAGTTACCATATTTTATTATTAAATAAAACACATATTATGTGGGAAAATTTCAATACCTTTTTCTAATTTGTAAAACAATGACTTAGAATTATACATGAAAAACAATACCTGCCAAACGTCCTGCTCGGCTCCCCTAACATGATAAAATTCTTTTCGAGAAATGTTCGCTTCGTTTGGGCACATTGGCGGTTCATCATCGCGAATTATCCGTGGGATCTCGTTCTTCGGTTCATCGAGCGGAGTAAGATCACACGATCTAGATGGCCAGCTGACATCGCCATTTCGTGAAAGAATTCTCCCTTCGAACTGTGGAGGCAATAAGCACATCGTTTCCTTAGCTGTGTTACATGTGGCACCATCTTGTTGGTATCACATATCGTTAAAATTCATATTGCGTAACGCTGGCCTCAATAAGTCGTTTATCATCATTCGATAACGCTCACCATCCACCGTAAGTGCTTGACAATGTTCATCCTCAAAAAAGTAAGGGTCAATTCATGCCTTCAGCCCATAGTGCACACCAAACAGTGACACGTTTTGAATTATTTGGCTTTTCGTGGAGTTCTCTTGGATTTTACTGCCCCATATACGGCAGTTCTGGTTGTTTACGTAGCCACTTAAGTGGAAATGGGCTTTTTTTGCAAAAGTTATTATCAATTCCTTTATTTTGAAGAATCTAATTTTAACAAAATTTTGACGCTGCCTATGGTCAGTTGGCTTGAATTCTTGTATTAGTTCGATCTTATACGCATGGAGATCCAAATCTTTTCTTAATATTCGCCATGTAGTGGTCTAAGTAAGACTCAATTGCTGGGAACGGCACGGATTGAACATTTTTGGAATTTTAGATACACTTTCTGGAACTGCCGCAATATTTTCACCTGAACGTTTCCACAGAGTAATTGTGGTGCCTTCACTTCTTGAACAGATCCTGTAGTTTCAAATTTGCGCACAATATTACGAAAAGTTTTTTCCCTTTGGCGATTATGTGGACCGGAGTAATCACGAATTCTGCGAAATGTGTTAATTACAGAATATACATACATATTACAATAGGTTTTAACGATGCAAGCACGCTGCTCTAATGTGTATCGCTACATGTTTACACTTGTGCAAACCTTGTAATGATGCTGTCATCAAATCATGACACCCCATGTTAAGTACCCCGCAAACATCCGGTAACTATTAATGGAAAAACCCTTTACTATGGAATATGAGAAAATTTTAAGTTGTGTTGTATTTCATTATCTATATATTTTTTAACATTTGACATTTTTTGCCGTGGTTTGTATAAATAACGTATTTATAGCAAAGACTGATGTCAAGATCCAGAGGCAGATAGTTGCTTCCAACATTATTATTAATATCATATCCCTCATCTGATGTGATTGGAAGTCTCATGTTTAATGTTGATATGACAAAATACTTACATTTAGGTTGGAAAGTGTAAACAGCATGACACATGACATGTACCTCAAATAATGAAATAAACGAAATGATTTCTGCGGTTCAAAAGCTTTTCATTTGGTCAGTGGAGAATCCAAGTATGATATATGCACTTATCAGCTATATTGGAAATTATTTGAGTTAATACACTTGACTATCTAACTTATTTCGATTTGTTCAAAACTAATATTCTGTGAATGTAAATGAAGTAAAATCTGCAATGATCATCCTAGTTCTTTCCAACGATTATTTCGCTTCATCCAAGATTTATTAATGGTGAGCTGTTGCTGTAACCTACAGAAATGTTCTAAAACTTCCCAAGAGACGTACAGAATAGTTTCATAATTTATTGTTTTAACTTAGGACACATTTTGGCCTGAGATAAAATACAGTCAGAGTTCAGAATAACCAGAAACGCAAGATAACTTTAGTAATTGTTTCTCTTGAACTTCATTTATATAATTAAATTCAACTCGGGACAAAATTGAGATCTATGTCATTCTGATGAGAGAAAAAGTATTATACTACCAACTTTTAATTCGATTTCAAACAGATACTTATCACTGAACTGCTTCATTCTTATTCAAGTATTTGACGTTTCCAGAAACTGTAACGGAATGTAGAGATACTACACTCCTCAATAGAGGAGAGTAATCTATAGTAGTATGAGAGCAACAATTGAAGATTGAATAGATATTTATTGTTAGCTTTCGCCAGATACATAAGTGATAAGTTTCCTCTAGATCAGAAATCTCCAAACTACAGTCGAGGGCCAAATCCGGCCCGCCAGTGTCATCAATCCGGCCCGCCAGTGTCATCAATCCGGCCCGCAATATCTAATGGCTTATTATTTCCTTGGAACTTACTGAGATATATTTCAACCGTTGAAATACGTCTTCCCTAGGTAGACTGACTCGCGGCCGCGCCGCTAGCCCTTTTATACCCCAATTACTCCCATCTAGAAGTGAGTGGAATACACCAGGATGGGGGTCACTCCCAGGGAGATAGTTAATATGGAGTACAAACAAAGTAGGTGCCAATACAGATACTTGTGAAATACTAGCGTTGATAGCCATTTTCTCGGAATCAGAGCTAACGCTGTCAACCACCACATAGAGTTATGTATCAAAATCGATAGTAAACGACATAGTTGATGTGGCTAACCCTATGACGGAAATTTCTCAAGAAGGCCTATGTTTGGTTTGGTTCTAGCGTAGCGCCTGCATATGATAAACTATAGATATTACTTGTTCTCTGTATTGTTTGCCACCAAAATTTTTCTCTACGACCTACTATTCTCGCGGTAAATCAACTCCAGAACCATTTTGATATAACCCAAAAATGGGAGGGGGTCAGAAGTTTTTGTTTTAAGCACGTCACATGCCCCGCTAAGGATTAAAAAGAATAGCTTGGGACATTTTTTCCTAATAGATTTACTGTACTATTACTACTCTTCATCGTTTATCCCTTCTGGATGACGCTAAGATTTTAAAACAAGAGAACACAATACGAATTTCACCAAGTTGGTAGCCTAGAGTATTTCCTTACTTAATCAGGTATCAAGTATCATATTTTACTAACATCTCCTGATATAGGACCTGTGAATAGTTCTTAAATATATTCTTTAATTGCTAAAACCTCGCAATGGTTGAAGTTTCTGACACTAGCTTACATGCTGAAACTTGTAAATCAATTTGAATACCTACCCAAATGTATTCAAAATATTCCTTACCAACACAATTGCACATTTAGAGAACTAATTTCGTCTTTGGTTGGTATCAATAATATAATGCAAACTAATCGAGTTAGCATTCATTACTGAATGTATAGTGAAGCTGTGGATATTTGAATAGTTAAGCCGATAGAAGCACGTAACAAATTATCAGGTTGAGGGCAACATTGATATTCAGATGAAGCGTCGACAAATGGCGAGATAAACCAAGTAGAGTATAGGTAAACACATTCCGGTTACTAATGATTACACCGTACATGTGTAAATCGGCAGTATGGAAACACGGTGAAACATTGATGAACACACAAGGCCCTTGACGAGCTCCAGGGGGAAACTCGCAAATTAAATTTTGCTCGATTAGAAAGCAGTCAACTGTAGCCAGCAGTTCGTCTAGTTTCACGAACCACCGATCCGAAAGATTGTCATTCCGCTCAACACCGCTAAAAGGATATATTTTTCCAGAGTTCTTCTCTGTACTTTGAACTAGTCGTTGCTAGATGTAATCTCAAATCATTTCGAGTAAAACTTTCGTCCAAACATTAGTTCGATTCAGTTAGTACATTCCAACGTTCTTTTATTCTTTTTATTCGTCAATTAGAATGCATGAAGGCGTTCTCACAATTACTTGTATGTACTTACGTAGTTCGTTCAGATGTTCACATTAAAATATTTTCTTGCTTGGATAAATTTCTCGGTGTATATTTTCCCTTGAACTATAAACTTGGGCGATGAAACTTCCCTAATAGTAGATAGTGTGGTGGTTCATTCTATGATTTCATCTTATCTATGTTTACACTTTTCTACATTCTATGTTTTTATTATATACGGTTTTTTATTTTTATTCATATGTTTATAATTAATTAGACAAGTAGGAATTTAGATAATAAATAAATAAAGTAAATATTATTTACAGTAGAAACTGTAAATTATCTATCTTATTCATTATTCTAAAGCAAATGCAAATCATATATAATAGATAGCACAAATGTATAGTCCATCAAGAATAACCGTTGATGAATAATAGTGGTCCTTCGAGCCAGATGTGAAATTTGAATTATAATTTCTTTTAAATACATTCCTCAGACAGTTGCATTTGGGTTTAAAATTTGTTATTATGATCACGAACCATAGAGACTTAGATTTATGTAGGTATGGACGGTCGTATATACAAGTCTGGAATCTCTATGTTTGACATGAGTCTCTTACATGTCACCAAACTCGTAGTCCCTCGCTCAGCCACCAGCAGGCGCATGAATCGTATGTTGTCAGGAAGTCAGGATTAGGCGCAATATCGTTCAATCACGGTCGTATACGTGCCAAAGAACATCCCTCGACTCATGCGCCACCCTTTTGGTACTACGTCGATCTTATGGGGGGATGTTCGTGAGCTGTTCACAGGCAGCAACTCTAAGATGTAGAATTAAATCTGGCTCTTGTTCTTATATCCGCCAGAACAGTCATTTTTTTTAATTTCACACAACTAATAGTTCCAAAACAAGTAATTGTTGAGATAAAATCTAATGACATGAAAAATTATCACACTATTGATACTGATTGATGGCTACTTGGTAGCCAAAAGGTCCCCAGTACTTTAATAGAACTTTTAGTGGAGAAGGGTGATTATTATATTATCAATAGTGTTATAATATATCCACGGTGTGAACTCTTTTATAGTTTATTAATCACCCACTCTCGTCTTTCACTCTACTTTAATAACATCAACTGAATATAAATGTTCTCGGTCTATTTCAGGACATACATATTTTATGCACATTCTGATCATGAGCAATATTGATTAATGAGTGAAATGTGAAATTTAATATTTGAAGTCTTACTCCCTGGAGTGTGAAGGCGTACATTTCGTTTCGCACCACCAAGAATTGCATATTCGTTCTAATATTCACGTTTGATGGCATTCATTCAGTGTATCAGGTCCTTCAGAGTCGAACTTCAAATATGCGCCAAACCGAACCAATCGTATCCAAATCAGAATGTAATAACGATATGAGTGACATGCGAGTTTTTATTTATAGCATTCAACTATGGCTTGAACTGCTATATAGTGGAGTAAATCTGGCGAGAAAAAAGACAAGGTTGGCGAAAATTTTACGATGCTTAGCGACCCGGTGGGAAGTGTTTGTTAGGGTACCAATAACGACCTCCTGAAATTTCTATTTCCCAAACTGGGTGCAACCCCTTTTTTTGGACAAAAAGAAATTTTGTTGAAATTTTTAAGGGTAGTTTTGCAAAAAAAAATTAATATCTCTGGTTGTATCGAAAATTAAGAAACCAAAGTAGAGCCCTTTCATTGCCAATGTCCAAGGAACTCCCAGTCCAAATTTCAAGTTGATCCGACCTCCCCCCTCCCCGTAATAGATATATATATATATCTCATATATGCAAGGAATCTTGCGTAACGGCTAACTCTGTCATTTTTCAACCGATTTAGCTGAAATTTGGATTGAAGTAGGTGTTATGGTCTCAAAACTACCCTCTGAATATCTAGTGAAAATATCAAACTGTTTTCCACAAATTCAAATTTAAGTCAATTTCTTAGTTATTTTTCAAATTGAGATATCTCATGTTATTTACATCCGATCTGGATCTACTTTGTGGGAAAATGTAGGAATTCGCTTATAGTTTTATGTCATGGAACTCATTTTTTATTTCTTATTTTTTCTGGCCTATATTGGCCATTTTATTTTCGGTATTAATATCCCCAAAACTTGTGTCAAATTAATTAATTTGAAGTTTCTAAAAGTGAAATTTTACAATTTCGTACGAATATTGTGAGGCTCAGAAGTTGATAGCACTTTAGGCTCCAGGATTTCGAAATTAGAAGATTCAAATTGTATAAAAACACAATTGCATGAACGCTAGACGTCCTATGTAATTGGCTACGAACGTAATCATTTTGACGTTTCCCTCGAGAAGCTCGCTACGCGTCAGTTAGAGTTCATAGATTTTACCTCGGTCTTGTTATGTTGGGACCGTTTCGTGCCCCGTGCGGGCGGCGCCAGTTGTGATAAAGTATTTTCGGTGGTGAGCTGCTAGCTTTCACCCGCTTCGAGTATATTTTAGTAGCTAGAAAATTCCCTTTCGTACGTCGCACGTTAGAGGCGCGTAGCTGAGACCTGAGAGTTTTGAGACCATAACACTTATCTCCAGTCCAAATTTCAGCTAAATCGGTTTGAAAAATGACCGAGTTAGCCGTTACGCAAGATTCCTTGCATATATGAGTATATATATATTTCTATTACGGGGAGGAGGGAGGTCGGCTCAACTTGAAATTTGGACTGGAAATTTCTTGGACATTGACAATAAAAGGGTTCTACTTTGGTTTCTTAATCTTCAATACAACCGGAGATATTAATTTTTTATTGCTAAGCTACCCTTAAAATTGTAAAAAAAACTTTTTGGCCAAAAAAAAGGGGTTGCACCCAGTTTGGGAAATAGAAATTGCAGGGGGTTGTTATTGGTATCACAACAAACATTTTCCACCGGGTCGCTAAGCATCGTAAGATTTTCGCTAACCATTTGCCAGATTTACTCCACTAATAAGGGAGTGCTATTAAAATTTGTATAAGAGGGCAAGGTGAAAAGTCCCCGAAAAAATAGAGCAGATGGCGCCATAATAGGAAACCCAGGTGACATTTGTGATGTACCATCTTTCACTCGAACGTATTAAAATTTTCAGGCTGACATGTCATTCGGTTCTGTTTTGACACCCATCGAAAACAAGCAACCTAGAAGATTTTTGGAAATATGGAAAAAAGTGAATTTCTTGGTTAAACATTATTTCTTGCGAAGAAAAACATTACGCAAACCAAAGCATCGCTTGTTTATGGAGACTCCTCAGCATCGATTGGAACGATTCACAAGTGGTTTACTGATTGTTGTTTTGGTAGTATGACCACAAAGGACGCCGAATGTTCTGGTCGTCTAATTGAGGTTACAACGTCAGAAATCGTACATAAAATCCATGGTATGATATTGGACGATCGGCGAGTTAAAGTGAACGAGATTGCTGAAGCTATGGGCATCTTGAGTACCCGAACGGGTACGGAACATGTGGCATACATTTTTGAATATGAGAAAGCTATCGACCAGATGGCTGCCACATTTGCTCTCTGTTGACAACAAGCACAACCATGTGACAACTTCAAAGGAGTGTTTGGCGATGTCCAAGCGGGATAAGAAGGACTTTTTGCGCCGTTTCGTAACCGTGAACGAAACATGGATCCATCACAACACACCATAGACCAAAGAACAATCGGAACAGTGGACTTGTCCTGGCGAATCGAAGCCGAAAAAAATCAAAGTGGATTTAGTGGCCAACAAAGTCATGGCGACAGTATCTTGGGATGCACACGGCATCATGCATATCGATTACCTTGGAAAGCGCAAAACGAGCACCGGTTTATATTATGCAGAGCTTTTGGATTGATTCGACGCCGAGTTGAAGCGAGAGCGGTAGCATTTGGCTAAGAGAAAAGTGTTTTTCCACCAAGACAACGCACCGGCACTCAGGTCCGCAGTCGCAATGGCAAAATTACATGAATTGCGCTACAAATTGGTTTGTCATCCACCATATTCTCTAGATTTGGCCTGTGAAAATTAGTTTATATTAGTTCACTTTGTATTTAGAATAAAAATGATGTTTTCGTGTCAAGTTTGACAGTTTAAAGAAAAAGAAATAAAATCGAGTAAAATAAAAGTTCACCTTTATTTCTAAAAATAAACTATCAATCTTGAAGTTCCACTTCGTGATAAGTGTGTGGAGTTTACAATTGGTTCTTCGAGGATTTGAATAAAGCGCCAAAGATATGTGGGGGAGATAAAATTCCTCGCAGGAGTTCAAGGAACAATATTGGTGTACCACCTGCGAGACTTGGATTTGGAGCCGGAAAGGAAGTTCAGTCTGTTGGAAAACAATTAGAAATAGTTGATGTGGAAGTTCAGAGTACAGAAAAAGCAGAAATGATGTCTAAAAGACAGTCTGTAAAATCGCGTACTACAACGAACAGATCGAGTGAAAAGAAAGAAATTGAAGCAAAGAAAAGGAAAATTGAGCTACGAATGCTTCAGTTACAAATGGAAGAATTTTGGCCTATAGATTATAAAGAAGAAAATATTGGTGAGTTGGAGAGAGAACAAGTTATTCTGATTGAAGAAAGTAAGAATTTTTTGCCAGATGTCCTAATATTTTCTAAATGGCTCAAACTGATGAGAAGTACAGCATGGATGTTGAGATTTGTATCAAATCTAAAAAGAAATGTACCTAAGCTGACAGAAGAGCTAATAGTGAAAGAGATATTTGGAGCGGAAATTTTATAGTGGAAGAAAGTACAGAGGGATCATTTCATGAAGGAAATAATGAATTTGAAAAGAGGACAGAAAATAGAAGGAAATTCTAAAATACATCTACTTTCGCCGTTTTTAGATGAAAATGATATTTTGAGAATGGATAGCCGAATTAAATATGCGAATGTTGATCATGATGTCATATTCCACATCATTTTACCTTCGGGAAAAGACGAAAGATTCGTCAAAATGCTTGTACAACATCATCATGAAATGGTAAAACACATTGGACAAGGAACCGTACTGAATAACCTGAAACAGTATTGAGACAAATTGTGAAAATGCAAATTCGTAATTGTTAATTCTGCACTTCCTCATTGGTTCGGCCAATGTTGAAAATGCGCCAAGTGCTTTTACTGCATTGAACGTATTCGCCAGAAAACAATGGAGAATTGCACAAATTGTGGCAGAACATTTCTGGAAAAAGTGGATATCGCTCTATCTTCCATCATTGCAGAAGAGGCAAAAATGGCAAGGCAAAAGTCGACCATTGAGTGTTGGGGACGTTGTCGCTATACCTGACCCTAACATACGGAGCAGATGGAAAATGGGCAGAATAACCAAAACATTCCCAAGCAGAGACAAATTCGAAGCGTCGAGTTGAAAACATCGAACTCTACTTTGAATCGACCTGTGAACTCCTTACTTCGGCTGGAGGTTGGAGGATGTGAAGATTAGCTTAGTTCAATTTGTATTTAGAATAAAAATGATGTTTTCATGTCAAGTTTGACATTTGAAAAGCAGAAGAAATAAAGTCAAGTAAAATAAAAAGTTCTCTTTTATTTCTAAAAATGAGCTATTAATCTTGAAACTCCACTTCGTGATGAGTGTGGAATTAACATGACCCATTGCGATTATTATCTATTTGCAAACTTGAAGAAATGGCTCGGCGGAAAGAGATTTGCCCCCAACGATGGGGTCATCGCTGAAACAAACGCCTATTTTGAAGGATTGCCGAAATCGTATTATTTGGAAGGGATCGATGTTGGACGAAGTGTATCGGGCTACAAGAAGATTATGTTGAGAAATAAAATGAGTTTTGACCAAATGAATCATTTCTTATTGTCAGGAACTTTTCACCTTGCCCTCTTCAATAAAAACGAAATGTTGGCAAAATAATAACATCCCGCTATGGTTCTGATCGAACTAAGGCTCAGAAACTTTATAAAATCGAAAATTAACACGATTTTAAAATTTACACACTGTTTGGCTGCGACACAAGCATAAGCAGAATATGAATAGTCACCTCAACAACTTGTGCAAAAGGATCACATGACCAGTCTAAGAAATCATTAGATAAAGGGGTATGTTGAATAGAGCGAATAATAATTCACTTTCCGACGTAAAATTCTCGGATTGTTGTAACTCGTATTTTCGAAGTGTCAACGGGTTCTACGATAAACATTTTTGAAAATATCCACAGCAGAATTGACGGTGTTTAATCGGAATTTCCATTTCAAGCTGCCAGAATGCTTTAAATTTTAAACTCGAAAACTGAAAATATTTCGAAGCATTTAAAGCTAAAGTAGGTAGTACAATAGCGAAGCCAATATCAACATCATTTCTCAAGCTTCTTAGAATATCACATATTTATAAGGAACTTGCAACGATTTAGGAGGTGCCATAATATTCAATATATTTCAAGAGTTTTGTAATATAACAATGAACTAAGAGGAGATGGGAATTATTTGCATGTTCCTTGTAACCACAGATATCTTGGCACCTACTTTGCAGATGATGATACACTTCATACCGATTTCTCATCTAGGACCCCTATATCATCCAATGGAGCCATGGGAGCAAGAAAATAACATGCCGATGTGATGAATGAAGAACTGGTAGGAATTTTGAAATGAAAGTCTGAGAATCTAGTATACTTTAATGCAATCAAAACTCAATCTTGTATTTTCTCCATAAATGAGGATCCAACATAGATCTAGTTTCTCTATCAAACTGCGAAGTTACGGAACTCCTCCTGATGCCTATAACCTCCAACTTTCAAGACAAATTTCACTGCCTCTCCCCCGCCAACTTTCGAACGGTAACACGAAGTTCTGCGAACATCATAAGTTTTCCTCTCGTGTAGTCAAAATATAGAACAAAAAAAAACAATTTGTGATAATTTGCGGAAATACGGAAGGTGCTCCAAATTCTGCAAGCTCAAAGAATCGTTACGGTGAAATGATAAGCGAACTAAATATATCTCCAAAGAAACAGTTGATTCAACCGGAAAATTCGGTTGGTAGAAAAACAGCAAATCAATTGATTGAACTGGTATTATCTGGTACTATATATCTCAGAAGTTTCTTTCGCTTTGAGAATATTGGAGACAACAAATATTGTCGGATAGTACCTATTTCAATTCTCTGAAAAGCACAATCAAATTAGAAACAAAGGATGGCATAAGGCTGTTGGGAAATTTCCTCATTGATGATTTTCCTTGTTTTACATTCATACAAGATATATTTGATGAATCGTAGTGTTCAAGTTTATGATCCAAATGTGAACTATTCAGACCGATGCTGATGAACTGCCGCCAGTTAATTTCCTTTACATCGTGTTCTTGTCCTTTTTGCACTTTCTGTATTATTGTAATTTCCTGGCCATTAAGTCGTGACACAAATTCAAGCTTGTCTAGCGTTTCCTAAATTTAACTAGGTTATTTCCTCTACTGTATTTATATGAATGTACAAATGTAAATGTATTAAACAAAGACGAACGATATTTGCTGAGAAAGGTAACTAATTTTATAGAAAAGATCGTCTACCAGCCCATCATGCGTGAGGAAAATAATAAGTTAATATCATGCATTCACTGGATGCATTATACACTATTCCAGGATTCCCTCTCATTTCTACAAATATTTCGCTAAAAGTTTCGGCATAGTATTTTCACCAATTTCTTCAACTTCTCTACAAATAGATTCAGGAGAAATTCTTGTTATCTTTCAGATAATCGAAATCGGAATTTCTAATCTTTGCTCGCGTTTATCGATCAGAGAAGCTGGAAGAAATGTTCGTAAATCCGTGAATGTTTTATTATTATTATTGCTATTATTATTCGTACTGAAGATATTCTCGAATCCATTTTCATATACTTACAGATACATTGTTAATTTAATTACAATCTAATGAATAGAAAACTAAATCATTTTCACATAAGACGTTTCTAGTACACCATAATGTATTATTATTAGTATTACTATTATTATTCGTACTGAAGATATTCTCGAAACCATTTTCACATACTTACAAAAAGATTGTTAATTTAATTACAATGTAATGAATAGAAAACTAAACCATTTTCACATAAGACGTTTCTAGTACACCAGAATGTATTATTATTAGTATTACTATTATTATTCGTACTGAAGATATTCTCGAAACCATTTTCACATACTTACAAAAAGATTGTTAATTTAATTACAATCTAATGAATATAAAAACTAAACCATTTTCACATGAGACGTTTCTAGTACACCAGAATTTATTATTATTAGTATTACTATTATTATTCGTACTGAAGATATTCTCGAAACCATTTTCATATACTTACAGATACATTGTTGATTTAATTACAATCTAATGAATAGAAAAACTAATCCATTTTCACATAATACATTTCTAATACACGAGAATGTTTTATTATTACTATCATTATTCGTACCATTTTCACATAAGACGTTTCTAGTACACCAGAATGTATTATTATTAGTATTACTATTATTATTCGTACTGAAGATATTCTCGGAACCATTTTCACATACTTACAAAAATATTGTTAATTTAATTACAATCTAATGAATAGAAAAACTAAACCATTTTCACATGAGACGTTTCTAGTACACCAGAATGTATTATTATTAGTATTACTATTACTATTCGTACTGAAGACATTCTCGGAACCATTTTCATATACTTACAGATACATTATTAATTTAATTACAATCCAATGGATAGAAAAACTAAACCATTTTCACATAAGACAATTCTAATACACGAAAATGTATTATTATCATTATTACTATTATTATTCGTACTGGAGATATTCTCGAAACCATTTTCATATACTTACAAATACATTGTTAATTTAATTACAATCTAATGAATAGAAAAACTAAACCATTTTCACATGAGACGTTTCTAGTACACCAGAATGTATTATTATTAGTATTACTATTACTATTCGTACTGAAGACATTCTCGGAACCATTTTCATATACTCACAGATACATTATTAATTTAATGACAATCCAATGGATAGAAAAACTAAACCATTTTCACATAAGACAATTCTAATACACGAAAATGTATTATTATCATTATTACTATTATTATTCGTACTGGAGATATTCTCGAAACCATTTTCATATACTTACAAATACATTTTCACATAAGACGTAAGACATAATACATTTCTAATACACGAGAATGTTTTATTATTATTATTATTCGTACTGAAGATATTCTCGAAACCATTTTCATATACTTACAGATCTTTCCCGAATACTTGCTAAAGTTCAATTGGTGCCACCATGAAGTGTGTTAAGGTGCTCTAAACCATTTCCATATAAAACGTTTCTAGTACACCAGAATGTTATTAGTATTACTATTATAATTCGTGCTGAATATATTCTCGTCGAAACCATTTTCATATACTTACAGATACATTGTTAATTTAATTACAATCTAATGAATAGAAAAACTAATTCATTTTCACATAAGACGTTTCTAGTACAACACAGAGCCGAGGAATAAAATTCAAAAAAATGTAATCGAATTATGTTCATTAAACATTTTTTGGCATTTGCCTTCGATTTCGATTGCTTTTTTCACAAAAAATGTGCTTTGGCAGCCCAAGCACGAGATAACTCGTGGTGACAACATTCTGCGCGCACCATTCTATGTTTGCTATCGAGTCTGAAGCTTCATTAGCAGCGTATATATGTGCATCTTTTAACATGTGTATTGTGCATTTGTAATAGTTTAGTTTGGTCTGCAAGAAAATGTCCACAAAACGACGCTCGACTCACAAACAACTGGAATGTTATGCGGAGTCGATGATCAAGATTACGAGGTGTCACTGAGCGAAGAACGTTCAAGCGGGAGCGACGAAAATGGGGCACCTGATTCACATAGCACCGTTTCTGATATGGAGCCAGATCAAGAATCAGCAAACGACGAATGGTGCGACGTTGAAAATGAGCCGCCATGGTCTATTTTTTCTGAACAAAACATTGGATTGAATCTTGAAGAACCACTGACCATCGAATATCTGGTTAAACATATTTTTCTTTGATCAGTTTATGGATCTTAAAGTTCAACAAACGATTGTATATGCCGCCCAAGAAATACAAAAGAATCCACTTGAAAGATCCCTCTAGGTTGAATAGATGGGTTGACACTCACGCAAACGGAATCAGAGTATTTCTTGGTGTTCTTCTGCATGTGGGTCCATGTACGCTACACTCAATTGGTCCCAAAACAGTATGTATAAACTATCGATTTGGGGATCGGTAATAAGTAAAAACCGATTTCAGCTACTTCTGCGTTATTTGCACTTTACTGACAACTCAAATAGTACCAGAGAAGATCGAGTGTTCAAAGTCAAACCAGTATTGAACAATTTCAACAAACTAGAGAAAGAGAATTACGTTCCTGATAAAAATGTATGCATTGATGGTTGGATTGGTCTTATGGCGCGGCAGACTATTTTTCCGACAATATATAAAAACAAAAAGCATAAATATGGTGTGAAACTGCATTTTGCGAATCCAAAGGAATGGTACTGAAAATAAAAATATATTGCGATAAATCAGAAGCGACTAACAATGATATGGAACATGCTGCAGGGGTAATGGAACATGCTGCAGGGGTAGTCTTGCACTTTATGGAAAATTATCTAGATGGATACGTTCTCTGTACTGACTTTTATTATTCAGTAGCCTTTACCAATGAAATGACATCCCAAAAATCTCAATAATCCTAATCCTAATAATCGTGAAGAAAATGCTGGAAGTTCATAATAGAAATGGGAAAGAGTCCCGAATACTAAACGTAATCAAAGATTACAACGCCGGAATGTCTGGCCTAGACCAATCCAAACAAATGCTTATTGGTAACAAAATGCCAAAAAGCAATAAAGGCCCACCAGAAAATTTCCACCATTTAGTAAGCATATCAGCATCTGAGAAAAAAGCAACGGCCAACAAGAGCATTTTGCGTATGCACTACAAGCAAAATTCGACGAGAAACTAGATATTTCTGCGCAGCATGTGCTTTATGTGTTATGCTTTAAGAAATATCACGAAAATTAAAAACTTTCATTTCGTAACTTTTCTGAGACGAAATAAAAAAATTCAAACTGTGACGCCTTTGTTGTATTTTCTTACGTTTTACAAATGCCCCGCAATTGTAATATCTATGCAAAAGTTACGAGCTAACTCGTGATGGCCACCGAAAAGAAGTCTTTCCAAACCGAGGAAACTCATGTTGGGCATCTGGATACAGACAGCCGACAACGCGTTATTTCGTGCTTGGCAGTCAACGTGTCACAACATGATGGAGGCCGCAGTGGTCCTGCACCAGGGCCATGTTTTGACTTGCTACGCCCCAGATGGCGACTGTTTAGGACTGAAAATGGATGACAAGATAGATGCATAGTTATTTCTGATATGAATGTTATTTTTCTAAATTTGCCCCACACCTACCTTATTCTTCGAGATTCTATCAATCAGGTCGATGATTTTACAAATAATCAATTCTTGAACATGTTTTCATCAGAATTGAGGGAAATATTTCACTCGGCTAGATGATAAGAACTAATGTCCTTCCATTTCTTTCAAATTGGTCAAAAACAAGCATTAATGTTATTATATTACCGTCATATTGTGGTGCTATAGTTAACTATGTTATCTCCATACTGATGTGAAACATTTTTAGATGAATTGATATAATTAGAGGCATAATTTGAATATATAATATAAATTAATATCACGAGAAATGAGATCTACTTACGTATTCAATTTCTCTAGAGAGCCGAGAAAGATATAACATAAAATTAACATAAATGAAGAATGCAAATATATGCTTTGAATCATCAAAATGTCTCAATCGGCTATATTGCGATGAAACGAATTCAAGGATCGCAATATTTGAAATACAATTATTATTAGCAATTTTCTGAGATGTTCGACACAATAAGATGAAGATTACTTTGTGGGGATCAGCTCTTAACGACTGGCGACGGTTTGCCCATAAGCTGATCGGTGGTCCTTTGGGCTCAGGTATTGAAACACTCACGTTACAAAAAGGGTTTGTATTTACTGATCTTGGAGAGCGACGTCATTATGACTTAATGTCGTACTCCACACAATTACTCTACTTATAACAATATATACATCACTTCTCGATATCCACCTTGGATACAAGGTTCCCACGCTCGTGATGTCAGGATCCCTTGTTGTACAGCTTATACAAAACAATATGTTTATATTATTACAAGGTAATCATAACACTGAACATTTGTTTGTGTATTCCGTATGCATTTACAAACATATGGAATATATGTATTTAATAATAGAAATAAGGTTGTATCCGCTAATTTAGGTATTTTAGGTGATCTCGTATAGGGATGGAAGATTCCTATACTACAACTTTAATAGTGAATACTTCTCACATGTTATGCACAATTTAATTGTTTTACAAACCAAGTAATGCGTTTGGGTTGAACGTTATATTTGCCGATAAGATGAACAATAAAATATGATATAGTTTAAAACTATAGGGTGATATGGCATCTCGTAATTTGAATGAGACATTTCGAATAGGATGAATGTTATCTATCCTATAAAGCATATTCAATAGCTCATTGGTTTTATTTATGGATACTGGGGAGTTCTCATACGTTCAGATAAGCGAAGAACGTTCGCGTGAATCAACACATTTGTAGGTATCTTTCCGGATTACTATCCGGATTCTGGAATGGAAAGGAAACTGCTGGCACTACAGGAAGACAGTTTGAATGCGAAAGGTCATCCCAATACAAAATACTATACTCGAGGAGTCAATGGTTATTGGGATGTTCAAGTCACTTTCTGTACCATTTCTTTTTCAGACAGGTCCCTTTATCACTAAAATAACTTATTTCTAGGCTTTATCAAACCAACTTACTTCTTGTATAAGAATTTCTTACTCCGTATACTTCCATAGAATTGATCCAAGTTTTGAATAAACTATTTGATTCAATATTGAACTTATAGTCTAATATATCACGGTTGAATGGATTGAGGAACCCTCAAGACGATTGAAAATAATCATCGGAAAAAATCAATTATTTAGTTCTGTTGGGAATAAAGAAATAATTTTGAGCCTTCATGCATTTCTATAAAATACACAAAAGCTGAATTATTTATTTGGATGAACCGATTTTCGATACACTGGTATTTACTCACCATTTGTTAATAATTCTTAAAGCAAATACATAGAACAAATCCTTCACAGCAAGCTCCCTCGATTTTTTCATGTATTTGCTTATCGAATTATTACCATGACAACCAAATACTCGTATGGAGATGAATCAAATTGACAAAAATCTAATTGATGTTTATTCACCCTCGGAATACAGTCAGATTTATAATTTAAATCGGAAAACAGAAGTTAACTAAGCATTTACCTAGTCGGTATAATTACAACCAAAAAAGTTGTATTCTAAATCTCATACTTAATTTTTTTTGAGTTATTCGTTATTTCAAATAGTTATTACTTTTACCACTTGTTACCCGGAGGAACATAAAATATATTTCAAATGATTAGAAATAGATGGAGAGTCAAATTATATTATATGTCATTACAACGAAAGTTTATTCGAATTGACGACATATGTGTTTCACAAGGGTCGAAACTAGGACTTCAATTGTATATATGCGAATGAATAACCTTCTTTTACTACTATCGTTAGCACAATTTCTCGCTCTCGAACATTTCTGCCAATGGAATGAATCATTGTGAAATATTATTTACTGGCGGTTATCCGTGCTCAGCTGAAAACTTGGAAATACGACAAATTATACTCTATGCAATTGAAAGATCTTTAGAATTGACAACTTATGTGTTTTACAACTCCATGATTTATACTTACAATCAATCAAACTTTTCTTAGGAGTTAAACTTTATTTTATGTTTATGCCACCTCGATATTTCTTCTTCAACACCAGGAACACAGTTTCATTCTACAGTTTGCCATAAAACTTAACCAATGTTAAAAATGTATGTGTTCAGAACGTTAATGTCAAGTTGTTATATTAGAAGTATGGGGGAGATGAGCCTAATCCAAACATATAGGGTGTATCATTTAAGAAAATTTATGTATGGTTCAGTCTGGTATTATGGAAGAATCTGTAAATACAAAAATTTTAAAATGTGAAATTCACACATGCCTACAATTTTTGTAGATAACTTCATCTGATATCTCCTATAATAATGGATATATAGAATTCGACACACTAATGCCGTACCCTGTATAATATTATTATGATCTCCTTTGTGAGTTAGTGACCATGAAAGATCACTTGGTGTGAAGTATGTTTATTCCCTCCATTTCTATTGAAACGTACGCTCGCTTCACTATGCTACACTTTATCTCAGGATTAGATTGTTACGAAATATATGTAGTTAAATGTCAACAGACAAGGCCAAACAAACAAACCAAGAAAATATTATTATTATTGCAATAGAAGTTGTGCATCACTTTCATTTATTTTGTTATGTAATTTTTCTTTGTATCGTATATCTCGATCTTAATTTCATAACTAACCCGTGCTGCTCAGGAGGGGTGGTTCGAAAACTTCAAAATACACTGTACGGATTCTTGGAGTTCAATATGAATTACCATAAAATATAATAGGGGCGCCAGTTCGTTTTGTATTATTAATTTTATTCAATTACTCTCAACTATGCTTGGACAAACGGACAAATAAAATAAAAGGTTGTAATAGGTGAGCAATTGAAACACTACAGTAACAAAATAACGTGAAGGATTAACAGAAAAATATTCCTGACAGCAAAATGTAACTATTGTGGGGGATCAGCTCTTTGATTGGGCGGTTTGCCCTAAACTGTCCCGTGGTCCTGGTAGAGGTATAGGGGAAGGAAACACATCACTTATAAAAAAGAGTCACTTTACTTAAGGTAGAGCTCGGCGCCATTATGGCTTAATGCCTTACTCTCAGAATTACAACTTAGGCAGGTACATTGACTATACTGTCAGATGCGTGGACAATGAATATACTGTATACTACTATATGTTCTGATATGCTCCACATTACTATATATACATGTTATGTCACTGTTTATTGTTTAATGTTCTACTAAACTAATCTACGATTCAAGGTATCTAGGTTAGCCGTTATGTAATATATTAACATATTGCTTGGTAACCCAGATCCGAGATCTAAACATATACTTACATAATAATTAATATAATTAAGGTCTATTCGGGGATTCTAGGTAAACTCGTATAGGGATGGAAGATTCCTATACTACACTATTTTGGGTTTGGTTATTTTACAAGTTAAATCAACTTCAAAACTTATCTCTAGATGTTCTTACCAAGTCGACTTGTTAACATTAGAACCTCAATTAAAACAATGTATATAACATGTTACCTAGTTTAACTCTCGGTTATAAGCTATATCTAGATCCCTGGATGGTATATGTTCAACACAGTTCAACCTAGTTGATAATGCATAATACTTGTTAGAATTTCCATGTTGGATAAGTAGTATTTCCAAAACTTCCAGAATATCTGATGTCCAATGAAAAAAACAGGAAGGGTAAACCCTAAACTTAATATACAAACATAAGCAGAACTGTTCCTTACATGGTAACTAACCTAACCCGTTATTAAGCAATTCATAAGTATAGTTATTTCTAGTTCTCTTGGAAATGGCATACCCTTGTATAAATATTATACACATACATTGTACATAAGAATAATCGATACAACAAGAATAAACCTGATAAGACTCCTAACATCCACAATATTGAACCGTAGGTAATTTAAATTAGTTCAGATAATTATCTTATTTCTTGCACCCTGACTGATTCCTAGGTTATGAAAGAAAATTCATTTTATAAGAATTATGACTTGTGAAAAATATAGGGCAAGCTATCAAATAGAGTGAAACAAAAATTAGTTATATATACCTTTTATAACGAAACAGGGTTTCCAAAGTTAAGAAAAATGTGATTTTGGGCTTCTGTTCGGTGTCCTAGGAACACGTGTAGATTCAATTATTCCAATTTAAGGGTCTGCTGTCTGCTTACCAAACCAGTGAAATCATAAATTCCCAAACAAAGAAACAGCATTTAATATATTGGGAGAATTAATCCCTCTAATAAGGTTCCAGTTATTAAACTAGTATATTCTTCTACCCAAGTGACTTACAACGAGTATCCACCAGGACCCTCCGTTCTAACACTCTGCCCTCCTTTCTCTTCTGTTAGTTACATCCCCAAGAAACTCTAAAAACTAATTTCCGTTTCTTCCATCATACTCTACACTATAACTTCCCACTGTCATAAATGGTTTCATGGGAACTAACCAAGTGATAATGCGTTCTACCTACACGATAGTCGTTATAATAAGATGTGTGGTATAGTGTGTCAATCTTCAATGGACGAATTCGACTAGTCGTATCGAGTAATACGATATACGGACAGTTTTGAACTAACCTATAACGTCATGACATTTAGATAATTTTCAATCCAGGACATCACACCACCCCTCTTCTGAAATAAAATTACTCAGGAATTCTTTTGGTGTCCTGGTCATAGATGAGTTTAAAACTGTCCGTATATCGTATTACTCGATACGACTAATCGAAGTCACCCATTGAAGATTGCCACACTATGTTTCATCTTATATAACGACTATCGTGAAGTAGGTCGAACGCATTATCATTATCACTACTTGGTTAGTTCCCATGCAACCATTTATTACAATGAAAGTTATAGTTTAGAGTATGATTGAAGAAACGGAAATTGGCTTTTAGGTTTTTTTTGGGGATGTAACAAGCAGAAGAGAAAGGAGGGCAGGGTATTAGAACGGTGGTTCGTAGAAGTTACTCGTTGTAAGTTATTTGGGTAGAGGAATACCAGTTTCATAACTGGAATCTTATTAGAGGGATTTATTCTCCCAAGATAGTAAATGCTGTTTCTTTGTTTTGGAATTTATAATTTTACTGGTTTGGCAAGCAGTAGACTATTACATTGGGATAATTGGACCTACACGTGTTTCTATGACAGCGAACAGAGGCCCAAAATCACATTGTTCTTAATTTTGGATACCCTTTTTCGTTATAAAAGGTAATTATATGTAATTAATTTTTGTTTCACTCTATTTGATAACCTGCCCTATATTTTTCAAAAGTCATAATTCTTATAAAATGAATTTTCTTTCATAACCTAGGAATCAGTCAGAGTGCAAGAAATAAGATAATTATCTGAACTAATTTAAATTACCTACGGTTCAATATTGTAGATTTTAGGAGTATTATTAGGTTTATTCTTGTTGTATCGATTACTCTTATGTACAGAGTGGTCCAAATTGGACACTTTTGATATAGGAAACACCAATTTCTAGAGAAGATAGAGAAAAACTAGCCTACATGTTACGAGGTCGATTTTTGAGAGAAAATGAATGCCGAAATCCGCACTTTTATATCTTAACTTGCTCAAAAGATACAAGGTGTTTTTCAATTTTGTGCATTTCTGACCCACCCCCGTAACTTGTTTATTTATCAATATTTCTGATTTCTGTGAAAACATTCTTGAGACACTTTTTTGAAAGGAATCTAATCTAATGTTCCTTGTTTTCTATTGAAAAATATGGTTTTGAAGTTATGACATAAACTTGTATTTTTTCTTATGGACCATCCTGTATATTTTTACATATTCGTGTTTGAAATAAAATTCTCTTTTCAAATATATATAATAGTTGCTACTTCTCTTTCAAAACATTTATTTTGTGGCTGTTTTCGACTTATTTTAGATGAATAATCAAAATCTGGGTTGCCATGCCTGAATTAGAAACAAAATACCTTAGCAACTACAGTCTATGCGTACTGTCAAACAATTATTAATAATTGCAGTTTACTTTACAAGTTTAGTGTGCTTCTTTGAACTGAGTTTTGAACTTACGACAATATTTTTATCTTCCTGTTAATTCAAAATGTATGAAAATTACGAAAAATATGATATACTAAAGTGTTATTGGGAATCACATGAAGATGCACAGACTGCCAGCAATATTTACTTTGACCGATACCCTGAAAGGAGACAACCGTTTCGGGATATGTTCACTAGATTGCAGCAAAACCTAGTTAATTACGGTTCTTTTTCAAAACCAAGGACAAGGGTTTACAAAGCCAGGAATAGAGATAGAGAGTTAGAAGAAATAACAGTTTTACTCACCTATTATAACCTTTTATCTTATTTGTCCGTTTATTCAAGCATAGTTGAGAGTAATTAAAAAAAATTAATAATACAAAACGGACTGGCGCCCCTATGATCTTTTACGGTAATTTATATTGAACTCCAAGACACAGTACAGTGTATTTTGAAGTTCGCGAACCACCCTCCCTGAGCAGTACGGGTTAGTTATGGAATTAAGATTGAGATATACAATACAAAGGAAAATTACATAGCAATACCCAAATTTGGAATTCCTCCCAACTGCAAATTGTGAATAGTTAATAGCATCCATGTTTGTGCAAATGTCAAGTAAATAAGTGTCCGAAAATAATTTCCAGGACTAACCAGAATTTCTTGTTAGTTTGTATTTGACCGAATCAAGGTTTAAATGGAAATTACCTTGCAGAGGCATACCAGAAAATATCAAGATTCACGGCACCCGTTTTTCTAAATGAACGTACTTTATAACATCGTTACTGAGTATAATATATCTGAACCATATTCCTAATTTAAAAGCACCGCATACATTAATTTCGTCACGGTAATGCATCATAAAACAAACATAACAGCTTCAAATTCCTTATTAAAAAGTCATCGTACGCAGTATACGGTGATGCTGATAAAGAATTGCTCACATTCTCTGAGCTTTTGTGACATCTTTTGTCTTTATTACTTTATATTAGCATATTATTCCCGTTGACCTAAGCGTTAGACATTAATGATAATTAACGACCTACGTACACCTAACACCCGCAGTATTAGGTGAAGTTTCCACCGGGGCTATAAACCAGTGATCGTTATAATGAGCCACAATTCACAGTGGATTAGGTAACGCCAATTCGAACTTCGCAGACGCCGTGCGGATTTTACAGCTGCCTTGGGAAACTGCGAGAGTAGAAAGCTAACGCTGAATGTAGTCATGCAGAAATGATCTATAACGAGCAGTAAAACATATTTAGTGAAATAATTGTTATATAACGCATCCGGAGTTCACACAAACAAAAGCACAAATAAAAAGATAAGTCACTTATCAAGAAAAAATTCTAAATGTCAGGTCTACACCAAACGAACACTAACATACAAAAGAAAACTGTCCTTTGGAAAGAAAAGACGAACATTTCCGTTGAATCACAAAACACGAACTGTAGTCCACACTTAAAGGCCAGGTCGTATGTCAGTTGTATTGTCCGGAAAGTTGACTGTTAGATGTGAACCAAATATGGCGAAGAGGCAGTTACTTGCTGTTTTCTAAATAGCCGTAAAGCTCTTCCTCCTGGTTTTTGGGTAAGGCCCACATTAAGAAAAGGAAAGATTTTATTGAAATTATTAAACTGTGAATTGCGGTCGAGTTTCAAAAACTTTTTCAGAATGTCTAATAGTGATTTCGAGAACATGCTAAACCTAATTGTACCAGCAATAGCAAAACAAAATACGAACTGAAGGGAGTGTCATTAAGTCCAAGGGTCGTCTAGAAATCATGTTACTATTCTTAGCCACTGGCGACTCATATCGTAGTTTGATGTACTTTTTTAAAGTATTCGTGCAGTTCTTATCAAACATTGTACCAGAAAATAGCGAGCGTCTTGCAGGATTACATTAATGTAAGTTATTCTTATTGATAACTTTATCACATATAAATTCTTGAGAAATATTTCACATTAACACTTGTGTCTACTATATTGTCGTCTTTAAGCACGTTTCGGTCTCACGACCATTATTGGAAGACGAAAACTGCGAAATTTCTCAAACTAATTGCTTGTCTCCATCGCTTTAATTTCAATTAAAATGTGTCTAGGCCATAAGAACGGAACAAAACACGGATAATTGAAATTGTATCACATTAACTTCCAAAATATATGAATATTCATTAGAAAACCACTACAAAGCAATTTTCCTATAGTTAAAGACATCATTTCTCGGCAACGAGGTGAATGAGTCTGGCACCAAATTCCTTTGCTCTAAAGTACCTAAAACTTCAAACAGATGTGTTAAAAATTTATGACTACGAAAAATGTATGACTACTATATGGGTCGGTCTTTGATATACCGATGTTACTGATTTGAATCAGCTTTTCACATATACATACTTTTAAACATTATAGAGAAGTGCGTAGAAATTTGCTTGTGTTTAATTAAGTAAATTTGTATACATTTTACTCAATGATTGTACATCGGTTCAATTATTCAAAAGATTTTCATCACGTTCAACGTGAATAGTCTGTTATAATGATTGGTTTCCTCGGCTGAAATATTAAAATTTTTATAAGTAATCAAAAACAAAGTTTAGCAAGAGCAGTGAAATTTTCTAAGCTTTTGTTTTTAGTGCTATACTCATAGTCATAAATTTTTTTTGTAAATATTGTTTAGAGATTCCTATATCAGTCCCTTCGCATCTTTAGGTATTAAAGATTTTAGATTTAAAAACTATTCACAGCACCGTTAGTAGGCTTTTGCGCAATATTTGTTATATTTTTCAATCATTAAATCAATTTTCTCCAGTTTCCGGTATGTATGGCAATGTTATAAAATTTTTGTTATCACCGTTTATATCAAATGATATGAACGGTGATGAAAATAATTTTATAACATTGTCATACATACCGCAAAACCTCGGAGAATTAGGAAATGTTTAAAAAATATGACATACATGTTACGCATAAACTTACTAGCAGTGTTGGTAAATATTTTTCAAATCCAAAACCGTTAATACCCACATGGTATATAAATTGAATTGTTTAGATTGCGATGAGACTTTTATAGGAATCTCTGAACAATATTTACAAAAAAGAGTATATGGTCATTAATATAGGACTCAAAATGAAAATTCCACCGCCCTTACTAAGCATTCTTTTGATTATAAATAATTATCAATTCGAATATGAAAATGTTAATATTCTAGATAAAAAACCAATTATTATTAAAGATCTATTCTGGAGATCCACATTTAACGTGTTGCAAATTCTTTCAATAATAGAACCGATGTACAATCATTGATTGAGTCAAATATATTCATATTTAATTATTATTACTAAACACTTGCAAATTTCTACGTACTTCTTCATAAAATTTTGAAGTGTGTATATGTAGAAAGCTGATACAAATCGGTAACATCGGTATAGCCCTGCCTATCGGAATCATAAATTTTGAACACATCTGTTCGACCTTGTAGATACTCCAGACCAAAGGAATTTGTGTTTTTATTAACTTCATTGCCGAGAAATGATGTCTTCAACTATAAAAAAAATTGCTCTATAGTGGTTTTCTGATACATATTCATATATTTTGACGTTAATGTGTTACAATTTCAATTATTCGTGTTCTGTTTCGTTGTTGTGACGTAGACATTTTCAATTGAAATTAATGCGAAAAAGACAAGCTTAGTACTTAGGATAATTAGTTTAAGAAACCTCGCCTTTCAGTGGATGAATTAGTTTTCAAACGTCTTCTGATGATGGTCATACGTAAAGACGACGATACAGTGTGAAGTGTTAATGTGACCTATTTCTCAAGAGTTTACATATAATTCATATCGGGGTCAAGAATCATTATTATATTTACTAATAACCATTAATCAAAGAGAAAATATTCTTAAGCTGAGAACATATTGTGATAAAAATAAAGTCAATTGATGTATTCGTATAATGGAAATTTTATGCAATAGTCGTGAACAAACATATAATAATTAAATCTAAAAAAAAGTGTGGTGAAATTCTTGTATTCGCAATGCGCCACTTATCCTCATCCTAGGCGAATTGAATCCGCCCGAATAAAAACCAAACGCGAACCTTTTGATTGTTCGGCTCTTTGCAGTCAGTTGAAAGTTTTTCATAACGGAGTGTGTTTCTAGTTTGTTCTCTAATTGCTTCTAAAGAGTTCTCGCACTCAAGAACCGTCGCCATAGAACCGAGTTCGTTTTTTGTATGAAAAAAAATTTCATTAATCTTTTATTATATTTCATTAGTTCTTTTGTGGTCAGTACTTCGTAATATCTAGCGGAAGCGAAACCTAGTTACATATATTATTGAACTAGTGAAAGTCAAACTTTAATAGTTTTTTATTCAAATTCTTACCTTTCTATTACGCAGGTGTTATAATTTTATAATGTATTTGTAAAAAGTCAAATTTTTAGCAGAATTTCAAAAAACAAATAAATATTAACGTATCCAATTTTATTAAACTAAAACTATGAAACTCTCATACCTCTACACTATAAATGTGTTGTGACTGTCGCTGAGTATACGCTATGTATATATATAGTCACTCTGACTATAACAAACAAAAGAATGATTTTCTTGTACTGTTCATGAACGGTGGACATTGGAAAACATTCCACTATATGAGTAGTTAAATTACTCATGCATATAAATAAAATAGATACGTATATTCGGGCAAGGTGAAAAGTCTCTGAAAAATAAAACAGATAGCATCACAATCAAAAATCCCATGAGACATTTGTGATGTACTATCTCTAACTAGAGAGCTTTGGAATTTTCAGACTGATATGTCATTCAGTTCTGTTTTGACACCCATCGAAATCAAGCAACCTTGAAGATTTTTGTACGCATGAGAAAAAGTGAGTCTTGATTAAACATTGAAAAATCTTGGCTTCCGGATGGATGCCGCGTCACAATAGCTCGACTTGATGCCACTAACGTTTCGTCAACCATTACAGGTGGCATCTTCAGGGCAGGCAGGCTTGAACTGAAACTGGTTCTACAGGTTTCTGTAGCCGTATTTATTGTAGGAAAATCCTTCACGCTACACAGTTCACTGCCTTTTTTCCGGTGGTTAACCTCGTTCCGGCACCTGACCCTGCCGTTGTGTGATCATGTGCGAAGTGGAATTTTCGAGGATGGGTTTCCAAATGTTGGGAAGGTAATATCCTGAGTCACGGTTCAGATTATTCGGATGTTTTAGGATTTCTATAGCTTCAAGGATTTTTCGCTGATAGGAGTTTGGGGCTCGGGCTAGGATTTTAGTATCTTCAAAAAAGATTTGATGATTAGTGTCAAACTTGTGTTCCGCAAGTGCAGATCTACTGGTGTCACGAAGCCTTGTACAGCGCTCATGTTCTTTCAGACGAGTAGCTACTGTACGACCTGTTTCACCAATGTCGACTTTACCGCAAGAACAGGGAATGCTATAAGCACCTTCTAAGTGAAGAGGAGGAAGGGGATCTTTGATAGGTTTGTAAAACTGAGATATATTTTCAATATATGGAAGATAGGCCGTGGATAAAGCAGACGGGGGGTTTCTGGCTCAGGTCGATCTGAAATTTTAGGTGAAGTGTATTCCTTTATGGCTTTTTGAAAGTTGTAGTGGGAGAAATTGTTTGATAATAAGGCAGATGAAAGATGTTTTAATTCTGAGTGGGTTTTCGATACACAGAATGTCCTAAAGTACCGTCGACTAAGTAATACATTCAGGAACGGGAGTGAACCTTGCGATTCGACTCCCATGATGAAAAGGATATTGGAATGTTGATTAAACATTATTTCTTACGTCAAAAAAAATGTTACGCAAACCAAAGCATCGCTTGTTAAACAATATGGGGACTCTTCACCTTTGATTGGAACGATTCACAAGTGGTTTACTGATTCTCTTTGAGGTAGTATGACCACATAGGACGCCGAACGTTCTAGTCTTCCAATTGAGGTTACAACGGCAGAAATCGTCGATAAAATCCATGGTATGATATTGGACGATCGGCGAGTTGGAGTGCACAAAATTGCTGAGGCTATGGGCATTTCAACCGAATGGGTACAGAGCATTTAGCATACATTTTTGAATATATGAAAGTTATCTGTCGCATTTGCTCTCTGTTGATAACAAGCGCGACTGTGTGGAGTGTATGGCAATATTCAAGCGCAATAAGAAGACTTTTTGCCCCATTTCGTAATCGTAGATGAAACACGGATCCATCACAACACACCAGAGACCAAGGAACAGTCGAAACAATGGACTTGTCCTGGCGAATCGGAGTCAAAAAAGGCCAAAGTGGGTTTATCGGTCAACAAAGTCATGGCGACAGTTTTTTTATGATGCACACGGTATCGTTCATATTGATCATCTTGCTAAGGGCAAAACTTTCACCGGCGTATAATATGTAGAGCCGTTGGATTGCTTCGACGCCAATTTGCCAATTTGAAGCGAAAGCGGCGCATTTGGCAAAGAAAAAAGTGCTCTTCCACCAGGACAACACACCGGCGCACAGGTCCGCAGTCGCAATTGCATGAATTGCGCTACGAATTGGTTCGTCATCCACCATATTCTCCAGATTGGGTCCCCTGCGATTTTTTTCTAACCTCAAACTTGAAAAAATGTCTATGCGGAAAAAGATTTGGCTCCAACGATTCTGAAGGATTGCCGAAATCGTATTATTTGGAAGGGATAGAAAAATAAAGAGAATGGTGGACAAAGTGTATCGGGCTACAAGGAGATTATGTTGAGATATAAAATAAGTTTTGACCAAATAAATCAATTCTTGTTTCATTTTTCAGGGACTTTTCACTCTCGTATACCAAAGTGTGGGGATGAATGAAAACACCCAAGACCTCATGAATATTCACTAATAAATTTGTTTTTATTCTGCTTTCAATACTGATTTTTGTCATTATGATGGTACAGTGCCATCATGATGCGAGATCGGTAATGTTTTCATCGAGAAATTTTAGAAATGCGAAACAACCATGAATCATAGAAAATTTTATCTATGATTCTGTCTTTCAATATAAAAGATACATACAGATAAGAACTACATATCATTCAATCTAACTACCGTTTTCTGTCTGGAAGATCAACGCGCTCAAAATTGATTCGTGAGAACACCTTTATTGATCAACAAAAACTGGTAAGGAATCAACATTATCCACCAAAAATACTGTAGCTGATCTGGAACTTAGTCAGAAGAAAATTTATTTTATGTGGACTAAAGCCCATGTTAACATACCGGGTAATGAAATTGTTGATCGATTAGCCAAGCAAGCTTGTAAATTACCTGATCTGTACAATGTTAAAATTCTATTGCAAGATTTTTTTGCTTTTTACAAAAGAGCTATTATACATAAATGCCAAAATACTATTTTCTTGACACATAAAGGCAAGATTTACAAAGAAATGGTCCCTTACTCCTCATTTAAACCATGGTTCATGATAATTAATAATTCAACTCCAAGAGCTTTTATAAGAATTATTAGTAGATTACGGTCTGGTCATGTCTTAACTCCGGTTTCTCTTCATGAGATTCAAATTATTGAAAATGATTTATGTTTCTGTGGTGAAGTTGGAACACTTATTCACATCATTCTGGAGTGTCCTTTAAACGATGTAAACAATCAAGGTTTCCTATCTCAAATTCATGTATGTCAAGAAATTTCCCAACCTATCAGTTTAAATGATTTAATCTCCAAAAGTTTTAAAATTCTTGATTGTCTATTCTGTCATATTGTTAAAAGCAATATTAGGTTGTGATTTTGTTAGTTAAATAGAGTCAACGTTGTTTTAAAATCCTATTGTTCTCTCCTATGTTATTTATCCTGTCTATCAACGGTCTATTGTATGAAGAATTAAGAGCCTTGATAGACCCCTAGGTCATGTATCCCTGTTTTCCCATAGGTTTGGTAAGTTCTAAATGAACGAAGTCGAAAACTTTGTCGAAGGTATTGCCTAAACGGTTTTTTAGCTTGTTCTTGAACCCACAAACGGGTTTGATTGAAAACAAATTATGGAATTTATTCTTAATTGGAGGGATAATGAGTGAAATTTTGAATTGTATTGGATTATTTATAAATCGCTCTACTTTTGCATTTGATTTTCCGCTTTTGGCTAGAAATTAACTTATTGATCAAAGGTTTGTCCTGAAAGGAGAGTAGATATGCACTCTTCCCTTTCTTATTCAATATTTCTCTAAGCGGACTTCAAACCACCCTAAAATCAACATTAGATCAGTTTCTAAAAGTTTGCAATAGATATTTCGCTGGTATTTTCGCCGTTACAAGTGGATATTCTGATAAACATGGTTTTTTGAACATGCTTCATATCAATTTGAGTCACCCAAATTCATTGTAGAAATAGAAATGAACAACCGTCTTCCTTTCCATGACATTAACATTATCAAAGATGATCACCATTTGGAATTCGACATATACACTTATACAGAGAACCTACACAAACTATTATATATAGGTATTCCATTACAACAATCAGTTATAAAGTAACTCCACCCAGTTTATAGGTTTTTAAACTTCCATTTGAGCCAGAAGCATTATAAAAACGAAGCTGAGAATTCAGCAAATACCGACAAATCTTTGATCAATAAGTTGATTTAAAACTAGAAATGGTAAATTGTACTCTATAATTTAACAAAATTAAAGCCATTTTTTCAATGAAATCCAAATGTTTCACTTAACGTCCTTCATTAATTAATAAAGCTTCCGACTTCGACAAATCTGAAATTTAGAACTTCGTTAGTGAGTTATGTTTGAAATGCTCCCATCGCAAACAAGAAAGGTAAAAGGAATATTCTAACTCGGTATATAGAATAGTTTGCCCATGTAAATAAAAAAAATAGTAAAGTATGAGCAATAGTAGAACATATGTTATCACTTTCAAGACAGTCCTGACCTATATTGGTAATTTCGAAGGAATATGAATGTATAAGCGAGTGCATTCAGATTTATCTCCAGCAGCAGAAAACCCTTTATTTCCATTACTAATCCCAAATAGTGTTTGAACAGGTGAATTTTGTTTTCTAATTTAGTTTACTCTGATGATGGCTACTTCATAACTGCAAAGTCTTCTGTAGTATTCTTATTGTATAACACTGCTATTTATTCATGAATGAAAATTAAACAAAATTAACTTACATAATAAAAACATTGTTCCCATGTAAAGGACTCATTTGAAGCTGATTCTAGGGATAATTATAATATCTATATGTGAAAGTTATGACTCACCGAAAAAAATTTAGATCAAGCACTTAGTTTGAAATAAAGGGGTGGACATTTTTATTCCTTTTGGTACGGCACGATGATGAAAAAACATTGTCCTAATAGAGCAAAAATGAACAAATAGTTGAACTCAGTTTAACAACGCTTTTGGAAACTTATTTCAATCACAAGCATTCTCATACCCATTCCAATCTCAATTACTACCCGCACCATAGTACTCACGAAAATAGATCTTTGTTGCGTCTATGTCAAACTATATGCGTAAATTTACAAAACAATGAAATTGTGAAATATGTAAATTTATGCAATGTTCAAATTAGAACATGAAAGTAACTAATATATTCCTCTCGAAACGCTGCTATTCGGTGGAATTCAAAGCAGTGTATTCGTTAGAGTTTTCAGGTTAATAAGAAACAGTTCTTTACGTCGTAACTGAACATAATGTTGGAAGAGCCCAATAACGTTAGAGAATTCATATACGGATACTCTTATGAATACTGAAGCACGAAATATTAACTTTACAAGGCAAAATCGCACACATATCTTTACAAAAGTCGACATTTAATACCCAATTTGTTGCCGTAGCAGTTCAATTTTATTTCCTACTATTCCATTTATTAAGGCTCCTCTCGCAACATGTATTGCTATGACAACAAAAGCTAAGCCTACTACTGAATATCGGTGTATAACAATGAATTACAGTAGCATATATGAACTAGAAAATGGAAGAATTTAACTATTTCCAATGAATACATGAAATATCGATACCACAAGCAAATCATTTCAATACAATGACAACTCGGTCTCTACCGATGTTTTAACTCGTCGGATATAATCAGAAAAACAAATGCTCACTGACTTTTTTCTCATACATTCGTACTCGTGTTCAAAAGAAATTTTCGGATGATTCATCAACTACTATAAGTAGCTCAGCACTTCAGCAGTATGTGGATCGTATCATCAAAATGCTCTCTAAGCTCCTCTGTACTCAACATAGAGGAGATGAATTTGGACACAATTTTCATCGGATCCAACATTTGTGAATGATGTAATGTAGCCTCTCATGCCAAAAAACATCGTTTCAATGCAATGATGTTGTAACAATTTCATCTACTCGTGGTGTATTTAGTAGTGCGTTAAACACTCAATATAATTATTTAGATGGTTGACAAGAGATTTACGTTGCATTTACCTGCTCAATAAAATGATGACATTTATAACACTTCACTCGTATCACATCTCAGTTGTATCCAGTTATCAATTGATTCTCTGATGGTGCTGATACATATATACAGAAGGCCCATCATAATCCTTAATTCTCGTGGTTCCCGCTTTCGTTAACCTCGGACCTTTGAATTGGGTCAGCACAGTTGCCGACTCTGAATATAATTCCAGAGAGTAGAGAAATTACTCTGTGACAATTCATGAAGCAGTGTTACTAATTCATAAAAGTATTAAAATACACGAAGAAAAGCCCGCGAAATATTAAAAAGAAATACTTCAAGATTACGACGTCGTTATCAGTTATCGTATTCAAAATGATTGAAAAAAATCTAGCTCGATTTATTTGTATTTACTTCAAGACAGATACTCACTTACCTCCTGCAGATTCAGTTGAGAACACATTTTAACGTTCACTTGAGAATTCGGTAAGGAAATCATTGTTGGGAATACAACAAATAATTACAATATACAATTTTAATTTTATTCACTATAAATAAATTGAACAATTATATTTGTGGCACATATTAGATATCATTACAGATATGACACTTTATAGAAGATATTGCCTGAATTTTTTTTAGCTTGCTCTGGCATACATGAATTGGTTTTATTGCAAATTTTGAAAACAAATTATGGATGATAAAGCGAAACATTTAAAGTTTATTGGATTATTTGAAAGTAATAGCTCCAGTTTTGAGATCCATTTTCCGTTTTTGGTTAGAAATTAACTTATTGATCAAAAATTTAAAGGGAGCGGATGCTCAACCCGCACTCCCCTTTCTTATCCAATATTTTCCTAAGCCACATATATTCCGATAATATTTTCGCCATTACAAGTAAATATTATGATCTATATGGTTCTTTGAACATGCTTGATGCCCAATTTGATTCACTGTAGAAATAGAAACAGATTATCTATCATTACAGATATGACACTGCTGGAATGCATTGTGAATTACAGGTAGATTCGTAGACCTTCCGACCAAGCTGGATTTTTGTGACACCTTTATTTTGATGTCCTGAGCATATCAGTATAATTAATTTGACCCCTGAGTAATTTAGGACATGAATTCTAGTTTTTCGCAATTGTTATCCCGAAAATAATTATTTTTTTGGTGGAAGAAGACTGAATGATTCTAAACAAAAAGTTTCTCAGACTTTTACCCTGGAATTGAATCGTTATAGAGTAAAAGTTTAGGTGAAGCTGCAAAATATGCTTTTTTTAATATGTACTTATTTCCACATGACCGTGGAGGTAGAGTACTGGGCTCGATTTGTTAATTGGTATCCCCAGTAATACTATTTCACATCGAAATGCGATGGAGTGAAATTGATTGTTTCATAATTACAAATTGAGTGAAATTTGGACAAAGAAATTTCGGAATTCATTCAAGTAGACAGCTTTCTATCGTTTTTGGCCTCGTTTTGGAAGTATAATTACTTCTTTCAGTAGAGAAATAATCTTAGACTTGAAAATTATTTTAGCAAATATTAATGTGGAAACTTTTCTCACAGTTGGCAAAATTTTCCTCAAAGTAGTATACATTATGGTACACAGATTCAGATCCAGCGGTGTATAGGGCAGTCTGGTGAGTTAGAGCGAGCCAGACGAACTATGTTGCTCTAAAATAAAAACAAGTGAAGCGCTCTTGGGGGTTGTACTTGTTCCATCTAACGATATGCGATGCGCTGACGCTCATTCACTGTCCACTTATGACAGTAACTCGCTATAGGTTACACTATTTTTAATATATCGGAACCCTGTTCTATGAATAATGAATTAAATTTACAGTACCTACCTAATTCAATTCTAATTCTAGCACTCATCTCGTCTCGTCTCGCGGCATCACTAGTGCTAATGGGGTGGTTTACATTAATAACCCCCAAAAATTAGGTACCAGTTTTAACATTGAAATATATTCGTTTTCAGGTATCAATTTTTCGAGGGATTCAATATTGGGGAATTAAAGTAATATTGAAAAATACGTAAGATATTTAATCGAAGTAAGAATGTTATTCTGCTTATAAATTACATGAGAAGGGATGGACAAGATTGAAATGCAAGATATGCGACATCCCATACGTTACACGCTAAATTGTCTCAAACTTTATGAAGTATGTTCCAGTTGCGTTAATGGGTACATTCTCCCCAAAAATTATTGCATCATTCTCCTTACATTTATTCAATCGGAATTCTTCTATGGAAGAACATGGAACCGCTTTATAGCTTTCCGAATTGATTGATCTGGCAAACATTTTCACCGAATCAAACTTTCCGCATTTCGTATCTGGAACAAAATATCATCATCAGTGAATATTAGGTACAGGAATCCAGACGATAATATAAGCAATGGATATTTCATTCAAATCGTAATCAGATGCATTATTTATGTTCTGAATTAGCAGAGGTTTTATTGACTCTCCTGATTTGTTTTCCATTGTTAACATTCTAGTTCCAGGAAATCATTGAGGCCTCAAAATTTGAGTTGTTTTCGGGTTCCTTAAATAAACTATATTAAATAGATCGCTTTTCCAATGTAAATACGTTATTAGCAAATTCCTTTAACCTTTTTGTATCTATATTTAAGATTCTTGCAAGAAATTATATATTTTCATATGACTGATTATGCTGTTGAGATTGTTAACTACGTTCTATGAATGTATTATTATTTTTAATTAAATGAATATCTCTTATATTATAAAACACTTCTGTTATTGTTTTATTATTATTCTGTAGATTTTCTTAAGTAAATTTCATTCTAGTTTCCAATAGAACAATTTAAGCGTACAACAAAACATAGAAGATAAGAAAGAAAGAGTTCAGTAAAAACGAAGCGAAGTATAAAAACAATTCTTGAATTTCTTCTTTTGAGTTGCATATCCAAAATTTACCATTCTTCTTGTACTGTTGTATATTTCCATAATGTTTATCAGTTCAGTGATAATAAATCATAAATACTACTACATAAAAGTGTGAAAACACAGAAATAAAGTTATCCAGATATGAATCGAATCACCTTCAAGATTCGCCTAAAAGTTACTGTTGTAAGCTCAACCCATCATATCGTTAACAATTGAGTAATCTATTTGTAAATATCATTTTCCGTAGTTTTATCTAGTGCTCATAATTGTTCTAGTGACTCTTAGTTTTCTATTTCTTGAACTACTTATTCCGGTATATCAAAGAAATGTCCACTACTTATATGTTTAGTAGTTTTCTCAATTTCCTTCACGTTGGAAGGACAATTGAGATTGAGAAATCCAGGAATCATTTGCTTATGATTGAAGACATTGTAGATGGGTTTTGCATTGGCATCTGAGTTATGGATGGTTATTATAAAGAGCAGCTGCAATTAATCCAGATACTATGGAGCTATTTCTCTACATCATTGATTATAGTCAATCTTCGACTTTAATCTTAATTCGGTTCAGTTTATCTTCGATTAAACGTCAAAAACACTCAACTCTGGTTCAAAGGTACTGACAGAACTTGCCACAATTTTAGAATATCCAAGGCGAAAAGCTCAAACGATTGAACCAAAGGAAACTTCGCATATTATGTTATTCAGAAATTCTTAGAGCTCACGTATCGAGCTGAAACTTTTTGAAACACTTACCTCAAGTAAGTGAAACAATGGTATTTATTGGAAATAGAATAATAGTGCGCTGGAAAAGTTTCGTTTAGAACGGGAATTTTCGCGAGCGTGAAGTTAATTTCCGTCCTTGAAACTTATTATACTTTTGTTAGAGATTGATTATATTTCAGAACTTTGGTGAAGTCAGCAAATTTGTCCTTCACGTACTTTTCCATTGAATTGTCTTTTTTAACTCTCGTGCACGGATCTATGAAATAACTTTATCCTGCTAGACTAATTTCGGAACTAATGTTTGTACACATATCTAAGTTGCTATTGCAGATCAAACTTCAATGTCTTATTTTCAAATGAAATGTGAAATGATATCATGTACCAAACTTTAAAAATTTCACAAAAACATAAAAGTCATTGGAAATATAAACTATAAGGAGTTCACACTGTAAATATATTATAACACTTTTGTTAAGAAATAATCACCCTTATCCACTAAAAATAATATAAAAGTACTGAGGACCTTTCGGCTACCAAGTAGCCATCATCAGAGTAAACAGTTTACTCTGATGATGGCAACTAGGTAACCGAAAGGTCCTTAGTAATTTAATAGTATTTTTAGTGGATAAGTGTGACTATTTCTTATCAATAGCATTGGAAACATATCCTTTAATACCATATTACTGTGTTGACAATTTTATGGAATGGGAGAATTAATGAAGCATCCATGTTGTTTCGTAATTTATTTAAATTGTAATCCGGAAAAGCATAAATTCTCAAGATAATTCAGATTTCTTCTAAATGTTGGTACAACATATATACCTTCGATTGTCTGTGAAATCAGTGATTACCCCCTCACAAATGGTTTTATTCAGTGTGAATTTCTAATTCCACAAATATAATTGTCATACCTTCGACTCCGCGAGAAACTTAAATTACAACTTTACATCGGCCAAAATAATATATATACCAAAATATAAATTAAAAACAATTAAATGTAAGTATATAGATTAGTAAGAAGATAATATGGATAATATGAGTAACAAAAGGTAATAAAGTAAGTATTTTAACCACTACAATTCTCTCCCTGCCAAAGAAAAACCATCTACTTTTAACTGATAGCAGAAGATACTTTTCCTGTGTTTATGGTGAATACTATATGTTCAATGCAGTTACTCCTTTCATTGACGAAAAAGCAAGTTTCAATCGTTCCAAATTAATAATTTAAGTTTATTATTGTACAGAATTTAAAAAAAATCCACATCGATATGTCTTAAAATCGTTACTCTAGAAAACTGTATTTCACTGCACTTTCCTTTGAGACGGAGGAATTTTGTTAAAGTTAAATAGTCATATCTCATGTTGATGATTATGTTGTAGTGAATAATTCTCCTGGTGAACTCAAAGTTTGTACGTAAAGTAATTCATCTGTTGAATATGCCAAATAAGTTGATCTTAAGATCAACAAAGCAATATCAATGGTAATTTCTCCAAATTATTTTATTGGGTAAAATTTTGAGAATTCAAAATAAGTGCCCACATTTAATCCAAAAAAAAATTAAGATATGATTTGATTCTCACGGTCGTATTCCGCAATCGCAAAAAAACTCACGAAACACCGCTGTTTCAGACGAAACTGCTGTCCACATTTGAGGATATGATATAGGATTCTCATTACAATTCGTTCGTGTTTTACTCTGATGATGTTCTTTGCAGCCGAAAGGTCCTCAGTACTTTAGCAAAATGTTGAGCGGATACACGTGCTCATTACTTATTTGTAGTTTTAAGTGTATCCACAGTGTGAAGTCTTTTATAGATTATTAGTTTAGGCTATAGTTGAAAATCATGACATTCTTCATGTCCATGGCGCAAACTATGCATAAATGTGTTTTCCCTTAATGTCAATAAAAAGTCATCATAACATGAAAACTATAAGGTGTGGGGAACATTGATACAGAACAATGCGGATATCTTCAAACTACGATTGCATCACGCCAAATGGTTCAATCACGTAAGAATTATATCACGGAACATCCACTGGTGTTGCAATAGGATTATCTAGACAACTCTTAATCGCATTTGCTTAATGTAATCCTCCTGGAGGTCAATAGGATATAATGCATTTTAGAATGGAGGAGTGATTCATAATTATCAATCTGCCATTCTGAACGTGATGATGAGAGATGGAAGAACCAATACGCGAATAGTAATGACAATGTGAAGTAAAAGAAATGGTTGTTCATGAGAAGTACATAGATATCTACTTTTCGGCAGGTGGCGTTGGAACATCTAGGTTCGTCAAACATTTTCGAAGGTGTTTTATTATATCACTTTCGTAAACGTGTTTTCACTGTTCAACCTGGTGAACCAAACCTGACTTTTGACACGGAGTGTGTTTTAGTTCACTATGCATTGTTTCGGGGCTGTCACCAGGCGGTACTATTTCCATGTCGATTCTATCAATCACGAAACCTTTCATCAATGCTTGGCATAATCTCGGACTCAGTCGGACATCTACTTTTCCGGTGGAGATGGTGTTAGAACAATTTGATTGTCCAAACATTTCCTAACATGATTATACATCTGCCGAAAATGTTTGATCAGTGGCTTCATCGTTCGACTCATTCCGCTGAATAGCTCATGAGTGAACGAAAGAACTGTCCGAAATCGATAAAAGGAACAAAACTTTGTATTTTTGACAAATGAATGAAAATTTTGAGAGAGTAGAATCTGGCTTAACAGCGCGTTTGGAATGTTTTGGATCTTTACCAAATTATCATATTTCTGTTGCATTTTCAAAGATAAATTAGAATAAAAAAGATTATTATTTGAAGTGGGTATTATTATTAGTTTACATTATTCAAGAACCTTGTAGTATACGAATCTTCCATTCCTATACGAGATTACCTAAAATCCCAAGTTATAGAATGCGACCTTATTTCTATTTAGTAATGTTATTAAGTATATGTTTAGATCTCGGAGCTGACCCACAAGCAATATGTTTATGTTGTGTTAATATAATCTCGTATAGGAATGGGAGATTCCTATACTACAACCTAATTGTATGAGGATACGGGAGCCGAGCACTCGTCTTTGTTGTAGGTATTACAGAAGGGCTTAATGGCCCTCTCGGTGATGTTTCATTCATCATGTACCTTTGAGCAAAAAAATGTTTGATGTCGATTATTCAATAAAAATACCATATTGAAATGACATTTTTGAAAAGTGGAAGGCATGATTCACAGTGCACGAAAAAAATATGTAGTTTTGACTTTTAGATAAAAATGTCAACAATGGAGAAGGAACATGAATGAAGTTGCGAGCAAGATTGCTTCTTCATATTGAAAAATATAAAATGCATTTTTAAAGAATACGTTTTAGAGCTTAACACCTGGTTTGAGACAAAATAGCAAAATGTCGGAAAGTTTCCATGGATCCAAGATCCATTCAATACCTGTTCACCGTCTTAATTTATTTCTGCATAAGAAGAGAATAGTTTGAAATTGTGAATGACAGCATGGAATTGACCGAATTCGGATTTCCCTTATAAGTGATGAAGCTCTGCGGATTTTAATTCCACTTTCCACTTCTTAATAGTGCAGAGCTGAATTTTCGACTATCGCTGTAATAAAAAGCGAGTAACAAAAATCAATATGTGAAAGAAAATGATAGTGGCAGTGTTCAATTTGATCCCAATTTTATAAGAAATGTGCAGTAATCTGCAGGCTCGTCTTTTCAATAGAGTCAGTGTTAATGAATAAATGAAGTCATTCAATAATACCGTCATTTTACTTGTGCACTTCATATTCATCATAATTTGTATGTTGTACGTGTTTCATTTAGTTTCATCTTGTGATTGATCATGCGGAGGGCGCCGTGAAATGACCTTAGGTCAAAAAAAGGAACAACTGTATTAACAACTTAAACACACCAGTGGCACTTTACCCTTTAAAATGTAATGTGTCTAAAGTTACCTTCTGATTTTCCACATTTCTCATCATCAATATAGAAGTCTACATGGCCCCACTGTGTAAGTTCTTTTCCAGGTTTGCGGATATTTGAATGCACTACATCAACGGAATTTGCAATTTCCCTCTGGGAATTTCCTTTTCTCGCTTCCACTTCATCATTAACTAAGTAATAAGTGGGATCTAAACCAGTAATTCTGTTTACTCTTCTTCCTGGAAAATCTGAAATTCGTTTTGCTACAACGTTAGAGACCTGAAAGCCAGAGAAGATCCCAACTAAATGAATATCTAAGTAAGCGCTTTGCGTAACGTTGTACACAGTATGTATAAACTCGGCTACTGTCAAGCTGGTGGGCTCAATAGTAGAATTGATTTTGTCCTGATCCATTTTTGAATCGAATTCCCAATCCACGATGAAGACATTATGTATTTGTTTCTCCAGATATTCGTTAACTATTTCATTAAGCCATGCATTGTCCGAACTGTCCAAACCATTCATTATGAAAATTATCGGTTTAAGTACGTTAACACTTGTTTTTCCCAAATCTTCTTTCGTCATCTGTCGCCCCTCTTTGTTATACAGCGTCACATATTTGAACGTAACCTCACCTACAAAATCATAAATAATCAAATTTTAGGGCTTGGGAATGAAATGATATTTAAATAATGTTTAATGAAGATCGATAATAAAATAAATTTGAGCACAATTGTGCCTCAGTACGACAGGTTTTAATTTCATCAACGTCATCAAAATTGATCCGTAGTTCGCTAACTTGTCTCACCCTCCTTTTGTTAGCATAATGTTTCACTTTCGACAGATAATTTTAATATTTTTTAACATTCAACATTCAATATTTCCCAATAATCGATATCACAATAGTATACATTACAATAGTATATAGTATACATAGAGTAAGTATCTACATTTCATACAGGTGGGTATTTTTCTAAAATTATATACTAGTGTGTACATCTAGGTCCAAGTATGTGTACAGATCAATTTATTATTGCATAATTTTGCTATTTGTAACAAAGTAGTAAATATAATAGGATTAAGCAAATCAAATTTCCTCTAGTTGGAAAGACAGGCGTAACAAAAAAAATAGTAATAAAACTTGGTGAATAGATATACATTATAGTCGAGTCATATTAGCATAAAAGCTGGGAAAATTTGCGGGCAACTCCGATCAACTCCGGTTTTTTTGCAAAATTTTCCTGAACGGATTTACAACATTCCCGAAAACAAACTAATATGTGCTTTTCCATTTTTCAATTGTTATAGAGGAATATAGAGGAAAATGGCCAATTTTCATGACCCAAAATTAGGAAATTTCTAAAATTTTGAAATGATGCCAGCAATGGCTGGAAATACCCACTTGTAATATTGTCCAAACGTAAATTGAAATCTATGACAAAAAAAAATTTTCAAAACACATTTTTTTTCAAAATATCTGTGTTGATATGGAACAATAGAAAAGAATATAAATACGTACAATTCGTAATTAGTGGATGTAAAAAAAAATAATTTGTGAATGAATAATTAATTATTAATTAATTGTTCCAAAAAATAATAAGTTTAAAAAAATGTCGTTTACACAATAAACACAATAAAATTCAACAGCCACGTGCTCAATCAACGGTTTTGAAAGTATGCGTCTCCCCGAGATGATCTTGATATGATTCCAATATAGAAAGTGATCCCTCCTTACTCTTCTCCATTACCATGCGTCTTTCTTTCACATTTCCCCTTCATCTTTTTTAAATAGCTGTCATATAGACGGTCACGCCACCATATTGTCTTGACGCATACAGACTCCATCAATACTAGATAATCTCTTGGCCCACCCCTTTCTAAAATTTATGAATATATTATAGTCCCATCATATTCAGAATTGAAGCGCAGTGATTTGAATTTTACTTCATAGATCGAATATAAATCTTCCAACAATCTAAAATGATTTATTACCAGTCACCTCGAAAACCCCCGAGTATAGCCATTTTCGTTGAAAATTGCAAAATTCCCTAAATTGCCATTTTCCTCTATATTCCTCTATAACAATTGAAAAATGGAAAAGCACATATTAGTTTTTTGCCGGGAATGTTGTAAATCCGTTTTTATACTTTTTCCGTCTAATTTGACCCGACTATTAGTAATTTTACAACTGAAGAGAATTGAGTTGCAAACACCAATTATGGTGCTTTACTTTCAGGTGTACATTGTTTGGGATTGACAAATACATGTATTTACAGTAATTATACTATATTTAAGTATTTAGTTTGGTTTTTACCTATATACTGTTTAGATTTTTTTGGGAGGTTTCAAGATTGTTTATTTTTTATGTTTGGTGGTAAAGAATTGATTATTTTAGGAGCTATTAACGTAATAAACCTCTGGTTAGCATAGCAAACTTCTGGTTAGCATCTTTCTCATAAGAGGGGCTTATTATTATATTATTAACTTCTCACCAAGTTTTATGCTTATGTGTTGCATTAATTTTCAAATGGGGATGTTTGTAGATGAATATGCAGCATGTGTGATGATACAGTGAGCATATAGAAGAAGTAGAAATTCTTCATTGTTTAGCTTGTAGAATATAATTTTTTTTTCCAAAGTATTATTTTAATAATGTAATTTTGAGAGGCGGTCAGGGCATTATTATGAAGACCCCCGTACACAGCAATATCGTATCTTAGGGCAGATTCAATCAACGATTGGTAGAGAATGATTATTAATTTTTTTATTTATAAACTATCGTAGCTCATAAAATTGTTTTGGATAGTAGACTTCCGCGGACAGCTAATCTTGAAAAATCTCGTCTTCCGGATGAATTCCGAGTCACAATAGCTCGACTTGATGCCGACGTTTCGCCAACCATTACAGGTGGCATCTTCAGGGCAGGCTTGAGGCTTGAACTGAAACAGTTTCAGCTATTGTCGAGCTATTGTGACGCGGAATCCATCCGGAAGACAAGATTTCTCATAAAATGTATACATAAATCTTCGTAGTTTTGCTGGAAATGTATTAATGTGGTCTGTCCATTTGAGGTGTTTATCAATAATTATACCCAGGTATTTGGTTTTATCAGTATTGTTTATTTCAAGATTTGAGTCTTCAAATTTCAATTTGGAGATATATATTCACAGTCTGATGTTCGCGGATTTCGCCCTTAAAGACAGTTCACTAATATTTTGCAAATGATTAGAAATAGCTAAGGGCGTGGGAAGTGGGAATACGTCCAATTATGCTGTATGTTCTGACATTGAAAGTTTATTGGAATTGACAACATTATTATAATATTTAGCTGCCAGGTGAACTGTTAAAATATTTGACAAAGAGGAGTATGTAAATCTTACGGGCTCGAAACCACATCATAATGAATATAATTTGACCTTATTATAAAGTAAATATGGTTCATAACCTATAGCTTTTAGAATTACCTCTAGAACAACCAACACAAAAATGTGAGGTTACTAATTTCGATGACGTAATTTTTTGAAATTGAAAATTATAAATTTTGGACACTTCTGCAGGTTAAATGTATGATTGTTATATCTATTTACAACAAAAAGAAACCTGTAGATTCCATCTGTAATACTGAAAATGGATGCCCAAAGAACACTGTCAAAGGGGCTATCACGCCCCAAAACATTTTCAACGGGGCTATCACGCCCCAATACAATGAAGTTTCTATTTCAACTACTTTGAAGCCATTTGTTATCGTCAAATTCGTACGACCAACAGGAATGGAGCAATCTTCTTTACAGTGGGTTACATACGGACGCGCAAACAGACATCATCTTAAAAATATTCTAGATGAATTCAGAAATGGTCAAAACAAATATTTCTGCGTAAATCCGTAAAGTAAAAATGTGAGAGAAACGATGTCAGGATATATTGTGAATGCGATTGGTATTACTATTTCTATTTTTCGACGAACCACTTGAGTGAATTACAAATGACCAACTTTTTTTCTCTACTGATATCCCTGCAAGTCGATACAAAAATTACGATTACAATACTTTCCTCATATTACGTATAGTGAATTAGTGAGAGAAGTAAAAATATCCCAGTAATTTTAACGACACTGATCAACAGGTTTCGAGAAATGTCAAATTCCTTTATGTTTCAATTTCTACCTGTTGGGAAATAAAGTTATTATTATTATTATCCAACATACTGTTCACTTCAACGAGTTTCTCAATAGTCCCTTGATATAGCTACCAACTTATGTGAAGATTGTGGCATAATCCTGAGTGGATAGTACAATGTACACTTTGAAAAGCCCAATAGCCAAAACTATCTGAACTGGGACCAAATAGTCTCGAGCACTTCTACAAATTGTTTGGATCACGTTTTCGTGAACTTCTATTACAATAGTTGTAATTTCGAACGGATGTAAGCATAAACTAAATTAATGAAATAAAACAATATAATTTGAAAGCCAGTATTGAATTATCACGTAGATCTGGAATAGTTTGAAATCAGAATAAATATGAAATACGAGATTCAACAATAGGATATAACTTTCGAGAATTATTACATCCAGAAACCATAAACTAAACCTCATTGAATTAATATTCTGGAAAGTATTCCTAAATGAAGGAATTATTTATAAATCAATCAAAAATCGTTTGGGCAAACATATTTTTGCTCAAATTAATGATTATTTGATTGAAGGGGTGAAACTTTTCTGGAATGTAAAAATAAGTGTGATAGACCAAATTTATAATAGTACTGAAACGAAAATAAAAAGAAAATATAATTATTGTGAAATATAAGCCATAAATTTAAGAAAATTGACTACAGTGTAGCTTTCTGTAACAATGACACCATCGGAGAGGCACTTGTGAATGATAAGTTAAATATGTCCTGTTTATAAATCAGAAAATAGAGCCAATGTAGAAAATTACAGACCCATATCAGTTATTAGCTCAATACCAAAACTTTTCGAGAGTATTATATGTGATAAACTGACACCTTCCTTCAAACAAATAATTATACCCGAGCAACATGGCTACACCAATAAAAAGTCAACAGTTACAACTTTACTTCTCTTTACACACTTTATCTTCAGTGCTTTTAGAACTTGTTTTCAGGTAGATGCAGTTTACACGGACTTTAGTAAGGCCTTTGATTCAGTAGTTCATAAAATACTCCTGGCCAAACTGTCTCAACTTGGAATTCATGGGAATATGCTCAGATGGATGACAAACTATGTAATGAATAGAAAACAAATTGTAAAGTATTAAAATTATTTATCTCATGAAATTGATGCAACCTCTGAAGTACCTCAAGGAAGTCATGTAGGACCCCTTCTCTTCAATATATTTATAAACGATATTAAAAAAGTAATTGAGTATAGTGACTTTCTTTTATTTGCAGACGATATGAAACTCTTCAAAATCATAAGATCACATGCCGATTCTATATTACTCCAGCAAGATATTAACAATCTCTTGAACTGGTGTGACATCAATAAGATGCATTTGAATATCGGAAAATGTAAAATTATTTCTTTTAGTCGCTTGAAAACTCAATTTACTTATAACTACAATATTAGAGGAACATCACTTGAATACGTTAATAAGAGATTTAGGTGTGCTCATAGATAATAAATTAAACTTTCATTCACACATCACGGACATACAAAATAGATCGATGAAAATACTTGGTTTCATAAGAAGGAACACAAAAGATTTTACCAATTTAACTTGCATAACTTCTTTATATAATGCTCTATGCCGCTCAATTCTTGAGTATGCTTCTCCAGTATGGTCACCAAGTTATAAATCTCACATACATAGTATTCTATTCAAAACAAGTTTCTTCTATATCTAGCATATAAACTAAAAATTCCAAGGCGAAATTTTTCATCAACGCACTTTAGATCCATGATGCAAATTAATACATTAAAATTACGTAGGATCCATTCTGATATTATATTCTTATTTAAAACCTTAAATAACCATGTAGATTGCTCAGATTTATTGTCACAATTTGGATTGCATGTGCCCTCAAAGTTTATCAGAACTAAATTTACATTTCACGCTAGTTACCACCGAACCAATTACTCGCAGCATTCTCCTATTGCTAGAATCCTTTCAAATGGAAACAAAACAAAAATTGATTTCTTTTCAAATCCACTGTTAAGGTTTAAAAGTGCTTTTTTAAGGGAAAACCTACTGAATTGAATTGCGGTATATAAGAGTCATTTTGTATGTATCTTTATTAATTCTCTATATTTTTTTTAATCCACAAACTACCCTAGGATACTTAAGGTCAAATAAACCTTCATTAATTCAATTAATTTAATTATTTATCTCTGTCTGAAATTTTGTAAATTGGGGTTACCCATTTAGATAAATAAATATAGGACAATCGGGACGAAGCTTCAAAATTAGATTTTGTAGCATGTCTCACAAGTGCAACAAGAATTATTTAAAATATTGCATACTGCTATCAAAGATTATTAACGCACTGTCTTGGAATCGATCAACCAATATAGAACATATGTCAGAACAGTTTTAGTAAACACACCCATAGTATATTATACGGGGTGTCAATTTGAAAACTTCCCACCCTTAATATCTTCCTTCCAGTAAACAATATGAGTAATCGAAAAAACAGGTCAATTTTATTGTCAAGGGGGACACTTTCAAGGACTATTTGTAGCCCTCGTGGTTCAACCCCCTAGGAGGGGTAGATGTTACCCTTAGAATTTTAAATGGGAAGGGGGGTCAAGTGGCACATCATTTTGATGGGCGTTCAATTCTTGTTCCAATGGTACCCTGACTTATTATTTTTTGATGAGCATTTTCCGAAAAATTGCGTTCTAAACTAACAGAAGTAATTATTAGAACGCCTATACTGAGATGCATGGTTTGGCCAGAACTGGTTAGAATATTAGGTGGTACCGTTCCAACCCTTTATTAGGGGTAACATTAGCTATTAGCTCCAAACACTTTACATAAAAAAGTAGTCTAATAGTAAAACGTAGATGGTAGTAAAGTTGTGTTTATTCAATGCTGACTTTTTAAGTGTCATCGCAGAAATTGTACAGATAGCCTTCCTTTTTTGCTACTGCTGCTGTAAAAAGTGTCTGTTTTCAGGCAAAAAATTGGTTAGCACATTTGAACTATGTGGTAGTATTGTGAATACAGTTGTACTTGTTGGGCTGTTTAGGAATTACTTTAATAAGTGTATAAAAGTGTAAAAATGGTTTACATTCTTCAAGACAGAATTGAAATGATTGTAATTTATGGAGAAGTTGGAAAGTGCGCACGAAGGGCGGCATGTCTTTTTAACGAAAGACATCCAAATTGTAATGTAAGTCACCGGTATGAGCTTGATTTGGTGAATAAGTTTTACGAAACTGGTTCAGTGACAAATAAAAAAAGAAATAACCCCAGAGTACTAAATGAAGCAGCTCAAATTGAATAGGATGCAATAGGATTGCATCCAGAAAATAGAACGGAAGATGAAGATACCGTTTTTCACTTCTTTTCTAATTCAGAAATGTCAATTTATTTGAAAGGACATATGTTATGCAAAAAATGATCGCCCTATTTCAATTTCAACTTTTTCACATTTTCATTAACTTGACTAAGGTTGTGGAATGTTTCCTACTGTATATTCAATAAATATAAGAACTTTGCTAACGGGGTATTTGCTTGATTTCTTGAAAAAAATAGCTACGAACAAGTTTTGTATTGAGAGTGGGAAATGAAAATGAATATCTAAATGTAGAACAGAAAAATATTTTTCAATTTGGTCTTAGTCAATAATGTATCAACCAATGTCCTAGACATTTCAATCGAGTTGGATTGGCAAGAGCAGCATTACTCAAATAGGCAGACAATTAACAATGTCGATGCAGTTGCAGTTAGTCCTAACCAAGTGAAGTGGCAGTAACGATCTGTTACAGTTTGTTTCACCCCATGTTAATTGCACAGGGAAATTCTCCTCATTCCCAATTAGACATAATGTTTACTCCCCAGAAAGGCACTTTTCGAGTAATTATGCTCAACAACGTGAGCAAAACCGCTTTTTGAAAAACTAAAAATAATGCCAGTTTTCTCTCAGATAGTTTAATCAACTGGAGAATATCTACAGAATTACCAAATATTTAATGAATTTTATTTCCATAACAGTAAGAAATGATCATGTTACAGTACGCATAATTAAGTTACCACAAAAAAAAACTTTACAATATACCTACAACCTCCAACAAACAATTTCTAACGAAGTATTAGGCATCAAAATGAAAGAAAACATACCGTGTAAGAAATTCTCAAATTATGTAAATATTAATACAAGGTTTTACACTCTCATTTTTTCTATAGTTCAAGAGGCTGCTGAGAAATAATCGCCTAATTGTGATGAGTAAGGCAAGCCCTTTTTTTAAGTTGACGTCTGTGCGTTGGTCCGTATCACACTGTAGACACGATTGCGCCGTTCCTAACTGATTGTAGAAATTCAAAATTTTGAAAATTACTCTAAAGTGCTGAAAATTGACATACATCATACATCTTCAGTTTTTCAATAGGAATCATAGTATTTTATTGAACCGTAATGGCAACAGTGTTATTCTGATCATAAATATATATCACACGCATATATTCCTGCAGAACCTGCAGAAGTGTCCGAAATTCTTATTTTAAGATTTAGGTGACGTCATCGATGTGACGTCAGAGTTTATTTAATGTGTTTAGTTTGTGACATTGAACTTCCCTAACATGCTATGCTCTGTGGTATCAGGGAAGTAAGGTTAATAAAGTATCAAGTCCTCACGTATTGTAGCGGCTTATTCGCGTTTTATTTGCACGTCGTTTTGACAGATTCGCAGCCATGCCCGAATTTCTTTGCCAAAATATTAGAAAATCGCACCGATTTGTGAAGATGAATGTCCAACTGACTGAGGATAATGATCAAATGGTTTCAATGATAATTTGCTATACAATTCGATGATTTACTGAATTTACGTTTTCAAGCAGGAAAAATTAAGGGCTGTATGTATAGAACGATAAATAATTTGAAACTAATACCTGAAGACATTTTTTCAATGACCATATTTTGGCTAAGATTAAGTATGCATGTTATAGCACCAACCCACCAATCTTAGATTAAATGTTGTTTTGTGTGTTCCTAACTTTTTTTTAATTGATTTGGTTCTAAATTGAAAGTATTTTTATGTTTTATACTAATTTTTGTCGATTTTAAATTATTAATATCTATTTTTTCTACTAACAATCAGTTTGACATTCTCTAAAATAATTAATTTATTATTTATTTTGATTTTAAAATAACGTGTTTTTAAGGTTATATAGTGATAGTTCTTGTGACAGCAGGAGTCAGTTTATGATGCTTATATTACAGTGTGAATAATTTCGAAAGTCAACCTGACAGCAGACCTGATAAGAAAAGTTTGGTTTGTCAATACATATCTTGTTGCTAAAGTATGGTACATGGCGCAAGTTCTTCCGCTTCCAGAAAAATACCGACCAAAAATTGTTCAACTAGTAGGGAAATTTTTATGGGCAGGAAAATTACAGAGTTAATAGACAACAGCTGTATATGGCTGTAGAAAGACGTGGATTGGAACTAATAAATGTTAGTCTTAAGGCTCAAGCTCTGTTTATAAAGACGCAATTTAAATCTTGGAGACAGAATAATTCTAAAAAACACCAGAAAACAATATTTTCTTTGAAGATACTACCGAAGATGAAATTGATAAAACTTTGATCCCCATTTTAGAATGCATTAAAAACTTGATATTAACAAAAACTGGGATGTTACAACTAAAGATATTTATAGAAAATATTTCGAATACTATAATAATAAAATAACTAATGTCGAGGAAAATAACAGAAATTCCAACTGGGAAAAATATGGGCTACATTCAAAATAAAGATACCCAAAATCTGGTAAGCTGAAGAAACATAACATTGTTAAAGAAACTAAATGTAAAAAATGTAATTTGAAAAATGATGGTATAGCGCACAGAATTAAACAATGTGGAAAAATGAAATAGATATAGGAATGGATACAAGGTATAATTAATAAAAAATTTGTTATCAATATTGAAACGGAAATGAGATATTTTTGAGTTTCATCAGAAAAATAAAGGAGAGGGTAAAGTGTACAAGTGGCTGATGTGCTCTATGACTTTTTATGGACTTGAATACAAAGAAAATAACTTGAATGATTTCAAAAATTTACTTATTGTAAATCGATTAAAGATTACTAGAAGAGCCGAAGTTCATAAAAGCATTTTTTGTTTCTAGATAAATGAATATTATTTTATGTAATTAGTATCCAATTATGATTAAAATGAAAATGCAAGTCTACAGAATTTGGATATGATGTCTCTTGTAATTTTATTTTTTATTTTGAATATACCTGAAACTGTTATATTTTTGGAGTGACTTTGGTTGAAAAAAATCATTCCAATATATTTTCTGTTCCTACAAAATGATATATTTGACGCGCAAAAGTGTTCGAAAGTGATTTTGCTTTGTCAAAACCCAATACTTCTCATAGTATGTTAATGCATATCTGCAACGAATAATTCATTTTATGAACTTTTGCGAGAGAGTTTATTATATTAAAGTGCTGTCGCCACATTCCACTGCAAAGCTATTATCAAAGCAAAATGAGGCCCCGTTATTGCTGTATTATCATGCAGTCTCTGGGCTAGGCTCTGTTCATTTCGGAGATTTCTGAGATATTTACGTATCAGATATTTGTTCTGTATAGGATTACGAAATTAATTAAGGAATATTAGGTTGCTACGCTGATACTAGGAATCTCGTAAACGCCATAGTAAAGCGCGGAAAACATCAACAACGACATATTAGTTGAACTGTTCCCCACATCAATGCGTCGCGTGGTTCAATTATGAATATTACTCATTCAATTGTTATTAAGTACGAGCGATTCATAATTGTCCCTAGAGTCATTCAACATCGTAACTACGTCTAAATGTTCCATTCCCTTTATAGATAATTCTCGCTACTGCACTTATCTTCATCGTAGGTACTACATATTATTTCAGAGAATAATACAATTCAAATTATCCCTTTATTGCCACTTAGTGCAGTAATATATTACACTATTGATAAGAAATAATCACCCTTATCCACTAAAAATACTATTAAAGTACTAAGAACCTTTTGGCTACCAAGTAGCTATCATCAGAGTAAACTAAATTATAAATCAAAATGTGCCAGTTCAAATTCTATTTGGGGATAATAATGTAAACAATGAGTTAACCTCAGCTGGAGATAAATCGGAATTTAATAAATTGCTTTTTCGTTAATACATTTTCATCCCTTCTAAATTACCTAGATATTTGTCTGTACTGTGTTTTAAAAGTGATGGACTTTCTTGAGAAATGGTGTGACCTATATGTAGTATAGGGATCTTCCATTCCTATACGAGATTACCTAAATTTCCTAAGTTATAGAATGCGACCTTATTTCTATTTAGTAATGTTATTAAGTATATGTTTAGATCTCGGAGCTGACCCACAAGCAATATGTTTATGTTGTGTTAATATATTTAAAATATTGTGTGGCACATATACCTTGAATTCTTAGACTAGATAACTGGGACATAATAACAATAACATCACATTAGATTATAATATATATATACTTATGTAGGACATGAAATCATTCATATATAGTATTCATATTCATACAAGATATTCATTCAGGTGTACAAGTTATTATTATGTAGGGCGAGACATTAAGTCCGTAATGGCGTCAACCACTACCTTAAGTGAAGTAACTCTTTTGTAAGTATTGTGTTTCAATCCCCTATGTCTCCACCAGGACCACGGGTCAGGTTAGGGCAAACCGCCCAACCTTAAGACTTCTTCCCCACAGGACGACCGTTGCCAACTATCTAACTTTACATATATTCAAAATATATTTGGCTAACCGTGATTTTTTATCATTATTTTTCTTTATTTGGGCAAAATCCTTATAACGAGTTCAACTGTCAATTCTTGTTTGACTCACATAGCATTTTGAACACGACTCGCAATTGATTTTGTAAATACCGGATTTGTCGAAATCGGAAACTGTATCAAAGGTGTTGCCTATACCTACGGTGTTTTAGCTTGTTCTTACATCTATAAACTGGTTGTATTTCAAATTTAGAAAACAAACTATAGAATTTAATAATTACTGAAGAATGATAAGTGAAACTTTTTAATCTTATTCAAATATTTGAAGGTAATGGCTCTAATGTGGTTTTTTGTTTAGAAATTAAATTATTGATCAAAGATTTGTAGTGACCATTGTCCAACAACTTTGCTGAAGTTTCTCAACTTCGTTGTTATAATGTTGCTGGTTCAAGGGAAGTTCAATAATCCATGAACTAGACTATTAGAGGGAGCTATTTTATATCTAAATGGTGTAGTTGAATCCGCCAGGAATTTGTTTGAGTGGGTTTTTCTGTATTTGTCGAAATCAAAGTTCTTACCATCTTTTATAACGTTAATATCTAGGAAAGGAAGCTGATTATCTGTTTCAAGTTCGACAACGAATCTCAGTGAATCAAATTGGCCATTAAGCGTGTTCAAAAAGCCATGTAAATAAATATCTTCACTTGTAATCGCGAAAATGTCGTCCACATATCTATACCCAACCTTCGGAAACTGATTCAATTTTGATTTTAAGGAGGTTTCTAGTCCGCTTAGAGAAAAATTAACCAAAAAAAGAGGAGAGTGTGTTGCCCATTGCACATCGGCTTGTTTACTTATGGTAATTTTTGTTAAAACTGAAATAATTTTGCTCGATACATAAAGATGTAAGGATCACGTATTCTGTGCAGTTTCTATCGGGGATATTAATATTTGAAAGCCATTCGTTCAGAATGTTTATCGACTCAGGGATTGGAGTATTTGTAAATTGTGAAACAACATCAAATGAAACGAGAGGATCACCAGGTTCAAGTTGAAATCTGAATTTTTCACAGACAAACTTGGTGCGGCTTGGAAGTTGCTAAATTCCTTCATTAATCATTTTGCTATGTTATATGTAGGACAATTAATGTTTAAAATGATGGGTCTCATGGAATTGCCCCGTTTATGAATCTTAGGTAAGCAATACAGTGTGATAAACCCATAATTACCAGAGAATTTCCCTTATCTGCTTTCAAGTAATAACAGTCTTTCTATCTCAATGATTTACAGATATTATTGAAGTTATTGGAGAAACATTTTGATTCATAAATTAGTTTACTCTGATGATGGCTACTTGGTAGCCGAAAAGCCATCAGTACTTTAACAGTATTTTTATTGAATAAGGGTGATTATTTCTCATAAATAGTGATATAATATATCAACAGTGTGAAATCTTTTATAGTTTATTAGTAATATATTGATTCATAATATTATTAGTATATTTATATGGAATTGAAAATCATTTTAACATTTACTTCAATAATAATATTGATAATAATAAGTTTTCTTCCTTTTTGCTTGCCATGGATGGATCTATTTTAATTTACTAACGACAAAGAGTAAATATATATATTGAGGTGACAGGCATAAAATACTAATAACAATAAAATAAAATGGACTTAAGTAAAATAACTAATAAAAGTTTGATTTCGATCGATAATTTTAGTTTTAGAATTGAGAAACAGTCATTAGAATCATCATAACCGTATGCAAATTAATAAAAGTACAAGGTACGAAATTTTGGTGGAAACAAGTTACCGGGAGAATTACTGTTCTTGAATTTGAGAGTAGTGCCAATAGGAACATTTTGTTCATTTAAAAAAATGTGATCAAAATTAAAATAACTTCAAAAGGAGCGCAACGAAATCTAACATCCGTTGAATTGATAAAAGTTTCAAAGGATACTTTAAATGTAATGAACTTGTTTTTAATCGAAGAGAAACGCTCAAACTAAAGGTTCTCTAAGTTAATTTGAAATTTATTGAAAATGCGTTTTGAAAACGCGGAATAGAAAAAATAGTAACTCGTTTCATTAGGCATTTTTAACGCATTAGTTCTTTGGGTAACGCGTGCGCTGGAAGCATGCCTAATAAAACTAGTTCGTCTATATACTACCCACATTAAATCTAAATTTTCATTGACACCTTGAACTTCTGCCATGATAGTTCCCAATAGTATTTATTTACAATCATATGTTCTAAGAAGGACCTGTATAGCAGATGTGACTGCTATACAGGGTGTCTCAGATTTTAACCGGGAAAATTTAATAGACGATAGAAAATTTTATTTTGAGCAAAAAATTCCTAATAACATATATGCAGAGACGCTTAGTTTTTGAGATACAGGGTAGGGCGTTGAAATTGATAAAAAAATTACGTTTTTTGCGAATATCTCCGAAACCTTTCATCGTACAGAAAACAGCTTTTGCAAGCATTTTCTACTCAAAGTAAGCTATGTTCTGTGTGATAAAAATTTTTTTTTTAGTCATATTCTTTGAAGATTTTGAAGGGGTAGTTGGTGTTTTTCTCCCCAACTTCTAGGCCACTGGAAAAAGTACAGTTTTGAAACAACCATTTGAACCGCCAATGTTTTCTACACAAAAAAGGTACTCCTGGTCATATCTCTAAAGTTGACCGTTTTCGAGAAAACTCAACTTTTATGTTGAAAAACATGGTCGATTTTTTGGTTTTGTTACTTGTTCTAACTTTTGAGTAAATTTTGTTTCATTAGTAAGAATTGACCATGTTTTTCAACATAAAAGTTGATTTTTCTCGAAAACGGTCAACTTTAGAGCTTATGACCAAGAGTACCTTTTTTGTGTAGAAAACATGGCGGTTCAAATGGTTGTCTCAAAACTGTACTTTTTCCAGTGGCGTAGAAGTTGGGGAGAAAAACACCAACTACCCCTCCAAAATCTTCACAAATTATGACCAAAAAAAAAATGTATCACACAGAACATAGCTTACTATGAGTAGAAAATGTTTGCAAAAGCTGTTTTCTGTATGTAAACGGTTACGGAGATATTCGCAAAAAACGAAATTTTTTTATCTCAAAAACTAAGCGTCTCTGCATATATGTTATCAGGAATTTTTTGCTCAAAATCAAATTTTCTATCGTCTATTAAATTTTCCCGGTTAAAATCTGAGACAACCTGTATAATCATTATTATGTCTTGGTACAACAAGTTGTTTTGATGTAAGTGATTTTGTTGATGGGCAATGTGTTGTATGACATTCAGTATCGGAATCCATTCTTCTGGGGTAATCTACAGAAATCTACACGAGCAACAAGGAACACAATAATATGATAACACCACATAAACAAGAGAGACGCACTACTGTGCGCCTCTCCTCTTACCCCACCCGATGCGTACACAGCGACTCGCATATTCACCCGACTGGTGCTGGTATGATACTGACGTCCTACGTCCTGAGCTGACCGCCCTGAAATTGTAATGCTCTCTCAACATATAGCAAGCTATTTTTTACGCTCTCATGAAACCACCATATCCAAGATAAATACTTTCCGATACTGTTTATATTTTGTGAGAAAGTGCATATAATTTATTATAGATTTTACATATACTTGACTTATATTCAGTCGATTCGTCTCTTTAAATAACTGTTTTGTTGAATAACGATAACGATTTCTAACAAATCACTTTCAATATGTATTTTCGGTTCATATTGAGTGTTTGAATGGTAATAAGCGGAGTTCCAATATTATATACGTATTGACTTACGTGAACATAACATAAAGATTATTTACGATAACTCCGTTAGTCGTATCCCAAAAATAATAGGGGTTGCGGGGTATGCCAGATCTTTATGCAGAAACATAGAAAAAAGAAGGTGAACTGACACATGTTGAACCGATATTTCTCGATATTCCTCTTGGTGAAATCATTGAAATTTTTTGAGAATAAAAAACTGAAAATATAGCGGATCATGATTATCTCTATAATGTTACAAACAGATTATGATCAATGCTACCATTTCAAATTCATAATTTTAACAAAATTAAATGCTGTCAAAGGTTTCGCTCGACAAACTTTACTTTCAAGATATCCACATATTGAATTCTAGGAATAGTACAATTACAGAGAACGTGCAGGTCATTTTGACAGTGTCATATATACGCAATGAAATACGGAAAATTTACTCCAAATATCAACGCAAGCATCAGGCGTAATGTAGGATCGCTCCCTCCAATTAACCGATATCATAACGCATCGTGATGTTGAACTACAAGTCGTCATCTCGCGTATAAATCACGTATATGTTGATCCAAAATAATACAGAATATGATGGATGATGATTCTAAACTCCTGCCAAACGAAATATTTTATGGGTACTGACGTACATAAACATCAAACATTCAGTAAAAATTCTCTACTCCTGCCCTGTATCGTGATTTTTCTGAATTTACTCTTCTATTTACAGTGATTGTTGTTAATTCTTTAGAATCAAACCGGAGATTTATCTCCGTGTAAATCATCTGCGGGAGTCATTCTATAGGGGTGCTATTTCACCCTCTCTGAATATCTCACGACAGAGCTTTGAGTAATCCTAAGATCTATAGCCATGTTGTATTATGATGATTTTCCGTACAGTTCAGGACACTTGGAATCAAGGATGCGTATCGCTTAGAAATTTGTCTTTAGTTTTACTCACTGAGCGGTTTGTTAAATTTCTGTCCGGAAATCACATAGGAAAGAAAGGAAATTATTTCCTGTGAAGACTCAATCGTTATATTATACTCTATATTCTGTGTTAGGCCCAAAATGACTCATCCTCATTGAAATTGAAATTCTTTTTTCCGGTTGCAATTAAATATGATGACCCTGGTCCCTACAATCAAAATAGCATCGAAATAATTTCTATCCTTCACATATGAAATACTGTTTTCAATAGTTGAATGTTGTTCCCTCAACACTATCTATATGGAGGTATCTGCAAATTGCCAAATTGCTCCCAGCTTTGAGAACATCAGCAACGAATATACATGGCGACAAATATACAAATGGGGTTGAATAATCCTCACTGCAAAGGAATATACTAGGGCTAAGTCCTAGCCAAATTAACAATTTGGGCTGCAAAATTGAAGCTATAGTGAAGAACACAATATTAGCTTTAAAATGAACACTTATAAAAATATTATTCCTGCGGTATGTTTAGAAGTTCTACGTTCGAAGAATTTAAATCTTCAACTCAGACTTAGGTGCATTGTACCTATTGTATTTTATTGGCTCTTTATATCTGTGCCCATCCCACATAGTGCTCCTTCTGTTTCTTTAGAATTTAAAATGACTCGAATTTTGAGTGACCATTTCATTCGAAAAACTAAATCCATTCAAATGTAACTAGTTCATAGCCAACTGACTTAATACACTAAACATTACCATGGGATCTAGGTTTAAGAAATTTCTAGTAGTCGATGAGTATATGATCAAATGTGACGTATATTACGAGTAATAATACAATCCAACTATTTTATGGAAGACCATATGAATCGAATCATCCAAAGGAGGGCATAAGCCGCAATTTTTGGCAAAATGAGATAAATGCAGATTTTTTTTATTTAAATACATGTGCCAGAGATACGGCATACGTCACAAAGCTCCTTTTACTAAAACAAGTGTTCAGAAAATCATTGAATAGAAGAACAACTCCAGTCAGTGACTTGTGTTTTTCAAGGGCACTGTTTTAACATGGAAAAATAAGTTTTTTTGCGTTGGTATCAATGTCGGTGTAGGACAAACGCTGTCCCTCAGATGTTCAGGTTTAATTTTTGGTCCTGATAGATTCGAGTTTCGTGGTTTCAAAGTGTTTAATGAGATCTTCAGTTCATTCAGTTTTTCGACTTCAAAAAATACGAAGGTGCTGTGGTGGTGAACAACTTCATTGATAACTTTACTCTACCATACGTTTTGAGTAAGAGAGGTTCAAACACAACAAGACAATATTTCCTCAAAGTATTTTCCTAGGCGGCTGCATCTCCATCAACAATGAAAATTGATGACTTGAAGAAATTATACCGAGTTTTACCCCATACTGTTTATGAAGGTAGTTCTTGGGTTTTATTCTGATAGTAACCCTTTTCCAACTCTATCGAGTCATAAACTAGAGAACAAGCATAAATCAAACTAGAAATGTGTTGCCGCTTGGAGAATAGATAAACAGTGTGTGTGGCGACTTTACTTTTCGCAAATCATTTAATCTGGTTACTGATGTTTAATTGTTTCACATTCTATAATCTATAACATACTCTTCGCATTTGTGTAAAGATGATGAAATAAATTGGTTCTTCCATTATCTTTACACAACAATAACATATTAAGGAAATGTACAGAACAAATTTTCCTTTTCTGGAAATCGAACCCATGTCTACAGAGCGGAAGACAGGTATCCTAGCCCTTAGAGTACAATTCCATTGATTGTAAACAGTGTAAATGTAATTTTACTTCAATGATTGTTTTTTTTTTCTGCTACTGTTGTTGAACGATTAGTTGAAATTTGGGTGCAAGGTGAAAGCAGTTTCAACTCAACTCAAATTTACTGTAAAATTCTTGAATCGATTCAATGTATACTTTGGAAGTTATGAGTTTTCTAAGCTTGTAACTCTTCAGGAACGGATGTGCTTATTGGAAGATTTCACTGAAAAATAATAGGATTCGTCTACGAATAGCAAACGATTTTTTGTCAAAATTTGAATATGATAGAACCTTTCGTTCTTGAGTTATCATGTAGACCAACCAGCTAGACAGACAGACAGACGAATTTTATGAAAGTTGCTAAAAATTCGATGAAAAATACAATGGTGTGGGAATTTTTATTCTAAGAATTTTTTTAATTATTCTAGAAATAGCTTGAGTAAATGCAATATACTCTCCGGACTTTTTGGAGAAGAGTATAACATAATTAAATACGACCCCGGAAAATGGGTACGCCCATGAAGTTATTACTGGTTGTGCAAAAATTTGGCGTCGATGGATTATGCTTTTTCAAATAACTCATTCATATACAGATTTCATTCATGTGATTGATTTTAAACATATAACTATTCATTGATAAAATATAAATTGACCTACCTTGTATCATCAAGAAATGAAAACTCAAAAAGTAAAAGATATTGACACCTTTTAAGATCATCATTCTTTATTTCCAAACCGTACGGTAGCAGAACTAATAACAACAGATCTTATATATTTAATACTCACTCTCTGTCAAGGCCGTAATTCTCATCTCATCAACACCCACTTATTTACATTTTACAAGTCAAACAAGAATATAGATGTAAGAGAATAGGTATGACTCCATAATTTATTCATGTTCATTATACAGGTACATGTGTAGCGTGATAATAGTTGATTTAAATATTCGATATCCTGATAATTCACAGTATTTATTATACACTAATTTCAAGACAGAGGACGACAAACATAAGATATACATCAACAGAGAAAAACTGTATTGATGTTTACACTCTAATCTATCCATATTGGAGTAATAATTCTATTTTTCGCCTACCACATATGGAAATGAGTTCTATTAACTCTCAAAATATGAGTAATAGTGATGTTTATCGCCCCTTGGGCGATAACAACACGATTTCATAGTTTTTCTTAATATGGACGCCTTTGATTGTCATTTGCGGTACGTTTCACATAACTTTTCATTAGAAGTGAGTTTAAATCATAGTTTGGAATAAAAACGGACAACAAAATTGAAAATTAATGATAATGAGCTTTGAAATATTCAGAATATGTGAATAAGTACAATGAATGGTGGCAACCCAGACAGTGATGAAGAATTTACGATTACTCCACGAGACCTGCAAGAAGACTTTGTTACCTTAGTCTTACAAAACTGGCGCAGTAAGATGGGTTGACTTCCGGTTTTCTGCATTCGATTCAGAACGTAATTCAGAAATTTTGTACCGCGTTTGTTTGTTGGGCGAACTCTCCATTGAATTTCTACAGCGAAAACATGCATTTTACAAGTGCACTTTTTGAGGTGAATAAGAAAAAATTAATTACTCTGTTAATAATGAGTTAAACGGGCTCGAGTTGGTTTCTCGGAAGTTTTTGGGGTCGCTGATCATGAATATGCTGAGGTCACCTTGGACCATCCACGGGGTATCCGGGGATCCTGACGCCTTGAATATCGATTAATTCCATTGAACATTTTTTTTCCAGATTGTCAACTGATAAGCAACAAATTCTGGCTCTTGGGGGTTTTTGAAGTCGCTGATTACGATTATGAGACTCAAAAAGTTCATAATCGTGACCCTGAGAACGCAATACTACGGGTTTTTTTCGTATTGATATTTTTGTAATATTTAAAGAAAAATATCGCTGTTTGAGAATTCTTATATATATGTTAGGGCTCCTGGATACCCCGGGGATGGTCGAAGTTAACCTCAGGGAACATTTTAGACTTCATATTCGTGAACTGCGATCCCAAAAATCCCCGAAAGCCAGAATTTGTTGTATATTATGGAAAAATTTAACGAATTTATAGAAGATGACGTAGATAGCCGCTGTCCTGGTATCCCCAGGTGTTTCAGGAAAGGCTTTACATGTCGTAATCCTCATCAGCAAACTTTATATCCTCGCTCGATCAGTTGACAATCCGATAAAATGATTTTCAATGAAATTAATCGATATCCAGGGCGTTAGATCGCCCGGATACCCTCAGCATATTCATGATCCCAAAAACTTCCGAGAAACCAACTCGATCCCGTTTACCTCATTATTCACCGAGTAATTTTTTCATTCTTATTCACCTCAAAAAGTGCACTCGTAAAATGTATTTTTTCGCTGTAGAAATTCAATGAAGAGTTTGCCCAAGAAACAAACGCGGTACAAAATTTCTAAATTACATTCTGAATCGAATGCAGAAAACCGCAAGTCTGGACTTGTTGGATGAAGAATAAGTAAACTAAACAAAAAAATGTATAACTTGCTTACACTTAAATGCAGGTACACTATGGACTGAATTTTGATAATTTTCATAAATTTCGAGCATTTTTGAAACATCATTCTGTAAATTACCAGCCCAAAAACTCTAAAACTTACTCAAGAAAAATGCATACAATTACACTCATCAAATGCCTTCAAATTCTGTTATTACACGGTTGTCATCAAGGGATAGTTAACATTAATTTCTTAAATGAATAAATCCCTACTTTGCGTCTAATGAGTGTATTATTGAATTATATTCATTAAAAAATTAAAAATTTCGTAATCATTTTTAATCACACACATGCAGCCAAATCATCAGCAGTGATTAACCATCTGTTCTGCCCTTGTGACATGGTCATCAAAAAGTTCGAATATATAACACACTGATTTGTGCTTAATGTATACCCCCATCTATGAAAGAATGACTGATACAATCACCCACAATTGTGTTGCAATTCAGTATTTAAAAGATACATTCGTTAGATGTTATTGTGCTTATTGAAACAACTGATTTTTTTCTTGCAGGTCATGGCATAATTCCCTTAGAGGTGCCGGCAGAAGCTAGCGGAAGCTACATCCTGCAAACGTTGGTAAATTGTACCGGAAATAACGATTGCGAACTACAAAGTTCCTCCCAAATGAGACTTGTCGGACCTGTCAGAGATGTGATTATTCGTCCCGCCAAACACGCTTACAGACCAGGGGAAACTAGTGAGTTTCCATCTTTCATTAGAACGATATTCATAGCGTTGGTGAAATATACATTTTTCCAACATAATACTATCGGTCGCCTGATTGCAATACTTTTTAAGAAAATATGTTCGGTTTTCAAATCAATGTGTTTTGAATATATGAAAGAACAACTACTTTGTTTTTATACCACTTTTATTAATAGTAACGTGAAAACGTAACTATAGTTTCAACACCGAAGTGCCATTATCAAACAATTAGAAAATTATGAAGAAATCAATGGAACAGTTCAAGTACAAATAGAGTAGAGTAAAGTAGGGTTGAGATTAAGGGATCAACGGAAATTCCAAAAACAGGTAGATCCTAGGAAAGTACAGTATTATATAGTAAACATAACAACAATGTGTGAATTAGTGTGATTATAATTGAATATTCTAAGAATTATTTAATGAGCGGTTTGAAAGACAGTACAGTATTAAATTATAATCACACTAATTCCCAATTGTTGCTATGTTTACTATGTAATACTGTACTTTCCTGGGATCTACCTGTTTTTGGAAATTCTGTTGATCCCTTAATCTCAACCCTACTTTACTCTATTTATACTTGAACTGTTTCATTGTTTTCTTCATAATTTTCTAATTGTTTGATAATGGCACTTCGGTGTTGAAACTGTAGTTACGTTTTCACGTTATTATTAATAAAAGTGGTATGAAAACAAAGTAGTTATTCTTTCATATAATCAAAATGATAAATTACCATAAAGTAACGGCTTCCACCATCGATTTTTTGAAATCAATATGTATTAAAGAACGAAGAAACTGTTCTCATGATGAGTTTCAAATGTTCAATTAAACCTATTTCTACATAGGCTATGCAAAACATTGATTACAATAAGTATACATATAAAAAATTCTCGGGAATTAGGTCACATTAACACTCTGTTATAAATGTTCGTCTTTACGTACGTTTCGGTCTCACGACCATCATCAGAAGGCAAAAAAGAATGTACGGCCATAAGTATAGCACAAGAAATAATAACTTAGAAAATTCCACCGCCCTTGCTAAGCACTGTTTTGATTATAACCATCAATTTGATTACAAAAATGTTGATATTTTAACTAAAGAAACCAATTATTATAAAAGATCCATCCTGGAGATGATTCACATAAAAAAGGATTCAAATTCTGTAAATCATAGGAATGATATTCAAGGATTGAGTCAGATTTATACTAACTTGATTAATTAAAACTCTTGCAAATTCCTACATACGTCTTTATAATGTTAAAAGTATATTTTAGGAAGAACGCTTAAAGTAAACTAAATTCCAATGCAGGTCTAAAACCTTTTCAAGTACGTCATAAATCTACATCTGGGTCGTGTTATTACAAACAAATAGCTTAGAACTTCAGTTGCTTTGAGACCATAGCGATATGCGTTTGTACATTATGAGAATATTACTTAACAGTGGTTTCTATACTTTAATATTAACGATACAATTTTCGATTATTCGTGGTTCTGTTCGTTTCGACGGCGTGAGCTTTTTGATTGAAGATTGTGAGATATGGACGCTTGTGCTAATTAGTTTTAGTTAACCCCTTTTTAACAAAATAAGTCTTCTGATGATGGTCGTGAGACCGAAACGTACGTAAAGACGAACATTTATAACAGAGTGTTAATGTGACCTAATTCCCGAGAATTTTTTATATAATTCATACTGGGTCAAGAATCTTATTATATTAATAAGTATACAGTGTTGAACAATCAAGTACCTACATATAATCTAGCGAACGAATGCATCTTATCGCTTCCATGGTGCCAACGGTAGCACAAAAGTAATTCCGTATCTTATTCCTTTGTTGCCCATGTTGGCACAAATATAACCTAGAAAATAAGAAAACAAAATTGATGGTAGAAGCCATTTTTATGGTAATTCATCATTGTGATTAAATGAACAATTATTTCGTTTTTATACCTTTTTCAATGTATTAATTAATTTATTTATTTATTATTATTCAAAGTGGTATAAAAACAAAGTAATTGTTCTTTCATTTAATCATAGGAAATAAGAGTGTAATGATATAATAAGCGAGATGTTCATTGATACCTGGAATACTGAACTATAGTGAGACGACAAAACACAAATTAATAAATGTTAAGTTGTTCACTAAATCAGGAATAAATAATACTGTATTCAGTAAAATTCGACCTGGAATATAGTCAAGATCTAGCTATCAAACAAATGGAGTTACTGGGAAAAAACCGAGTATCTATAATTTTAGGATATATTGAAGGGACCAAGGCTACTAGTAGACAACAAACTAAGGCACTGTGCAATCAAGTAATATTGGAAAAACGTCGAAATTTTCGGAAAAGTATCTCTTATTTACCCATAAGTATAATCTTTTGCTATTGTGCAACGGAGAGAATTGTCAAACAGAAGTACGCGGTATATCAAGATAGAAGGAGTTATCCTGTGAGTTGCATAGGGGGATGAAGAAATTTAACAACTCAAGGATTGCGTTACAAGTGGAGCTATGTTGACGCCTAGTGTTAGTGTTAAGATTGACAATATCAAATCTCATGAGCAATTCATCCTGTATGACTCCGAATGCTAAAATATGATTATTAGAAGAAAGTTTTTCATCAAAAATTACACCAATGCGCATTTGAAAGTGTTCGGTATAAATAACACCCTAGCAGGTATGTTATAAAAAGCAATTTCACTGGCATTCATTGAGCAAGTCAAAATTTCGACATTTTTCAGCATTTGAAGGAAACTCGTTTACTCCACACCATAACTTAATCTTGGAAAGATTATTTTGCAGTTGAGTTGCAATGAAATTTAATCTTGTAAAGATTATTTTGCAGTTGATATGCAATGAGTTCCATTATGCGACAAAATGTTTTTCAAATCATCCGCATACTTTGAACAGATAACATCGATCACATTCACAATATCATTCAGAAAGAAATTAAAGAATAAACGACCTAATATTGACTCTTGAGGGACACCTGATGTAAGAAACATTGTGTTTTTGGACTATCGTCGTTTTACCCGTGGGCGCTTCAAATGATTGATGATAATTTAGTTATCATAGCGTAAATATGTGTATTGTTCTTATAAAGGGTCTACCAATAGGAGTGATAGAACTTTCGAACGTCATATACGCAAAGTGTCAATTGTCAATACGCGAAGCGTCAGTTGTGCTAAGTATACTTCGACATCTGACAATGAATCGTTTAACTAAAGAGCAACGTAGAGTTATCGTACAAAGATACTATGAAAATGCGCGTTCGGTTAGAGCTTGTTTTCGTGCTCTTCGAGAAGATTTTGGTCAAGGTGGACCGCCTTCTGAGCTTGCTATCAGGCGTACAATTGAGAAGTTTGAACGGGATTACACTCTCCTGGACCATAATCCACCGACACGACGAAGAAATGCAAGGAGTTTTGAAAATATCGCTGCTGTAAGGGAAAGTGTGAACGTGAATGCTAATGTGCGTTGTGCGCCGTTCTCAGCAATTCTCCACGATGTCAACGTGGCGCATTTTAAGGAAAGATTTGGGACAGCACTCTTACAAGACGGTCCTAACCCAAGAAATCAAGCCTACCGACCATGGTTTGCGGAGAACTTTCACCGATTGGGCGTTATTGAAGTTACAAAAAAATCCCGATTTTGGTAACCAAATAATCTTTTCTAACGAGTCGCATTTTTGGATGAATGGCGTTGTTAATACCCTAAATTGCCGCTTCTGGTGTGAGAACAATCCCCGGCAACTAGTCGAGAGGCCATTACACCCTATTAAAGTAACTGTATGGTGTGGTTTGCATGCCGGCGGAATTATCGGGCCCTACTTTTTTGAGGACGCAAATGGACATACTGTAACAGTCAACGCAGAGCGCTATCGTGACATGATAAGAAAGTTTCTTTGGCCTGCAATTAACGTTGGAAAATTGGGACAGAAGTGGTTCCAACAAGACGGCGCACACTGCTCGAGACACAATTAATTTGTTGAGAGAGCGTTTTGAGGAGCGAATAATTTCGCGAAATGGTCGTACCAACTGGCCGCCAAGGTCGTGTGATCTCACACCCTTGGACTTTTCTTTGGGGATATGTTAAGTCATTGGTGTATACAAACAATCTTCAAACCAGCGACGACTTAAAGGCCAACATCACCCGAGTTATTCGAGAAATTCAGCCCAACATGTTGGAAAAAGTGATGTGAAATTGGGTTCGTCGTTCAAGGGTCTGCCGCTGCAGCCGAGGTGGGCATCTTAATGATGTTTTATTTAGAACATAATGTTATGTTATATACTACAAAATAAATTAAAAATTATAGAAATATATAAATTTGTTTTCATTTTATAGCAATTTGAAGTTATATCACTCCTATTGGTAGACCCTTTACAAGTACCTACTAACTAGAATATAACGATGGATTATTTCGTATTTAAACAATACATCCCAGTGTGTGAAAATAAACAACTGTACATCTAATTTTATCAAAATCACATCAAGTATTAATCAGGGATCCCATTTAGGACTGTAAATTGTCATTTGAATCACACATATAAATAACTGTCAAGAAGGCTCTTAGGAACCTAAGCTTTATATTGCGCACAACTAAATCATTTACTAATCCTGACTTCTGATAGACTGGAAAAAGTACAAAAGCGATTCATTAATTCCTTCAATTTTAGATTTCATAGAAGACTTCATTTTAACACGTATGACGATAGCCTTAGGCATTAAAATTAATCAAACAATCTTTACAAGATTTTGAACAATATTATTATCTGTAGCTCTATATTAGGTAATATTTACTTTAACGTCAGACGATACAGTTCTCGTTCGCCGACACTGTTCTACCACCAATCATTTGCTACAAATTATGCAAATGATTCGCCAATGTGTTTGTTACAAAAAAATTACAATTTACACATAGACTTGTTCTATGTTTTTATGCATAGATTAAAACTGTATGCCATTGATGTTTTCATAAACTAAACAGTACATTATGTGAAAATGAATTGAAATATAGGTATTCTCTTTTTCTTTTCATCCTAGTGTTAGGTGTTAGTTGATTTAATTTATTTCGTTTTTTTGAAACTGTGTACCGCGTTATTGGAAAATTGTTATTCTGTCGGGTTGCCTGTACTAAATGAATAAACAACGATTTTTGTTCGACTGTGAAATGTCCTAAGTTGGAAGCTATTATAATCTGACTAAGAATCTTTAGAATACAAAAGTTTAAAATGGAGTAGTGATAAAATACAAGTTAAACTTTTCAAAAGACATTAAGAGAATTTGTAATGAACATTTTACGAAAGAAACAATAAACATTACTTTGCCAAGAGATTTAATTCAATTGTCTCTGGTGCATTTCCGACGCAAAAAGTGACAAATTATCACGGCTCCACTGAAAGACTGGATAACGTTATCGTGCGGAAAGTGTGCTCAATATTTAGGCGATCGGAACAACGAACGAATGGTCATACCTAAGCATACTGTTGCGAATGAACAAATTCAGATTATTCCGATAATTTTGTACGTTGCAGGGTGAACGATAACTTCGAACGCGGCCGAATAATAGCATTTCCAACTTTTTGTATTCCGAAGGAAACATTCAAATCATATAAAACATATTCCATAATTGTGCAAACATTGGCGTCTTTAGAGACCGAGATAAAACGTTTAACAATCACAGATTTTCACATGAATCACTTTCTCCCCAACATGTAAGGGTAATATCGTGAAAAGAACAGCTCGTCAAGTTTGCAACTATTGAAAATAGATTCACAGCTGCAAGTAAAGAACGTCTGGATAGACTACAAATTGAATCATCATATTCCCAGATATCTACACATATCTATCATATCAGTTAATGAAACTAAACATCAAGTATTATCGGATTATGGAAGAAGAATCGGTTCACTGGATCGTGCCAGAAGAAGGAGTTTCGGTTCAGAATGGTTTCAAACACGATAGTGTAACTGATATGATTATGTAACATCAGGAGCGAACAAGTTCATATAACAGCTCCTTCCTCCTTGATCGAAAATAATATTGCTAACCAGAACTTCTGAGCCTAGACTAACTTCAGCTTCACTCTCATTTTTTAGTGCTGCATATTGTTCGTTCGTGTTCATTTCTATAATTCTGTCAGTAAAGACTATGGAGAATTATTGAATGTTATAATCAAGAAATTGCAACAGAGGTATTCAGTAGATTGATTTTAGATAAATAGCCCCAACATCAATGTTCATTCCCTTTTGCAAATAATAAATTTTCCTTTCGAAACAAACTATATGAATAAAATGACAACTTTTCCTTCCAATTCAAGCTATCATACCTCGTCAGTAAAATAGGATATTTTTATGAAAAATAGCTCGACTTCCGGTGCGCCATGTTGAATTTTCTAAATGGGACCTCGAATTCGTAATCAGCTACTTCGAAAACCCCCAAGTACCCATTTTCAGCCGAAGAACGAAAAAAAAACAGGATTTTCATGAGAAATTACTCTGAGTATACCTAATTAGACCTGATTTGTAATCAGCTACCCCGAAAACCTCCGAGTATATATTTTCAAGACAAAATGTCCATTTTGAATTTTTTTATGAAAAATATCTCGACTTCTGGTCCGCCATATTGAATTTCCTAAATCGGACTTTAGATTCGTGATCAGCGACCTAGACAACCCACGAGTATAGATTTTCATGACAAAATTGTCATTTAAATTATTTTTCTCGAAGGTTAATTTCGGGGGTAATTCAGGTGCTTCAGTCGCCCCTAACTTCGTCATTTCGGCAGCCCGCAAACAGGCTAAGGCTAATGAATACTCCTGGGAGTCCAAGGAACACGATGCAAAAAATATTTTTCAAATCCGAGCTACTTCCCCAGTTTTAGGCTTTTGGCCCTTTTTCCCGGTTTATTTACTGCACTAATGGTGTCATTGCTCAATTTTGAACAAAGCCGGCAGCATAACCCTTGTGCTTTGGAGAATAACCAAGCAAATCATGATTCATGTGTAACAAATCTAATTTAAAGTATAACTTCGAAGACTAAATGAAAAAAAATAAGGATACGAAAAAAACGCATAACCTAAACATGACTATTCTTCAACAATTTTACTCAATGAAAATATGTGAAGACATTCACAGACGTCATGATTGTTTGATCGCATTTCAAATACTGAATATAACAATCTTTTTCAGTTTCCTTCTGGGTCTTAGCCCTGGATCATGATCTTCAATTAGCTTCGAAGTCCATCGGCAGTGTCAGCATCAAGGATCCTGCTGGGACAAAAGTTGCGATTTGGGATGAAGTTGCTTTGGAAGAAGGTAAAAAAACAAACATGTCTTGCTTACTTTGAAAAATCTCAAAAATTAAACATGTATTGTTCACTACGAATATTCACTTTCCTATTTAATTTTATGATACCTACGTGAATTAATATTATTATTCTTGTTCAAAATCACCTTCAACACGTTTTTTTCTAGTGTGACATCATGCAAATATCAGAACACTGCAAAATAATACACCAGAATAATTTTGGGAAAACTTCAAGAAAAGCAAAACGATAAACATCTCTTCATGTTTTCATTAACAAACACTTTTAACTGAATTACTGAATGTCTGATGAGAATGAACGATAAATCGTTGAATCATCAAGAATAACTGATGATGTCAATTTTTCTATTGCATTCATATACCGGAATGACTTGAAATTGTCGAATAAATTTCACAATGAATGAGATGTTTATCATTTTGTTGGTCAACCAGCAAATAATTTGAGGGATCACCAATTTTTGGAACAGAATTTTACTTTGTTCCTTCAGTTTCCCAAAATACCAAACATCGTGATCAAGGGATGAAACAGAAACTGCTATCTTTATCCCTCTTATGTGGTGAATGTTGTAAATAAAAATTCAATGTATTGGCACATAGAAACAAGTCTTCACGAATTCATTAAAACAGTAATTTTGCATTTGAATATTATATTCCTACAACTCAACATATACCGAATATAACCTTCCACAAGCAAGAAATATTTGATGCCATGTATCACTGGGGGTAAAAAATCAGACGTGTTACTTTTATTATAGTCTTTATTTAAGTGCCTGTAACAGATTGACCATATGTAGCGTAGACAATTTCTTTCAAGAACAAAGTGTTTTTCAATAGGCCAAAGTAACTATAAACTAACAAATTGCCCTAGACACGGTGTTACTTAATGTTATGTACTTATTTTAATGTGTCATTCTTGAGCTAATGCTTGGTTTCCGATATGCGGTACTAAAGTTTTATTTTACTTTCGGGTTTTACCAAAGATTTCTAAAATCGTTTGAGATATTACATTATATTTCAGGATTTTAATTTAATCAGTGGCGTAGGTATGGCTACGTCATGATACACTTTTAACGAAACAATTGTTACGCCACCGTTTCCATTCTCATCTGCTAGTATCGCATCTACGGAGAGGTGAACAAAACTGGGTCATTATCTGTAGATGTTTATTCAGATGACAGTGTCCTGTCTTCAGTTTTAAGCCTCTTCAGCTCTTAGAGAGAAGGGTTTTCTAGCGTTTGCTCGAGAATTCCGCGATGTGCAGTTTCGCCTGCCTCATACCTGGAGACCTGCGCCATAGCGAGAGCCGCTGTACCCAGTAGCTCTCCGAGGGCGTGGGGTCCGGTGGTCGATAAGATTCCGAACACTGGATCGAGGCCAGGGGTGCCTAGGGATGCCCGTTTGGCCAACTAAACTCGTTCAAACATTCGGAGAACTAAGAAATAAAATAATTGAGGGCTGAGTCAACATACGTAACACACCCGGAATTTTTGAAAGAGTTCGTAGATCGATGAGAAAAAGAACAGAAGCCTGCATAGAAACGGGAGGGGACATTTTGAACATTTTCTGTGAATACATACATATGTACAAAATATGTAGTCCTGTTATCAGTTTTTGCTTAAGTATAAGTTGCAGATATCCATTAAACAACTACAATTTTCAAATATTTTCTTCAAAATAGTATGTTCCATGACATAATTGCTTTTCAAAATCAAAAGGTTATCAATACTATACAAACAGTTAAGAAAAAACAGCGGCAAAACAATTGTTTCGCTACATTTAGATCATGACGTAGTCATACCTACGCCACTGGTTGAATTAAAAATATTTCTTTGTTTAAAATTGATTTTATACCATTTGATTTAATTTAAAAATATCTCGAAAGGTTCATGAAATTTTTGGTAAAAATCGAAAATAATAAAAATTTTAGCAAACCAAGCATTTCGGGACATACTTCCCAACTCAAAATTAGCCCAACGAACACCTACTAAAATGAGTATATAACATTGAGTAACACCACCCTGTATGAAATTCAAGAGATAAGAATTAACCAATAAAAACTTATTCTATAACACACATAAGAAAACGTTTATTCTCCCGAATTCATATGTAAATAGTTTTGTTTGGACATAGAGCTGTCGTATAAGTTCCCTCTTTGCCGATCGAGTTTACTTGATTTGCTTAACGATGAACTTGCAAACTTGGGATCAACCCAGAAGATCATTGTAATTTGTCCAAATATTTTGTAAGTGATTCAACGTTCATGAAAGTTCGTAGAATCAGTAGAAGACGAGGCATAAAATAGAGTCCCTAGCTCCCCGGCCTATTGACACCCCAAGAATATACATGAACCATGGTACTGAATGATTTCTTTCACCTAACGATACCAGTTTCCGAAACTTTGCAGCTAAGCCTTCTTCATGTCTACGTTCTCTAATTTACGTAATTTTTTCGCTGATATAGCATACATACAAAACCACCCTCCTCCTCTAAAGAGGGGGACAAAGCTAGTAAACCCTTTACTTTCAAAGGCTTTACTAGAAAGGGTACCTCACCCGCTTCTAAGATTCCGATCCTCATACTTGTGCCAGGAAGAACTGCAACCTCGGTCTGACTATTTGAGAATTTTTTAATATTTAATCCAGTTTGGTCTCTCAAATTATCAGTTTAATAATTTGGAATAGATAAATAGCCCCATAATGTGAGAATACTCGATTAGCTCTTGCCCTGTTGTAACTTCCGTTGCCGCAAAATACGTGAAGTCTCAAATAAAACGCATTCTCGGAGTTTCTTAATGGTTGTTAACTACTAGAAGTTTTGGTTCGACAATACCTACTCCAGCCTCTTTGTAAGAATTATGTGTGATTCTCACACCTTCCGAGTACCGGGATATCAAAAATTATCTTGGTCAAGGGTGGTTGTGGAATCTAAAACGTGTGTCTTACTTTACGTTTGAAATAATTATGTCACTGTCACACTGACATCATCAGTAACCTACAAATTTCATACCTATTTATTTCAGTTGTAAAACAATAATGAACTACAAATTATGAAATAACGGTTCTAGTAACAAGAAAAACTAAATTACAGTAATTGTTGGAAATGTCCCGCGTTTTGTTCGATGCACAAGTTGACGCGCATCCTCATGCTGTGAAAACCGTCTTGCAGCATTTCTGGCGTTATGGTTGCACATTGCTGAATTATTTTTGTTGAAGTTCTTGCAAATTATTTACCGGAGTTGCGAAAATCTTGTTTTTAAGTGAAGAAATATATAATAGTCCATAATTGTCAAACAAGATGATCTCGGAGGAAACTCAATTTCTGTATGCAAACTTATCAGCCGGTCATCCAAAAACTCGCGGAGAAAAGCAATATTTTCTCGTGTAGTATGTGCTGTTGCACCGTCAGCTGGAAATAACCGTACCAAAGTTCATCATCGTTTAACTGTTGCACAAATTCAGCCAAAAAGTTGTGTCTGCACCTTTCTGCATTGACGGTGAAATCGAAAAAAATTGGCACAATTATTCTTCTGCGAGAAACTGCCATCCAAACACCGATTTTTTGAGCATGTAGTGGCGATTCAGTAAAAACATGAGGGTTATCAATGCTCCACATTCGCATATTTTGAGAATTGACGTATCCCGAAAGGTGGAACCATACTTCGTCCAAAAAAAGTTGAGTCCAGAAGATCGTTATTCATTAAATTATTGACAAACCAATGGCAGTAAGCAAGGCGTCTGGGGTGGTCTGCGGGCAGAAGAGCTTGATGTGCTTGCATCTTATATGGGTGCATGTTCAAGTCTTTCTTTAAAATCTTCTGTCATGTTTCATAAGAAAGTCCAATTTCCTGAGAAAGACGTTTGAAAGGTTTTGCAGGCTCCTCTTCCATACGTTGATGAACGTCATTAACAACTTCTTCTGTACGAACTCTTTGTCTACCAGCAGTACCAGCACCTTTTTTATGAGTCACACAACCAGTATCGCGAAACACTTCAACAAAATTTGTAAGGCACGCATAAAAATTGTCCGGTAATATTGCCACGTTTGGGAAGTGCTCTCGAAAACTGTCCAAACACAAACGTTGACTGTATTGCCAATTTCCATTAACTAGCGCACCCGTTCTCAAATAGGCTTCAATCATGAAAATTTTGTGCTGTGTGGTAAGAGACATGATTCAAAAACTGGATTAGAAAATGTCAGCACAATGACTTAACAGATTCTGACACAACAAAACATTCAAAAATTTAAAGTACGACACACGTTTTACATTCCACAACCACCCTTGACCAAGATAATTTTTAATTTGTAGTTCATTATTGTTTTACAACTGAAATAAGTAGGTATGAAATTTTTTAGGTTATTGTTGATGTCAGTGTGACAGTGACATAATTATTTCAAACGTAAAGTAAGACACACGTTTTAGATTCCACAACCACCCTTGACCAAGATAATTTTCGAAACTTCATTACCTGAAAATTCTATTATCGAATCCCTTTTGATTTCCAGGAGAATGCTGGATATCATAATACGTAGGAATACTAATTCCAACGATTTGACATTATTTTTTCCTGAAAACTAGCCTTTCCACTCACTCATGTTCACCATCTCCTACAGCAGCGAAGAGACACACCGAAAACAATGGAACACAGTGTTGCTAATCCTTAGATATACGACTGGGATCCACAAGATGCCAATTATAACAATCAAAACAATTAAATTATCCAATCAGTGGCAGAATTATTGTAGGATCTCTATGCCAATCCCATATATAATATACCGAGTTCAATCGGGCCCAGGTCGCATAAGGGTTAGTTCCCCAGAATTAAAGTGTTAGGACCAAAGACACTTAAATCTCCGGCCCATATTTAACGCAAATTATTGCTAACCTTAGGTAGACACACTACATGTTGGCTTAATATGAGTATTCTCACTCAAAAAATCACTAAATCTATGGGGAAAGTTGAATCATCCACAAACTGGTACTCTCATTATTTATACATCAAATATAGTGCCCTGAGAGGTCAAATGAACATCTAGTCCAGTCTATAAGGTGAGGATTTTGGAAAACTTTCTAAAAGAAAAGCAGGAAGTCATATCCAAAAAATTATTTTTGCATAATTTTCTGTGGCCGATTTGAATCATTCGTCAGGGTTGAGCTAAGTGGACACGGCCGGCCATTCACCCCTAAACGCTAAATTAACTCTATTTTCACCCCCTTTCTAAAGATAATTTTAAATTCATGAGAAAATCAAAAATAAGCCCCCAAAATGTGTTCTAGGAGATTTCTTGGGTCGCTGAACACGAATCCGAGGTCATTTTCCCGGAAAACTCATTCAATGGTGAAAATCAGGGAAAAAATTGCTCATTGTTTGCGATTATCGTTTTATACATAAAAGATGTTGGCAGTCGCGTTATTCGATCCAAAGTAGACCGAAACTAGGAACATTTGAGGAAAACTGTGGAAAACCTGGAAAGAAAATCTTTCCACATCATTGAAATTATCGTGTGATAAGTCGCTATAGGCATTTTTGTGGTCGATAATTACGAATTTGACATCAAAAACGTTTGAAAATAACATTAGGAATATGTGGAAAATGAAGAAACGTTACAAAAATACAAGCTTCTTTGTTTTAATTTGAACAAGTTTGTAACTGTTTAAAGCTACAATATTGACATTTGTAATTTTCTGGAATTTTCAAACAATTGTTTTTTTTGCCAGTACTTTTAATTTTTGTAATTCAACATGCACATCGAAAACTCAAATACTGATCAACACGACACTCAAAAAATGTAATTTAAAAAGAATAAGATTTCATAAACAAATTCTTTATTTTTCCGGAAAATAACAATTTTTTAATTATCAAATTCGTAATCAGCGATTACAAAAACCCCTATAGCGACTTGTCACACGATAATTTCAATGACGTGGAAAGATTTTCTTCTCAGGTTTTCCACAGTTTTCAGCAAATTTTCCTAGTTTTGGTCTACTTTGGATCGAAATACGCGACTGTCAACATCTTTTATGTATAAAACGATAATCGCGTGAAAAATGAACAATTTTGTATGAAAATTACGAAATTTCCCTGATTTTCAACCTATTAAATGAGTTTTCCGGGAAAATGACCTCGAATTCATGTTCAGCGACCAAAAAAAACATTTTTTTTTATTAATTCAAAGTTATCTTGAGAAAGAGGGTGGAAATAGGGTTAATTTAGCGTTTAGGGGTGAATGGGAGACGGTGTTCACTTAGGTCAACCCTTACGGCCACAGAACATTATGCAAAAAGAATTTTTTTGATACGACCCCTTGTTTTTTTTTTAGAAAGTTCCCCAGCTTATCGACGGGACAAATACACCGTCGAGGAAATTTATCATTCCGCAAATCGTTTATAGGTGGTATTATACAGAATTGTTGATACGTTATTGCTTCCAGCACGTCGAATTTGCAGTATAAATGAATTGAAATTTCTTATTATACTTTGAATTTTATTCATAGAAAATCCCACAGCATATGTCTGCACTATGTTATTGAAAATAGATCGGATTATCTGATGTATACACGATAAAAAAACGATGTTTTCGAGTATTTGAGCTTTTTACTAACATTTTCACTGCTGCTATTACATATTCATCTGAAAGTACCATTCCTGAAACAAACACTATATATTTTACATCGTTTCAGGCGTGAAAGCCTTTTCTTTGCCATTATCTGAATACGCGAGATCAGGAAGATGGATGCTACATGTCGAAGTAGATTCCAGCGAGTTCTCAACCCCAATAGAAATCGCACCCGGTATAGGTAATGGACTTCCTGATGTTGCCGCAGCTGAAGAACACTATGTGGAATTAAGATTTGGTCGGGAAATGCGTAGACGCTACAAACCAGGACTACCGTTCACTGGAAAGGTTAGTTTAGTGGATACATTATTTATTGATATTGAACCGTAGATTCAGGAAAATTACCAATATATTTAGATACGTAGATAGAAGGAATGAAAATGTATAATCGAAAAAGCAATTTAAGAAATTCCGATTTGTTTCCAGCTGAGGGTAACCCCTTGTTTACATTATTATCCCCAAATAGTATTTAAACTACTCAGTACATTAACAGTATTTTCAGTGGATAAGGATGATTCCTTATTTATAATGTTATAGTTAGTCGAGTCAAATAGGTATTTCATTACGAAAATCGAACGATATGGACCGATTTTGATGAAACAAGGTGCATTCGATTCGGGATGACGTCTAGAAAAAAGCTTACCGGTTAGTTTTTTGTGCCAATTTGTTATTTTTTTTTAACCGAAAATTTGACCAATTTCCAAAATTTCATCAAAACTAACCAGAAATCCTCAGTTAGGGGTTGTGGAGGTTGTTTTTTATGTTAAATGTTTTAAAAATTTGTTAAAAGGGGGTCGTTACTAATTTAAATCAAAAACAAAATCGAATTCTAATTTTTTAATTTTTTAATTTGAAATAAATTCCCGCTCATCTAAATTTTTTTTCTATCTTCTCTACTCAGTCTTTTTATATTCCACACAGCATCTTTTACATATACTATTGACATATACGTAATAAAAACCGGGCGGGAGTAGCAGGTAAGTATTTTTCTTAAACTATGGAGTCTACACTATACTATAACACAGCATCTATCATATAATAAGATCTCTATGGCATCCACCGCTGTTTATCTAAACCGGTCCTCCCTCTCATCCCCAAAATAAAAACGCGGCAACGTATACGTGGACCACGCTGCTATTGTAATGTAGATACATAATAAATGATCACCACGTGTCACTTACTGTTGGATGCTGCTGTTGTTTAGATTAGTAAAATTTCTCATTCGTTTTATGTGAAAATTATTTTGTTCTGTGGTTCAGTGAATATTATCAGAAACATTTTTTCAATAATTCAAATACATATTGTTCAATAAATAAAACATTGCTTTAATAAAGCATTCACGCTGCAAATTAGTAAAAGTGTTTTCGGTTAAAACCATAATAACAAATTTGCACAAAAAACTAACCGGTAAGCTTTTTTCTAGACGTCATCCCGAATCGAATGCACTTTGTTTCATCAAAATCGGTCTATATCGTTCGATTTTCGTAAGTCGGCCTGTTTTAATACCCATTTTACTCGACTAAGTGTATCCACAGTGTGTAGTGTAGTTCATTACTGTTGATATAGCTTGGGAAGAAAATATGAGGTCATCTCGAATTCGCATCAGAATTTTGTTCTCAACAATCCCAAAGGATTAGAGAAGAATTGTTTTGATCTGACATCTGCCCAAATCATTTGTTCCCACACATGATATGAAATTATTGAGTGAATCTTTTCTTGTTTGCAGGTGGAAGCTATGAGCACGGAAAAATCTGTAAGAGTCCGAGTGAAAGTGTACGACAACACAACTTCTATCTACAGTCAAGATATCGAGATATCAAACGGAGAAGGAACATTCGTTGTTCCTGCCATTTTAGCAGACAGTGACTACATAGCTTTGCAGGTAAGGTTTTCGATTTTCTTACATGAAGTATAGGACAATTCAGACCCATATTGGGAGTTGGAAAGAAGAATTTATACAAATAGAAAACATACACATCATTTCGGTATTACAAGATGTTTAGTACAAAATGCTAGAGAATTAGGTATAGAAGGCCAACTTGGAACGAAAATGAGATCTTTTACTTCCTCAATATACGTATTAAGAAGGGAAGTGTTTTGATTGGTCTAAAAAGAATTTTTGGGATTGTCGCAAATATATCCGATTTGAACATTCCTGAATCGATCTAGTCCATCACTTCCCTCACTATACCCGTATACTCGTAAGGGATGTACCTATTGTAATCCGTGAAGAAAAAAAAATTCTCGACATATCAGTTTCGAGCATTTCTGAATCGAAGCTTTCCAGTTGTAACTCAGATTTGTAAAATGTATTTCAGAAGCGGTAGCTGTATCTTAAGAAATATGAGCAAGGGTT